>CM030860.1:4564906-4594906 GCA_018105865.1 Metaphire vulgaris | reverse complement strand
TTCTCTGTTATGCCTCTCTGTCTCTCTATCCTTCTTTCCATCTCCCCTTCTCTGTCTTTCTCTCTCTCTCTCTTTTCTTCATCTCTGTCATCCAATCACTCTCTCCCCTCTTTCTCTCCATCTCTGTTTATCTGTCTCTCTGTATGTCTGTCTGTCTGTCTAGCCACGTCTGTCTGTCTCTCTCCATCTCTGAGTCTCTCTCTCTGTCTGTATCTTTTTCTCTTCGCCTGTCTCTCTCTCTCTCTCTCTCTCTCTCTCTCTCTCTCTCTCTCTCTCTGTCTGTATCTCTCTCAGTCTCAGTCTGTCTACTTTTCCAACCCTCTCTGTTTTTCTGTCTTTCTGTCTGGCTCTCTCTGTGCGCGTTTTTCTGTCTCTCTCTGTCTTTCTATTTACAGTGACTGACTGACTGACTGACTAATAGTGACTATTAACTGATGGAAGGAATATTTATCTCAGCTGGTGGGCGGAGTTTATTGGGCACGGTAGAATGTGCTCTAAGCCGGCCGGGCTGCACAGGCCTCCACCTTTATATTCCGGCCTTTGGGGGCGGAGCTGCTAAGGAGTTATACTTTATGTTATCATTTCGGAAAGCGGTTATTTTTTTATGCATATATCGATTTCGTCGGAAATCGATGCGTGCCGCAGTAAATTTTTATCAAATTCGACGCATGTTCATGCATTAATTTAGTATCAATAGTAAAATTTAAGACATAATTTCATTTTCGTCAAGAAAAAGACATTTTGTGGAAGGCCCTTTAATCCCGCTTTTAATAAATTCTAGTATAATTCAATAATAATTTCTCAATTTTTCCTTATTTATTTCTTACAATATTGACATTTTTTCAAAAAACACAGTTCCTATTCAACTTCGAGGATCACTAAGCACGTTGGTATATTTCAATTGCAGTTAATTTCCTGTATTCTTGGTTCAGTTGGTAGCAAAGTTAGGTGGCCGCTAGAACGGCCACAATCCTGACATTTGCCGCTTAACCCCGGAATTTTGACCACGCGAAGGCCACATAACCGGGTCTTAATACTTATAATAAAATATAGGGGCCTAATATATAATATATAATATATAATATATAATATATAATATATAATATATAATATATAATATATAATATATAATATATAATATATAATATATAGTATATAATATATAATATATAATATATAATATATAATATATAATATATAATATATAATATATAATATATAATATATAATATATAATATATAATATATAATATATAATATATAATATATAATATATAATATATAATATATAATATATAATATATAATATATAATTTTTTTATGCCCTAGGTACTTCATTCCCCGAGGGCTTATGAAAAAATTGTCCGGAGACATATAGAAATAGTGTGCTAACTCTCGTCCGGTTCGAGGCGTGGAAACGATCCTCGGAAGGCGATTGCGTTGAAGCGTTGTAGTGTGACTGACAAACGCTGGAAGAGGAAACTGCCTTCCCTTTTGTCTCCGGATTGTTGAGCTAATCGTCGACCCAGCTCACGAAGAAAACAGAGAGCGTCATTGTTGATGGGGCCAAGCGTCTCGAATGCAATGGGCAGGAAGGTGTATGTGGCTGCCAGATTTTGATATTTGGACGTTTTTCTGACAGCAGCGGCTTCTGCGGCGGCTCCTGCAGCGAGCGAAGTGGTGGGCAGGTATGTTGGAGCAACGGTGTCTGCTACCGTTGCGTCCCAGACAAGGCTTCGGCCGGCTTGCCAGGGGATCAGGGTCATGCCGTCTGGCCTTTTCCCATCGGATCTAGAGAGACCAGCCGGCTCCTTAATGGAAGGGATCCCTGCCCTGACTAAAGCCCGCTGGATCAGGTCATTCAACATGGAATGTCGAGGGACACGGCCTGGATCCAGGTGACACGACAGCCCGTGCGAACCGTCTTCCGATACCTGGACGCCGCAAGGACAAAGGTGTATCTCGCACAAGTTGACTCCGAGACGGAGGCCAACGACGACTCTAACAGTCTCGTCATCCATGCGCAGGCCGCAGGCGGTTAATGGCAGCGCGTGCAGCCAATCGCTGGCGTGGTTTGCCGAGACTGCTTTGAGTCGTGCCTGGTGATACTGTCCTTGGACTGTTTGGGACAAGGTGTTTATGTCCATCTGTATTAACGGGCGGTCCCAGGTGGATTGTTTGTGTAAGGAGTCGGAAGACGGTTTTGACTGCTGACTCAGGGAGAACCAGTCATTCCTAACCCGGGCTTCATGAGTATCCATGCTCAGGCCTGCCTTTTCGAGGATGGAGGACTGGAGAGGACGGGTGCCTGCAGCAGAAGCCAAGAAGGCAGAAGGTGCAAGCATAGACACCCGTCGGATCCCCAGACCGCCGTCCTGATTGGGAGTGTCGCCTGAAGCCACTGACTGTCAGAGAGCTGGATGTTGAGCATCTTGTCTAGGCCTTCGCGCATGGTTGAGTCGAAGCGCTCTGCAAAGGATGACCAGCGCAGGGGTGCAGCGCAACAGATAGAGCAGCTTCGAGTGGCTCAGAGAGCTCCGTAGAAGAATGAGGGCGTCCTGTCTTGGGATTGAACTTAGGCGACTGAAGGCCGTCTGTAGTTCCTCTATGCGACAGGACATGAGCGCCTCGAAAGCTGCTGCTACCTCTAAAGTTGCGCCTAGCAAAGTGGAGTCCTTGATCTGGATCTGCAAAAACTGGTCCAATACAGTCTTGGTCTTTGGTATTGGACCCCTGCATATAGCTTCGCACTTCCGGTGGTTCAAAGGACAGCCCAAGCTGCATGCACCCCCTTTCGATGGCTTCGATATCGGATGTGACCACATCTATTGGCCCACCCAAGGTCAAATCATCAAGGTAGCCTATAGTAAAGGTTGTTGATAGGCTGTTCAGGATATGCTGGAGGGGGAGGTATAAAAGAAGTGGACCCAAGGGATCGCCCTGTTGTGGACCCATCTGCGAAAGCACTGTGAAGCTTCCAAACCTGAGCTGGCTTGGTTCGCAATATGATGCTTCGCAGTATGCCGCGAGCTCAGGCAGGACGCGCCCTAATTCCGCCAACATGACGTCCCTAAACATGCTATTGAAAGCGTTCGCAAAGTCAAGCTTTACGAGAATGTGATCGTCTGGCATGTTCTCTACGAATCGTCTGGCTGAATGTACCGCTGCTTCACACCCTCCAGGGCATCCTACGCCTACCTGAAGGGGTGCGAGATGGTTTGCTACCTTTGGTAGAGCGAAATTTGCAGCGCATTTGGATGCCAACCGGCGCCAGAAATAGCCGATAGCGATTGGGCGTAGGCCTCCGGATTTCTTCCTCAGGGCCATCAAAGTGCCGCCGAAAAGAATGGGGCGGACCTTCGTTGGGCATGCACCTGAGAGCAGAATATTAGTTAGCCCTGTAATGGCTGTTAATAGTCTGTTCCCCACCTCTGGACAGGCTATAAGTTCAGCCACTAGTTGCGGTCTTAGACCGTCCGGGCCCCCGGAGGATCCTGCTGGAAACGAGCGGATTCGCTCCCGGATCTCATCCTCAGAAACCTGGAGGGCGGGACATATTTTCGGGGACGGTGCAGGTAATCTGTCAGGTGGTGGAATGGGGTGTTTTGACAGCAATTCCTGTAGTGATTGAGGATCCGGAGTTACCGGGTCCTCATCAGACATCAGGATTCGCACCGCCGCCCTGATATTCCCGTCCTCCAGTTTCGAGGATACTGCGGCTGCTCGCCCATTAATCCGGTCTCGTTTCTTGACCGGCTTTATAGCGGGGTCTCCACTGCCAGGTGGCTGAGGATTTAGGCACGAGTATAGTGTCTCGGTGAAATTTTGCGCCCTTTCCTTGAAAACAGAGGATAAGTTATGCCTTTTGCCTCCCCTAGTGGGTTGTTTTAACACAATCGGGGCAAAATGCAACCGTTCCTGCCAGTGGCTGACTATCAAGGGTGCTGCTATGATTTTGTTTATGATATTAGTAAGCAGCTGCCCTACGGCCGGTCTAGCTGGCTTGGGAATATGTTTAGCTGTTGGCCCTCTTGTGACAGGGTGGAGGAAGGGGGTTGGGCTGCTAGATACATTCTCTCTTATGCTAGTGGTTTCGACTGCAATTGGCGAGCTCGCGTCTGTCGGTGAAGATTTCAGATTAGCTTCTGCGTTCGGGTCCACAACAGGTCGTAGGGTTGCCTTGTCAAGGGGGGTTGATTTGACCCAGGGCATGGGTTTGAGTGAGGCCCATGCAAATGAACGTTGCCATCTTTAAGCTTCAATCGTCTCACAGTCCTGCATACGCTGCAAAGCCCCGTGCTCTTCTGAGACAACTGAGATAGGTCCGTGCTCATTGGAGCGTGCAGACAAACAATTGCATAATTAAATTAGGTGTAAGGAGGAATAATAGTCGGACCTAGTGCGGGGGGATGCCAGGGTATTGAAACGAAGAGTGAAATGGCGGACTAACAAACCCAGTATACCTTTATCCAAGAAACAAAAAACGCTAAAATCATGGAAATTCGACCAAGATATCCGCCGGGAAGAGTTAAAATCGATGCTCCGTATCGGCACGAGTCGACTTGCCGAAAATAGGGAGGAAAGACGTGTCAGAGCTCCGATAAACCGCGGTAAACATGCTTCAAACGAGAAATGCGTCTCACCGGAACGAGAGTCACATGCACACTTATAATATATAATATATAATATATAATATATAATATATAATATATAATATATAATATATAATATATAATATATAATATATAATATATAATATATAATATATAATATATAATATATAATATATAATATATAATATATAATATATAATATATAATATATAATATATAATATATAATATATAATATATAATATATAATATATAATATATAATATATAATATATAATATATAATATATAATATATAATATATAATATATAATATATAATTTATAATATATAATATATAATATATAATATATAATATATAATATATAATATATAATATATAATATATAATATATAATATAACAAGGTTTAAAGTGGTTCAGTATGGACTGCCCTGTGTGAGAACCACTGTAAGTGAAAATTTATCAACTTTGTCCAAAATGTTCACACAAAACTCTGTCTCCAAGTTGAATTGAAAGTGTCGGCTTCTTAAACCACAAAGACTCGTATAGGCTTCATTTTAAACAGCATAAATAAGTGTAACATTTTCTCATAATTTTTCCGTTCTAGTCTTCAAAACTATTGAAAAAAGTGCTCTGAAATGCACTTACTGCACATAAAATGACTGAAAGTTAGACACTTCAAACGTTTACATAAAATTTTATGCGCGATTGTAATAGAAGCCGATACGACCACGTTTGGTCCATAATTATATACAAATAAAATGGAGAGAATGAGAAAATGGAAAGAGAGAGACAGCAAAAGGTATAGTAAAAACGTAGTAAAATTTTCAATTTTTCAATGCAATGATGCGAGAAAAATACAACCTTCTAAAAGTTTGACCATTATGGCGTACAGACTCGTACCGTCAGAAAAATGTGCTGATTATCGTCGTCATCAGCATCAGCAGCAGCAGCAGGACAGCATCGTCATCATCATCATCATCATCATCATCATCATCATCATCATCCTCATAGAGTGAAAGAGTGGAGGAAAACTAAAAGAAGACCACCCGTTCCTTCTGTATGCGCATGTTTTATCGCCAGTGTTTGCGGCTAAATAAATATTATTGCATGCTCTCGTTCACTGACTGATCTACCATAAATAACAAAAAAGAGACATATCAACCAGCAAGCCATATACACTGACTCCAAGACAGACGCGTAAGCTTACTGATAACTTAAATCGCACTATACCTTCTGTAAGCATTGATTCCTTTTGCCGAGTTATCGATATCTTGCCGACAAAAGACAAAGAAACTTATCGTTAGAATATCGCGATCCTAGTTCCCTCCTCTTCTTTCTCTCTAAGCCTTGACCTTGCCAGGCTGACCACTTCAACTACAGCTATTTCAACGGTAGACTAAGCCATGACTAAGCGCATATGAATAGTCAGCTTGCCAGCTACTACTGCTATTTCCATACTATACTATTCTATATTCTATACTATACTATTTCTATACTATTCTATTCTTTTCTTTTCTATTCTATTCTATACTACTATTTCTTTCACTGATTTTCACTATTCGCTGTTTTTCAACGTTTTCCACTGTTTTCACTCTTTCACCGTTTTCAATTTTTCACTGCCTGCTACGAAAGCGCTCTAGAAATTCACATGATTTTACTTACTTACTTACTTAAGCGATTTGTTGATTTCCTAAATCCGTAGACTTGTGCATTTTGGTCAAAAATGTAACATATTTCAATTTAGCACAGGCCGTCATTGCTTCTGTTGAAATTAACGTTGGTCAAATAACACAGAACTACACACACACACACACACACACACACACACACACACACACACGCGCGCGCGCGGGCGCGCGCACACAACACAGAACAGTTTAATAAACTCTAACCGAAAAAGAATCAGGCTGCAAAAGAAAATTCTCCTCCTCCTCATTCTCCTCCTCCTATTTTCCTTCTCTTTCTAAAAGCTATATGAAAGCAATATAATTGCATAATTATTCTACATTGCATACATGAACAATGAGTAAGTGACTCATAAAGCATTTTTTATAACCTGTACTGCTGCTAAATCATGACTCAATTATGTCAGATTTTGAATTTTTCCACTTGTGGAATGTTGGGTACATACAATATTTCAAGCTGGCAACATTGACCTTCCGTTGCCTGAATGGAGCCGGTCCAGAATACCTTGCGTCCGAACTATCACGAGTGGCTGACCATGCAAGCCGGCAAAGATTGAGATCGGCCGGATCCGCCTTATTGGTGGTCCCGAGGACGCGCCTCCGAACCGTCGGAGATCGAGCATTTCCAGCGGCCGCGGCTCGGGCATGGAACTGTCTACCGCCATCAATACGGCTCTCTACGACCTTGAATACTTTTAAAGAGAGACTTAAAACCTGGTTATATCGCACGAGTTATCTGTAACTTTGTAATGTGTTCACGCAGTTCGTTCGGACGAGTTACCACATAAATCAGTACGTTAATAATAATAATAATAATAATAATACATAATTTTTGCAATTTTAACTTTAACACGTTGAGCGCTTGGGACGTCAATTGACGTCCTTAATTTGGTACTGCATGGCGCTGGAGGCATCATATGACGTCCTCTGTCCAATGCATCGCAAGCCAAGGAGCTCGTATAGCGGCCGCGCCTGGCAAAGAAAACGCGCCGTAGTCAACGTCAAAGTTACAGAACGACAACACGAACATATTCCATTAAGACGTTCAGAATGAATCAATAAAGAAAAAGCTCAAGAAAGATTGATTGAAAGTTGAAACTGCATATAAGGTAAAAACTAGTCAGGTGGAACCAAAGACTGTTAAAGAAGCATTATTGAGTGAAAATTCCTAAGTTCCTTGAACGTTGAGATATGTTTGACAGTTCTTGAGCTGCGTTGCATCTAGACATGTATCTGTCTTCTTCAGTCGTGAGACCTTGCTATAACGCTGGACCATATGAAGGTGGCTGTGGCGGATGACTACTGGGCTGTTGACCCAAGGTGTGTAGAACGAGTGACGCGGGTTTTATGCGCTCATTCAAAGCCGTTCCGTTTCCTATGAAACCAGACATAAATCGACTCTCTCTCTCTCTCTCTCTCTCTCTCTCTCTCTCTCTGTGCGTCGATCGACGATCAGTCCGTGACCGAACTCAGACATTTGCCATTTTGTGATCGCCATTTTGTGATCGCTAGGCTGACATATCGACTCGTTTCAGATACAGTCATTGTCGTATCTCAAGAACCAGTGACATGGACTGCGCTGACATGCAACGACGTGGTCAGAGCAAGAAGATGGCTAGTGTAGTGGTCAGCTTTCCTCAAGCGCTGCACGTCGGGTAGGCATATCATTTTGATATTCGGCCGCCTGTCCCCGATAAAAAGAGTTAGCATGAACTACTGCGATGACAACGATGACTGCGACAATGATAACGAAGAGTGTTGATGTTAGGCCTAGCGACGACTGCGACTCTAACTTCGCAGCCGATTGAACGATGACAAATATCTTATAACCGCTAGTAATTTTGTTAAATGCGCTTAATTATCAAGTTGACAGAGAACGGCGAGCATGCACTTTGCAATCATTTTTCTTTCAGCTAGCGTCGGAGATTGCTTTCGCGATGTTCATCTAATATCGAGCGACTGCAGAGGAACACAGCCGATGAATTCATTGCTGTTAGGCCTATTAACGCAGCATCCGATCACAAAATAACGACAATCAGTATTTCAGGGACCTGAAAGGACTAAATCAAATCAAATCAAATCAAATCAAAAGGATGCTATAAGACGAACATCAAAGTAGACCACTAAACAGAAGCGTATTCGAAGGTCTAATTTTCTGAAAAATCGAAAGAGACGACTGTTGTTGACATTCTTTGCCCTACCAGCAGTCATGGACAACGCCCTGGTCGAATTCAGCTTTCCTCAAGTCGGCAATCAAAGCTCAGAAGCAGATAATCTCACCGATTGGAACGGAAAGGTCAGCGATGACGACGCACGGAAGAGAGAGACTGTTTGCGGTCACGCGGAGAACGACACAGCGGGGGCCGGAAGCTCTGAACCCCTTCGAACCGACAGCGGTTTTCTGCCTGTGTTCGTCTATGGATACGTCACTCCACCACTTGTTCTCGTCACTCTCGTCACCAACTGTCTTGTCTGCATCGTTTTACTGAAGAAATCCACTCGCAGCGCAACCAACTCGCTGCTCGTCGCAATGGCTGTATCCGACACCCTGACCGGGCTCTGGCCAATTCCCTTCTTCGTCAAATTCTACACCGTCGGCGGCGGTGAGCACGGGGTCTGGGTGCCGTACGAGTGGTGCTACGCCTACCTTTCGCTGACCGACTACTTGCCGACCGTGTTTCACACGGCGTCCATCTGGCTGACGGTCGCTCTCGCCGTCCAACGCTACGTCTACGTCTGCCATCCGCACACGGCCAAACAGCTGTGCACCGTCACCAACGCCATCAAGGTAATCGTCGGCATCTACCTTCTGTCGTTTGGATCGCATCTGTCCAGGTTTATCGAAGCGACATTCTACCCAGTGCAGTTGAGCGCTGATGTTCTTCTAGACCTCGCAGTTGTCGGATGCTGCGATCAGTACAGCCCTTTCGTTAGAAACCATATGGACATATATTACAACGTCTACTACTGGTGCCGTGTCATCTTCATTCATCTGGTTCCCTGCACGTCACTCGTCGTCTTGAACACCATCCTCGTCCACGCCATACGAGCGGCGAAGCGCCGGAGGCATCAGCTGCTGAGGCAGAACAGACGGATGGAATCGAGGAGACTGGAGGAAAGCAATTCGACAACGTTGATGTTGGTCACCGTTGTTGGTCTGTTCCTGTTGGTTGAAGTTCCACTCGCCGTGTTTCTTATTGCTCTGATCTGGAATAACAATTCAGAGGAGACTCCGATCATGTCGAGCGAAACAGTTGACGAAATTTCACTCATCATCAACCTCTTCATCCTATTCAGCTATCCGTTGAATTTCTTCATCTACTGCGGAATGAGTCGACAGTTTCGTGAAACATTCAAGAATCTTTTCGTTGCTGGATCGAGAAACAAGAAACCGATGGAAACAGAAGGAGTGTCGCAATACGCGTCTTTAATGGCCGCCGATTCGATCTACCCTGGAACAGTAACAGTCAATGTCGTCCTTAAAGACGATACGCGTCTCTGATTCTAAATACACTGTAGACCTAACCATTAAAATATCTATCTCCCAAACATCTTATTATATCAGCGGTTCTCAGACATGTTAGGATTTCTTGCGCGGTGGTCCCTTAATATTTTTTGATGACTTTTTTGATGTCCGTCGCGGTCCTTATAAAATTGGAATTTTAAATTAACAAGGCTCATAATTAACACTTAGGTTACTTGTTTTGTCAATCAATCATTTAATCATAAAATTGCAAATCTTAGTCATCAAAATGATCAAATTTAAATTCAAATAGAATCAGCACCCTCAGAGCCATCGGTGTGTTTAGTGTTCCGAGGTGTTGGTGAGATAACTTGAGAAAGTAATCCCTTTACGGTCACTCTGAAACCGCCTGGCGGTCCCCTATGTGACCGCGGACCCCAGTTTGAGAACCACCTGACTATATAAATGTAACAATGTTATTAACATAGGATAATAATAATAATAATAATGTGATTTTAAGTGGTTTAGGAGGCTAAGTAAGCCTGTGTGAAAACCACTGATGTAACCATCTGCATTCAATAACCTAGTTTATCTAGATAGCCTTTGAATCCGTTCACTGTTTCAACTGTCACTCCCACCTCGTCCAAACTGTTCCATTTGTCCACAACCCTTGCACTAAAAAGTTTTCTTTCTTGGACCAACCTCTGCTTAAACATTTTGCACTTGTGGCCTCTTGCGCTGCTATAGTGTGCCAATGTAAAGAATCGATCATATGGCACATCTACTTTCCCAGTCATTATTTTGTATGTTTCTATCAAATCTCCTCTTTCTCTTCTCCTTTCTAATGTTGTCAGTCCACAATATTGAAGTCTTTTTCGTAGCTTAAATTATGGCACCCATTGACCATCTTCGTTGCTCGTCTTTGCACTTTTCTAAAAGTTCTATATCTTTTTCAAGAATGGATTCCAAGCCTGAACACAGTATTCCAGATGAGGCCTTACTAATGACTTATAAAGTTTAATGATTATCTCTTTGTCACGACTCACAATTGTCCTTTTCACCATTCCCAACATTTGGTTTCCCTTTTTGCTGCCTCCATGCATTGGTGAGATGGATTCATACTTCTATGGGTGATTATCCCCAAGTCTCTTTCTTTTTCTGTTGTGGTTAGAACCTTCCCCTAAAGAATATTCATTACCATTATTAGACTTCCCAACATGCATTACAGAACATTTATCAATATTGAAAAGCATCTGCCAGTCCACAGACCACTGAAACAATTTCCTTAGATCTTCTTGTAAAATTTTTGCATCATCCTCCGAGTCTATATTTCTGCATAACTTTGTGTCATCGGCAAACTTTGAAATTTTGGACAGTAATCCTTCATCGATATCATTTATATATATTAGAAAAGCAATGGCCCAAGCACTGAGCCCTGAGGCACTCCACTGATAACTCTTGCCCATTGCGAATGGCCTCCCCTAATGCCAACCTTCTGTCTTCTTCCTTCAACCAATTTTCAATCCATCTGAGAATATTGCCCCTTATTCCACAGGACTTCAGTTTGGCAGCCAGCCTTATATGGGGTACTTTATCAAAAGCTTTGGCAAAATCTAAATATATTATGTCTACTCCCTTGCCCTTGTCTAGCTTATCAAAAACCTCCTCCAGAAAGTCCAACAGGTTGGTCAGGCATGAACGCCCCTTTGTAAATCCATGCTGACTATCTTTAACAATTTTATGCCTAGTCAAATGTTCCAAAATGCTTTCTTTCAGTATTTTTTCCATAACTTTACCGATTACAGATGTTAGGCTCACTGGTCTGTAATTGCTTGGTTCACTTCGTTTTCCCTTCTTGAACAGTGGGCTGACTAATGCGTCTCTCCAGTCTTGCGGTACTACTCCAGTTCTGAGTGATTCATTGATTATCAAAGCAATTGCATGTCCTATTTCATTTCGAACCTCGTAAAGAAACTTTGGATGTAAGCCATCTAATCCTGGGCTCTTGTCTGTCTTTAAATTGGTCAAAACCTTGATAACACATTCTTTTGTACACACTATATCTGTTAGCATTTCTTCTTCATTTCCATCAAACACAATTTTGGCTTCTGGCATAGTATTTGTATTTTCCTCTGTAAATACTGAACAAAAATAGTTATTTAGAATCTGTGCAGTTTCTACATCGTCTGTTATTGCACATCCTGCGCTGTCCAAGAGGGGACTGACTGTGTCCTTTCGTCTCAACTTTCTATTACAATATTTGTAGAAACTTTTACTGTTCTGTTTTATATTTTTTTGCTAATCTACCTTCAAAATTTGCAATAGCCATCTTGTTAGTAACTGCTGATGCTTTTCTTTTCTGAGTATACTGTTCCTCCAAGATCTTAAGTCTGTGCTGATTCTGCTCATTTCCTTTACTTGCTAATCTGAGTTTACTTAGTTTCCTCCACGCTTTGTTTTTCGCCCTTCTTTTTCGTTGCACTTCTCTTGTTATCCAAGGAAGTTTGTTATTAATTTTCTTCTGTTTGGGAATGGTCAATTCTATGACTTTGGACATACATTTGGTAAATATGCTCCAGCCTTCCTCAGTGTCTTTTCCTGTTATCTCCCTCTCCAAATCCATTTCTGTAATCATCTTCCTTGCCAGGTCATATTCTCCTTAAAAAAGTTACGTCTATCCAGAAACTGCTTTTGTTGACCAATCCCAAAGTTAATAGTAAAACTGACCATTTGGTGATCACTTGTTGCAAAAATTCTGCCCAACCTCCACGTTGGAAACTATATTCTCCTCTCTTGTTAGAACCAGGTCTAATATGTTGTTGCCTCTTGTTGGCCTTGTCACATGCTGAAACAGAAAATTATCATTGACACAGTCCAGAAATTTCTATCACATGATCTCTCTGTATCCAGCGTTTCCCAGTCTACATGATAATTAAAGTCACCCATTATAACAACATTTTCTCTTGATACCCTGTTCAATAAAGCAAACATTCCATTATCTGATTCTTCCATAGCACTTGGTGTTCTGTAACAAACCCTACCAATATTTTCTCTCAGTGACTTCTGATTTCACACCATATATGCTCCTTGAAGTGATCATTTTCAATGTCTGTTCGCTCCATGGCATGCAAGCCTTCTTTAATGTAAAGTAGTACCCTCCTGCTCCATGACCTTTGCTGCTCTGGTTTTCCTATCTTTTCTAAACATAGCATATCCCTGTAAATTTAGTTCGGTATCATCAATGTCACACTTGGCCCACGATTCTGTGATTCCGATAATGTCTGGACTCATAACTTTTACTTGCATCTCCAACTCGGCCATTTTAAAACCCCAATCAAACTCCTAGCATTTACATAAAAACAGTTCAGTGGTTTTCCATACCCTGACATACTAACTACATTACCATTATTAATAATTTCATCTGTATTATAATTGTGACAGCTAGAGAAACCATATTCTATGTCACCCCTAGATTTATGCCTAATTACTTCCATATTATCTCTATATTTGTTATCACCTTTACCACTTAGACATATGGCTTTGTCTCTAACTGTCAACCTACTTAGTTTAAAGCCTTACAGCAGCATTTAACACATGCAAATATTTTCCTAGCTATTTTATCTGCACCATACCTGTTGAGATGCAGCCCATCCTTTCCCAAATACCTGTCCCAAACATCGAAGTCGGCGTTCAGAAACTCAGCTCCTTCGCTCTGGCACAGTTCCCACAGTTCCTCGTTGACGCTGGTCCTCTTCCTCTCCATTTCCCGTGACAGTCAGGATAGAATAGATTACGTACGGATGTTGAGCCTGTATAGTAGGGTGGAGTGAAAAAACTTTTTCTCAGTGATGTAAATGTAATAGTTTGGAAAAGTTGTGTTATGGTATAGAGAGAAACTGTGCCAAAAATCATTTAACTGGATTAATGTTTAGAGCCTCCCCAAGCGTCCTCAAGTTTCAGTAATGTTGCTAATTGGTTATTGGGTATGTTGCTGCGTTGGGAGATATCCTCTATTTCCACTGTCTCATACAAGGGTGCTGAAGTTAATTACGCCTTACCAGTAGAAGTACATGAACCTGTTAAAGCCCTTCAAGGTAAGGAGAGACCAACCATCCTATTAAATTAAATTTGAGGATTTTCGATTTGACTGCAGAAACAAACTTGTTTGCTATATCTACATGCAGATTTCAGCTAGTGTGCCTGTGTGATGAAAAACAAGGTGCCTGTATAGGATCGTGAATTTCTGTTGGATCAGCGAGGCAGTAGCGTGTAGATGGGGGGCGGAAGGGGGCGGTGGCCCCGGGCGCAGACCAGGGGCGTAAAATTGACCTGATGACCTTTTTTTTTTTGGCGCACCAAATTTGGGGCTGGTGGCCCCGGCGCCGACCAGGGCAGGGGCGTAAAATTGACCAGATGACCTTTTTTTGCTCGTGGGCGTACTTTGGACAACTTGGCCCGGGGCGTCGGCCACTCTCTACACGCCACTGCAGCGAGGTGCTAGACGAATGGCCGTGGTAGGAATTGACATCACGGAATGTGGGAATATTCTAAAGAGGTTGGCAAGAAGACACTCAGAACTGTCCAAGGTCTCTGCATCACAACCATCCACAAGTGGGCAAGCAGAAGTTCCTGTTGAAGTCAGCAGTAGGCCTAATGAAGATACATATACTTCAGATAGTGATACTCCTAATGATGACAACTATGATCCGCCAGGGATTTTACGGCGAGAAACTGAGAGTAAGGTAAAAAGAAAAAAGAAGACCTCTTCACAAGTGCGAACCTCTCTGCCTAATATATCTTTAATAGCTGCATGACATGTATTCTGTATCAGATAAGGCAGGTAGCTGCCCTATCTTCGTCATGTTTTCAAGACATTGTACTCGTTTATGAAGACGACAGAACCCTCATTTAGACAGAAGCAAAATGAGAATTGAAGAGAAAGGAAAAGAACGGAACTGAATGAAGAGGACAGCAATGTTATCGAATGTGTTTCTTTTGATGGAAGGAAGGATAAAACACTAGTGTCTAAGAAGAAAGATGGGATATATCATATGAAAACTGTAATTGAGGAGTGTGTGGCAATTGTTTAGGAGTCAGGTTGGTCACGTTTCACCGAGATAGAATCTGTGATTTGAATCAAAACGTGTATTGTGTACATGTTACGTAAAAGAGAAAGGAGCTGACATACAGAAACTGGTTACTACTGATTGCGATGGTACTGTAACTAATACTGGGAGATCAGGAAATGTTATGAGGTTGTTAGAATAAGTAGGGTGACCTTTGCAGTGGGTCAACTACCGGTACAGGACCTAAGGGGTTTCTGGTCCACTTGGTCAGCAGCTACAAACTTGTCAGAACTTTTCCATTGTAGGTTTCGATTTAATTGAAGGAGAGATACCCATTGTAACATGCGAAGACTTAAGTTCAGATAAGGTTTATCTGCCGGACGTTTGGAAGGCTATAACAACTGGTGACTATTCGCAGAGTTTGGCATGACGCGACCCAAGGAAACTCGCACATTCAAGATGGCTTGCAACAGCTAACCGAGGTACGGAAAACCCAACTGAAAATTTGAAAAACTAGCAACTTATGATACAAAAGTATATACTCCAGTCTGGTTTCATATCGAAATGAAACCATCCTGCAAGGACGGAGGGCACCAACTTTGGAAGACAATTTCATTATCACGATACCTTCCTGTAGAACTTAAATTAGTAGTTGATCCAGCAATCCAGAGAAATGGCTACTTTGGACATGAAGAGAATCTACTGCTGGCAATGTTGTCAGATGCAGATGCACAGCAACACATCAGAGAAGGTAGTGCTGTGAAGAATACTGAAAGCTAGACGTACTTAAAATATTACTCGAATTCCAAAATTCAAAATTCCAGTGTTCAATGTTGATGCTGCCAGTTAGGCCTATATTGACTTAATTAACTGGCACAAGAAACAACTATCATCTCCTCCTCTACTTTCTAACCTCTCAGGCCAAGACATTTCTTCCTTGATAAAGAGCGCAGATCAGCAGTTGAACTTTCAGAGATTTCAGTGCCATTCTCCGGCAACTGAAAGATGTGTGAAACTAGTAACTGGGGCCAGTGCTGCAGTATGTGGCCCAATTGCAAAAGAAGGACACATAAAGTCAAAGCATGCCTCTCTCAGGCTCATGCCATATTCTAGCACAAAATCAGACTTCAGATAGAATCAGACAGAAACCTGTGGTTTCACTGTAAAGCGCACATTGTGTAATTGATCCGGCGTGTACTGTGCTTTGCATATTGTGAGACATAACGAAGCTTGCCGCAGCACTACAGGGTCTATAAGTATGCAAGATGCAATATAAATTGATTGTAATTCTTTTTACCTATTTACAAAAGCAGTATTGGATAATTGTATTGTTTGTATTATTAAAATAAAACAGTTGTATGTAAATGAATAAGGCCTATATGCCAAAATGCATTAATTGCACAAAATACCCAAACTTCATTGTCTCTGGGGAGGCTCTTAATGTTCATTTAAAAATTCAAAATTTTCACAGAACAAATCACTGATACCTTGCACAACTTTCCCGCACTATTAGAATTTTGAATTCGAAAATTTTTAAAATTTCGTCCTTTTCACTCCACCCTACTGTATAGCCTATTGCATTAGCAGCGCTGCTGTAGAAACAGCGGTCCCCCTAGTGTTGCCATGACTTGATAAAGATCCAGTCAAGGTATTGGCTTTTAGAGCAAATCCGCATAGGCCTAACTGTATGCAATTTTACATTCGTAAAAATTCTGACGGTAATATTTTAGACCTATTGTATGCATGTCACGCTAAATTTCTCCGATCTTTCCGACAAAATTCAGTTGAATTATTAGAGAACTGTATACAGTTGGATAAGAATTCACCTTTAAATTTGAGTGTTTTAAGTATTTTAAATGCATCGGTCGCTATTCGGAATGTTTTTAGTGTCCGTGGACGGTCTAAGCTAACGGCAGAGGGTCTGATAAGAATCAAGATGAGACCGTACTATCAGACGAATTTTATTTTTATGATGAAATGCGTATAAATACGCGTAAGGGCCTACGTTAAAAGTTCCGTACGTTAGAAAAACGTAGTCTAAAATAATTGAACTGAAATGTTAAAATTTAGTTGGAAACATTTACTTGTTTTGCTATAGTTTCAATCTAATTCGACGTTGGGACAGTGCCATGTACTTGACGAGTGTAGGACATTCTCCCCTGGACATAATCCTCCCGGACATTATCCTACGGTACACCCTTTGAAATGACAATGCCGGACATAATCTCCCCTTTTTTACTCTATGGACTTTGACTATAATCATTACCCACACCATAAACCAGACACGAAACACTAACCCTAAACGATACTGACGGCAGCCATGGCATCAGATAACCGATAAGTACCTTTTAAAAATTAAGATCTATGATATTGATTTACATTGTTCATTACTTCTTTGCCAGGGGGATATGTCCGGGGGATGCTGTCCATGGGGAGAATGTCCGTGCCCCGTACTTGACACCAGACGTCAGTTGGCTCCCTTCGGCTCTTAATGACGACATTTTAATGACCGACCAGCATCTGGTACCGGAGTTTGCGACAACCTGTGGAGGGGTCTGGAGTGAGAGTCCAAGCACTTCTAGAGACCTGTACAACCAACCCAACCCAGTGTTTTCTGACAGATGTACAACTGTAGGCCAGGCGTTGCAATGGGATCTGGCTTATCAAGTCAACCCCACATCTGTCCCTGTATCTGCCCAGTGTCCGGCCGCCCAGCTGGCTATCCAACAGCCAACTGCCTAGGTTAGGTTAGGTTAGGTTAGAAAGTCGATTTATATAGCGCAAAAACATGAACGAAAAGTCAAAGGCTAGAGCGCTTTACACTAATACGATGTCTCGAAGAAATGAGTTTTAAGTTTCCTTGTGAACGATTCAAGATTGGACTCTCTGGTCACATGGCCGGGTAATGCATTCCAAAGAATAGGGTTTCCGCACTTGAACGACCTCTCGCCAAACTTTGCCGTTCGAGACGGAGGAGGAACGACCAGTCTGACGTCTCGACTGGACCTCAGTTGCAGACGCCTGTCGGTAGACGATGGTCTTAGGACCAACGACGCCAGATAGTCCGGGAAAGCTGGATCGTGCAGGGCACGGAACGTGAGATGCACCTCTTGTAGGCAACACGCTCCGGGATGCGAAGCCAATGTAGCTTCTCTTTCAGAAAAGGAGATGTGCTCTCCCTTCGAACTCCGAAGATCATCCGGGCAGAGGTGTTAAGAACCATCTGCAGCCGATTGAGCTGGTAGTCGGGCAGGCCCCAGAGAATACTGTTGCAGTAATCGACCCGATTGATGATGACAATGCTCTCAGTACTAGGCAGCAACCTGGTCAGCTAGTGGACAGTCCAGGTACACCTGTATATGAGCATATTTAGAAGTGTTTGGACAGTCTTGATCTTCCCGAGTCAGTCTGCCATTAAAGATTCGAGACAACCCAGAACTTGCAGTAATAGCGGGGGTGGGGTGTCCGAATGAGATTAAGTGTTGAGAGCTGGCCGATAACTGGGCCAACGCCTACTGTAACGTCTACAGTTGCTACTATGTTTGTGGAATATTAATTTATAAAAAAATATTTATTAGTCCTGAATGACATGTTGCGTTCATTTCGCAAAATTGATCAAAATCACGGTAATTCACGGCATTTTAAACAATTAGTGAAATTCACGGCAAACGACAAAAATCACGGAATATTCACGGCTTCCGTGACTTCGTGAATTTCGACAGGTCTTATATATAGATAACTATCGATAATAGTTATGGCCTAACCATAGAAGTACGTCGGAGCTCAACGCGCCAATGCCAACGTATTTTTACGTAGCCTATAGCCTAAATACGCGTATAATATTTTTGGACAAATTATACGTAGGCCTACGATACGCGTATAATTCCAGTGGATATAACGTACGGTCGAATCTTGATAAGAATATATTGCGCATCTGTTGGCAAATTCTATGGTTGGCGCCTTCTATGACAGCCAGCATGCGTTTGTGCATGTCATGTTTCGCCGTCGTTCTTCGCAATTTCTGACGCTCCGTGTGTGAATTTTGCGACGGAGATGAGGATTTCTTTCGGTCCGTCGGTTTTCTGATGAGTTTTAACCGTCTTCTACTGTTTCGCGTCGTTTTGGAAGCCTCGGGTCCGTCTCACCGCTTCGTGCAGGACGTCGCCATGTTGGCTATTGTTGTAGCGCCATGCAACTGTGATCGACTGTCGTTCCGGACTTCGCTCGAGCCTTCATCTTCGCGAGGACTGCGTTCCGCTCTTCGGTTCCGACGTGTATCGTGCCGTTCTCCACCATTCCACGTCGTTCTGGAAGTTTAAGTCAGTCGCCCGACTGTCGCCGTCCGCCGGGTGTGCGCCAATGTCAGCCGTATTGGCTTCCGCGTGAAAATCTGGCGGCTTTGCGATTGGCTGTTGCTCCGGACTTCGCTGGATTTTCCATCTTCGTCGGATTTGCCGATTTCGACGACGGAACTATATTCTTACGGAAGACCGCTTCTTTAGGAATTCACCGGTGGTTACATCTGCGTGGATAACTCCTACTATACCAACCCGCGGACTCTTACATCATCTTCCGTTCCTCGTTGGCATGACAATTGTGCTACAGTTTCTTTGAAGGACCGCTTCTAAAGGACTCTGCACGCACCGGACTTCTTCACGGCAGCAAAGTTCTTTCCATCATCACAGTGGATTTTAAGATCGCCACCTTCTGAACTTAATTGACATGTCGATCAGCGTTGTCAAAGCGCTTTTAATTTATTTTGGATTTTAAACCATGCGTACAGCGCTATATAAATTGTCCTGGAATAATAATAATAATAATAATAATAAATAATAATAATAATAATAATAATAATAATAATAATAATAATCTGCTGCCTTGCATTCAGTTATTTAAGAGTTGTTATAATACTATATAGGCCTATACATAGCTATACTATCTGAGTACAGCTACAAGACGACTGTAGATCCGAATCTGTCAACGAGAGAAATATTTCTGGATCAAAACTAGGTTAATAATAATAATAATAATAATAATAATAATAATAATAATAATGATAATAATAATAATGCGCTTCTATAGCACCATTTCTAATACCCAAGGGTATCAATCGATGGTATTTCAAATACATCCGCAAAAGATCGGGTCATTCCAGAGATCAGTCAGAGGGAACAATAGCATTAGCGGTTATGACGACAACTTCTTCTTCTTCTTCTTCCCCTTCTTCTTCCCCTTCTTCTTCCCTTCTTCAAGTACCATGTATTCCTACATCGGCGACCATGGATTTCCACTCTTCTCTGTTTCTGGTTTTCCTTATCAGTTCAACGTTGTCTTTAGCTCTTATTGCTTCTCTTATGCTGTAGTATACTTTATTCGTTGTCCTTCTCTTGCTTTATTACCTTCTATTTTTCCTGTTATGACTAAATTTTCCGATCCTTCCTTTATAATTATATGTCCGAAAAATTCCAACTGTTGCTTTCTTATTGTTTGTATCAGTTTTCTTTTTACACCAAAAACTTTTAGTACTTCATCACTTGTTATTTTTCTGTCCATGAATAATTTTTGCATACGTCTGAGAAGCCTTAACTCTGCAGCTTCCAGTTTCATTTCTGTTGTTTTTGTCAATGTCCATGTTTCTGACCCGTACATCAGAACTGCCCATATATATGGCGACATACAGTACCTTACTGAAGTCAAGTTTATAAGTCAAAATGGCTTTGACGTCCAATTGTTAGAAACTGGAACTAGTTCCAGTTCTTTGTCTGGTCCGTCGCCTCCGTTGACCATCGAAACGTCGTCGACGCTTGAAGAACAGGTAGACAGGATTTCCCAAGTCTTAATGTCATGGCCCGGCTTCGCGCCGTCCACGGCGGGCGGCTCGGACTTCGCGGTCGCGTCTGCTGCAGGCTTGGATTTTTCCGGCTGGGTGTATGAAACGGTCGCCGATTGGGCGGGACTGTCTTGTTTCCGCTTGATACCGCCATGACCTTTTGTGCTGGCGCGGAGTATGGCGTGTGCTCTTAGCTTGCACAAAACTGCTTCGCTGGTGTCGTGGTTAATGAAGAGAAAGCGCTCCTTCTAACTCAGCTTCTTGAGTGACATCCCATATCCCTCGACGCGAGGCACTGTAACCTTCACGGAAGTTTCGTCGTCGATTTCAAGAGTTGTGTCTTTTTGAAACGTCGATCGCAGGAAAACTCTTGACGCGTATAAATGACTGCAACAAACGATGCTGTATGAGTTCACGTCCAATTCCAATCCGACTTCTCCGGCAACATCTTTCACGAGAGAGTCGGCCTGATTCTGTGGCGTCGTAAACGTGAGAAGCTCACTTATTTTGTCCTTCGTTGCGATTGGATGCAGAACTGGCACGATTTTGGTCTTCGGAGAAAAGGTTTCTTTAAACGCAATATTGTTAAGGGGGTGTCCAGTAATTGTGTCAACAATTTTTTTAGGCAATTTGACACCCTCCCCTTGTCAACAACTGTCAACTTTCAGTGATGCAGTCCCGATTTTCTTATATGAGCTAGAGTAGAAGGTCAGATTGGTGACTATAAGCTTAAGCTAGGGCGCCGCGGAAGGTTTTTGAACGAGTGGTTTCACATTTTACAAAGCGCGCACGCAGAATGATACCAGTCGGTTTTTCCCTACGGGCAAGACGGAGGCCACGCCTACAAATCGTTGATGTAGCGCACATAGTAAATGGCCGACGAGGGTTTTGTCGTTTTATGTGGATTGATCATGTTGATCGTTGTGACATTACTACAATAACATTGTAATACAATTTACAACTGTTCCGCGAGGTATTACTAGTTGACTGAATGCATAGAATAATTAAATTTAACATTCATTTCAAGTGTTTGCATTTACAATTACATCTTTCCAAGCCGTTTTCGTTGCACTGCATGTACATCATTTTGCATAATAGACCTATTGTATATATATATATATATATTTGTGTAGGCCTATCTGGAGTGATCTGCACTTTTTCAGTTATTTCAATCCATATCAATATCAACGGCTTCTTGTCGGTCTTTGTGCTCGTCAGTACGATTATCCCATTAAATCGTACGGGAATCCACCTCGCTTAGAATTATTAAGTTGAACTCGCTTTTGTACTTCGCTATTTTTATACAAAAACGTAGAAATTTGTTTTGTTTACCATCTTTTTGGCGCCCTGATGGTTGAAGTCGCGCCTGATTGGTTGGTGAATCCGAATGTACTTTGTGGAATGAACGCCAGATACAGTAATTTCGAAGTCTCGTGAAACAACGCGTACCACTCGACCCCCTCCTCCACACTCACCAGGCGCTCACTGTATGCGCGTGGCCCATCAACCATTAGCCTACGGCTTATCACTCAGGCGGTCTATGCGGGCACGTGAAACCGCTCGTTCAAAACCTTCCGTGGCGCCCTAGCTTTACGTACAAACGGTACAAATTTAACTGAAGGTGTTGAATTTGTTGAAAGCTGAAACTTCGTTGACAGTCTATTCCAGGTGATCAAATAGACGTTATAAATCGATGGCTTTTCTTACATTGAAATAGCATTGTAATACCCAGAGCAGTTGTAGGCCCTACTTACCGACATCTTTGGGTTACTGTTCTAAACATTTGGCTATGCTATATGTACGTGCAGCTTTTGTTTAATTCGATTTTCATAAAAAAGTTTTTAGACCTTCGTTGATGTTCGTGAGAGTGGGACAGTAACAACTGTATCTGCAACGTCAGCTGAACCTGCATTGTAAAAGTATCCGTATCCTATTTTAAAGGAAAGAGCCATTCACTGATTCGATTCGATATTTTATTTTTTTTTCGAATTCGAATCTTAATAGCCGCTTCCAATCGTGATTCGATTCAAGCAAAAATTTTTATTCGCAGGCTCCCCGGAAAAAGGAAAATTCAAGTCAAAAATACTATTTTCGTTGTCATCTCTTCCGTTTTCATACGGTCCATTCTAATTGTCGTCAGGGAGGCTCCCTGTTGTCGTGGAGTAGGCCCTAAGTTAGGCCTATAGTGGCTCACATTAAATATCCATAGGTGAATTTCCCCTTTAGAATTTTAAATGGATAGTATAGTTTTAACATCAGTCTGTTTTGGTAGTTATCATTTAATAATTGGTGAGTTTTTACTTGTTTTTGACTTCTATTTTCCTTTTTCCGAGGACCAAGAATCGAACTCCCGCCACCATGTCCATTTCTATTCTCCCTGGGTCCAAGGAGTCTAGATGAAACACACCTCCTGCAATGATGGGATTGGTGATAATTGGGCCAACACCACCCCTGGGAAGGGTGTAGAGGCAGAGGTGTCTGTCACAAACAGGGGTGCAACCTCTCGCTAGGGAGCGCAGAGAAATCCCAAAAATTATATAGTCGGGCTGGTCCAGAGGCCCTGGCAAAAATTGTAGGCCCTGCCACAGGTCCTGCCTCCGTTCACAACCTGGCGCCGCCACTGGCGCCTCCACTGGCGCCTCCACTGGCGCTCTTGAATAAGCTGGTGCACTGCGCTAAGCTTTCGGGCAGCGCTATAGAATTTCGTGTTTACTTACTTACTGTGCTCATGCAATTTCAAAAATGTTCCGGTGGTTATACCTCCGACCCCCGTTGCTAAGGAGAAGCGGGGCGGGGGGAAGGAAAGGAAAGGAACGGAGGAAAGATAGGGAGGGGAGAATTAAGAGGGCATCCCCAAATAAATTTTACGATTTCACTCCTGCTCCATAGTACATAGGTTGAAGGGTAAAGGTTTGGCTAAGGCAGGAAGCTTTAAAAAATCGAGATTGGAGATCAGATTGAAACCAACGGTGAGCTACAGATGACATTCCAAACAAGATGGAAAGGCGTTTCAGTAGAATTTTGTGACCCATTGTATCAAAAGCAGCAGAGAGATCAAAGAGACAGAAGCCAGTATCTTGTTGAATTTTTGAAATCCAATGACGGTAAGGAGTTTGTCATAAATATAGGCCTATGTGAGGACGGTTTCTGTTGTATGGTGTTTTGTATAAGCAGATTAATGAGTGTTATAGGCCTATAAGGAGTTGTCCGACAGATGCTCATTTAGTCTGGAAAGAACGATTTTCTGTGAGTATGGAGAAGACAGACAGGTTTCAAATGGGGTGATAGTCGTTGAGATCTTAGTGTCAAGATTTTTTTAGAAGTGGAGTTACGAAACAAGACATACTAATTGGTCTTGCAACTCTTGCAATGGGTGAATTGAATATTAGGCTATTTGACAAAATCATTGAACTTCCAGGATATTAAAACGCTTTCGCTGTAGATAAATCCAGAAAAGTTGCTTTTTAATTACTGTAGGCTAAATTTAAATATTAAATATCGTTAAAATAACAACTCAATAACATAAACACAACGTATTGTATTGTGCTTATGAAAAGAGAAACTAAACGGGTCCTCTGGCTCCCCCAGGGTCCGAAATATGTCCACGTTAGGTAGGCCTAAGGCTCCGCCGGTCTGGTCGGAGGCGTATCGTTCGAAGAACATGTACGTCGATGCCGCACTCCGAAAAGAAAACTCAACTCAGCCGTAATATAAAACGAGTGTCTTAAAGAAATAAACAAATCACAAGCGCCAAACCTACTATATGTCTCCTATTAACCCTAGAACAAAATCTATACTTATGTCGCGGATAAAATCACCCCACGATTTCTACGATCGGCTTCTTTCTCTTTAACGACTCCCATCGCCGCCTAAACCAAGTATGGAAAGCTGAGAGACTCGAATGTGTATGTTGTGTTTGTTTATAGAATATAGACGCGCGACGCGTCAGTATCAAAGACGATGGGCGTCTATGTGTGTTTGTGTGTGTGTGCGTGTGTTTGGCTCCTCCTTTCTCAACTAGTGCTTGCCACCGGCTATGGCGGAGTTAATGTGTGTTGTGTTTGTTTATGTTTATAGACGCGTCCGTATCAAAGACGATGGGCGTCTATGTGTGTTTGCAAGGCAATTAGTATTAAACAGTCTTGGTGTGTATGTGTGTTTGGCTCCTCATTGTAGAGTGTAAAAAGAAGAGGAAGAGGAAGACCGAGAAAAGATGGATGGATAACATCAAGGAAGATCTGGAAGCAAATAACGTGTCGATTGTTGAAATATGTAGATTATCGCAACAGTCAAGAAGACAGAGGATCGACATGGTTGGAGGAAAGAAATTCATGCTGTCACCTTAACTTCAGTTCATGAAGGAACAAGGAGAAGAAGATGATGATAGAAATCCACGAGATTACTTACCTTAAGTTACTTACTTACTATATTTGTTATTAATTTTAAGAGTTCAGCCATCGATGAGTTCGGTTCAGTTCGTCATGGATATTAAAATCTATGGAGTTCGCTCGTTCCAGTCATAGATTTATTATAATACACTAGATACCGTCTATCTATGGCAAAGTCAGGCCAAAGTTGAAGCCAGTTTGCATGGATGGTGTGTCAAGAAATGTTTACCCCCAGAGATATCTTGAAGACCTCATAATTCTTTAGCGCTATCATTTTATTTGAGGGCAGCGCCTGCTTAGATATGCACGACGTCACCGCTTTAATATGGTGTACCATAATTGCTTTAAATGTGTTCCGTTTGATCTTTTACTCATCTTTTCCACAATTCTTATTCGTGCCAATTGATTCCTGAATATAAATACTATAATCGTATCGTAAAAGTAGATTTTTAGGACGATTATTAGTTGAGTTTAAAGCCGTTTTGTGCAGTGCTGATTTATACCACTATAAGCCTATGTTACTATGTAATTTTCGAAGGCTCATTTGCGGCAGCGGACTGCGCATTGCGCAATGTCGCCGCATTTCGCATAAATCGGACGATCAATTTATTATAAACACAATATTTAAACAACTGGTCCACATTAAATAAGTTAAACGGCTAAACGATATTCATACCAACAGTGTACCAAAATTTTCAAGATTTCTGCAGGTAAACATTTCTTGACACACCATCCATGCAAACTGGCCTCACTTTCAATTCCTTTAATTTAAATCACCAACTCTATGCCGATGACACTCAGCTATTCCTTTCCTTCTCACCTCTTTCATTCAATGCTTCTATTATTGAGCTTGAATCTGCATTCTCATCAATCTCTGCTTGGATGTCATCTAATCTCCTCGCTCTTAACCCTTCTAAGACAGAGTTTCTTTTAATTGGACTACCCCTAACAACTCAAAAATTGACAATCCTAAACTAGTTTTGGCTTCTGACACCACAATAATCCCTGTTCCAACTGCTAGAAATCTAGGATTCAAATTTGATTCTTTTCTAAACTTCGAATCACAAATTTCCCAATTATCAAAAGCCTGCTATGTTCATATTCGTGACCTTCGCCGCCTACGTCCTTGCCTAGATACTAAAACTGCCTCCACAATTGCCACCTCAATAGTCCACTCCAAATTAGATTATTGTAACTCCCTCTACTATAACCTTCCCAAAGCCTCTATCAACAAATTGCAATCAATACAAAATGCACTTGCTCGTGCTGTTACTAAGTCACCTAAATTCTCCCATATTTCACCCATACTAAAATCATTACATTGGCTTAAAATAACTGAACGTATCCAATATAAGATAATAACACTTACACATAGCTCACTTCAGTCATCAAAACCTGTCTACCTTAGGTCACTATTAACCCCTCAGCCTCCTCGACCCACACGTTCGTCATCTCATCTCACCAGGGGTGGACTGGAGTGTCCAAAGCGGCCCGGGACAAAAATCAAAAACGGCCCTAGCATTGCCTCTACGATCTTATTCGACTATTCACAAAAAACACAATTATCACAAATATTAGTTTTATTTTCCTTGGGATATTTGTTTACGGCCAATGTCTCAGCCTTGCAGGTCACTCTACAATGACTCAATGAGACAGTCATAAGACTCATAACAGAAACGATTAATTGAAAATATAAGACTTAAAATGTTAAGAAATAAGATTTCGTTAAAGACTAAAAGTTATAAAGTTATCTATTTATCAAATTATCAGGCTTAAAAAAATTATGGTTATTGTCAACTTATTGACTTATTGTGTAAGCAACTTCTTTAGGCTGGGCGACATTTCAGCCAAATGATCTAAGATTGTGTCATTATTTAACTCACTTAAGACATCGGTTTCTGTCGACATAAGCATAAATGCTTCAAGGTGTGTAGATGATAATGAGCTTCGCAGGCGAGATTTAATGTATTTCAGCTTAGAGAAAGATCTTTCACACGCTACTTGGGTAGATGACAGAGTCAATAAGAGTTTATAAGCACAAAATAAGTGCTTGTATGCTTGACCAAAGAAACTATATTTGTGCAATACTGAAAAGCAACAAACAGGACATTTCTTGCAAGATTTGCATTTCATAAGTTCTTCACTCTTATTCCCAACTTGGTCGTCACAGAGTTCATGTGGAAAATCTTCATTGAAGTTGTCCTCTACCGAGTCGTCGAACATTTCGAGTTGGTATTCATCGGGGACGGAATTTTTAAACTTGTCCCATTTATGAGCAAAGTCAGTTAGCTCTTCTCTGAGATTAGAGGCCGTGGCGGTTTCATCGAATTTCGTAAGAATACTGCTAAGGCGCTGCATCGCAGTTAACGCTAAACCTTGCTGTTTAATATCCTGAAAGTTCTGTGGATCAAGACATGCAATATCTGCATATAAAGAATCGTGACTTTCAAATCGCTTTTCTATAGTTTTCACAATCTTGTCCATGATGCAATTATGAACTTCAATGCGATATCTATCCAATGCAGTATTTGCTACCGCCTCGTGCGTTTGTCTCTCATCGAACATCACTTTTGGTTTGCGTATACGGTACTTAGCTCCATCTTCAGCAAAAAGTTTTAGTTTCTTATCTCTTACTTTTTCCGCACCACCTTTACATTTACGTTTACAATTCAAATCACTCATTACCGTATTTTTAATAACTAATAATTATTCATTTATCAATCTTTATAGTTTATTTCACATTTTCGACTTCCGCCAAACTCCCGACCAAAGACTACTAATAGTAGTTTACTACGCGGCCACGCGGGACTACATTAACGTCTTTGTTTTCGTCTAATTTTTATTGCGCGTAACTGATAAGCGATTTTTACCATATTTTTAACATTGTGACTAACTTACTAAGTTCCTCCTCTGGCGGCCCACCGGGATTTTTCCCGGGGTCCCGGCGGCCCAGTCCACCCCTGCATGATCTCACTCTGTCACGCCCGCTAAATCAATCATCCCTGAAAATTTGCAACCGTGCCTTCTCATATGCTGCACCTGAACTCTGGAACTCGATCCCAGCTTCCCTTCGCACACTTGGACACTTTCAAACAATAAAATCTGAGTCCCCGTTTCCTATAATTCCTGCACTATCTCCTCAAGTCTTCAGGTCTAAGCTTAAATTCTTCCTGTTTCTTAAATCATTTCCTCCATAGCTGTAACAACCTAGCCTCACTGCCCTTCGGAAGTTGACTATTGCCTGGCTGTTCTCATACCTTTCCTATGGCTATTTTAAGAGAGGATGAGCGCCTAAGAATAAGCAGCTACTGTTGTGCAGCTCACCAAGGCGCTATAGAAATCCATGAGATTTACTTGACTTTACTTACTTTCTGATACCATAGACTTTGTCTTGTCATATTCAAGAACTTTCAACTTTGGTTTGCTTGGCTCTTGTTGCGGTGTCTTTAACAACAGAGTGTTGAAAAACTTGAAATCTATGGTGTTGAGTTTACGAATGTTGCGTATTGTGTGGATTTCGTTCTCAGTGGAAACGCTCTTTTAAGAAGAAGAAAGACAAACAAACAGACAGACAGACAGAGACAGAGAAGAGGACTGAGGAGAAGAAGAAAGGCGACATATGACGGGATGGTAGTTATGGCCGATATTTCTGGCCGTGATCGTGGTGGTCAACGCAGACACAGATTTACACAAAAGGCAAGGATAATTTCTATTAATACAGTTATTTATTAACGGTTTCATATAGCACAAATCTTGAATAACTGTCACAGAGAATCCTTTGAAGGATCCTGTTGTTAATTTTGTTATGCCAGGAGCGTTATGATTAATTTGCAAAGTACGAAAAATTGCATTAAGTTTCGATTTTACAAAGGTGACGACAGCGGTAATTTTGGGCATATACTGTTGGCAGTCCGACTAGATCAGGTGCTGAATATATGTAATTTAAAATTGGGAGAAGAATGGGCATTTGATCAGCATGTAACCTGGATGTATATATATTACACACACACACACACACATATACATACATATATATATATATATATATATATATATATATATATATATATATATATATGTTACAGTCAAAGTGTGAAATCAGGCAATGTTGACTTTGCTGAAAATTTTTTAGGCAATGGGTTCCATTCTTGAAAAAAAGATATAGAGCTTTAGAAAAAGTGCAAAAGACGAGCAACGAAGATGGTCAATGGGTACCATAATTTAAAGCTATGAAAAAGACTTCAATATTGTGGACTGACAACATTAGAAAGGAGAAGAGAGAGGGGGATTTGATAGAAACATACAAAATAATGACTGGGAAAGTAGATGTGCCATACGACTGATTCTTTACATTGGCACACTATAGCAGCAAGAGGCCACAATTGCAAATTGTTTAAGCAAAAGGTGGGTCCAAGAAAGAAACATTTTTTTAGTGCAAGGGTTTTTGGACAAATGGAACAGTTTGGACGAGGTGGAAGTGACATTTGAAAACAGTAAATGGATTCAAAGGCTATCTTGATAAACTAGGTTATTGAATGCAGATGGTTACATCAGTGGTTTTCACACAGGCTTACTTTAGCCTCCTAAACCGCTTTAAAATCACATTATTATTATTATTATTATTATTAATGTCAACATTTTCCGATTCACTCAGGCAATGTTGATATTGACTGAAATTTTTAGGCATTGTTTAGCATTGCCTAAAATTTGCTCAAATTTTCTACACACTTTGACTGAAATCATAGTTCGTGATGGAATAGCACTGTATATGGTATGTTTCATCAATGTGACTTTAGTAGACAGGGTTACTGGGCGCTGTCGGTGTGCTTCCTAACGAGTTTCTCATTCTCGATATTGCTGCATTACAATATTGGGGCTGTCCATTAATTATGTCAACAATTTTTGGCACTTTGACCCCCTTCCCTTGTCAACAACTGTAAACTTTCAGTGAA
>CM030860.1:4201448-4564806 GCA_018105865.1 Metaphire vulgaris | reverse complement strand
ATCCGAGTAGGCTGTGTAGATGAATGCTCCGTTAGCTGCCAGTTCCAGAGTCGGTCGGGGCGTCTTCGACCTGCCCTCCTACCGCGATGACGGCGAGCGCCCAGCGGATTCCCATGAACTCTGAGTATGCCTAGTTCGATCAGACAGATGCGGTGACGCATAGAGGGGCGATCACCGGGAGAGCAATTCAGCAACTTGATGTCGATGGACGAGTAGTTGAGCATGGCTAAAGTCAAGCGCTCAACTCAGAAATCCAATTAAGAAACGTTGCGATAGAAATATATTCAAACGGCAGCCATGTTGATTAACGGCAATTTTCAAAATGTTAACGGTGTTTGTTCAAGACAGCTCCGTTTCCTCCTAATTACGCCGAAGTCGCTCAAATAATTAGTCAACTAGTACTATATCCAGATGAACTGTCAAATAATACGAATTTTAGCACATAATGAGAAGCCAAACGTGAAAATAGTCCAACGAAAACACACTTAAACCGCAGGATCAAAATACTTCGGCAGCCACAAGCGGCGCCACCTAGCGACTAACTATACTATATACTGCTGAAGTTGCACACCTGTTTGCTCCTTATAATTTTAAAACACATATGTACGCTGATGATATTCAGGCATATTCACATTGCAGCCCAACTAATGTTCTGCAGATCACTCATGAATTTGTTGAAGCCTCTGACTTACTTAGTGTATGGATGCACTCAAATCGTCCTTTTATTTAATCCAGCTAATATTCAGCTCCTCTGGTTTGGAACTCAAGGTCAGCTCTCAAAAACTGACCATTTGTCTATGCAGTCTGCCTTCCCTGACCTCTCTTTCTCCTCTTCTGTCTGTGAACCTTCTGAACTCTAAACCTGGACCTTCTTGGAACATATTAACTCACTTTGTCACAGTTGCTTCTACCATCTCTGCCAGCTTAAGAGTGATTTGATGTACATTAGACATGCCATCTGCTTCTACTTTGATTCATGCTTTATTTGCTATAGGCTTGACTACTGTGGTTCACTTTTTGCTGGTCTTCTGCTTGACTACTGTGGTTCACTTTTTGCTGGTCTTCCATCAGTGTGACTTGGTAAACTTCAGATGGTCCTTCGTTCAGCAGCCAGGGTGATTGCTGGTGTCACAAGACGTGATCACATTAGTGAATGTTATGATGTCTGCATTATTACAAGTGATGGAAGAAGTGATACAGACATCATAACAAGAATAGGTATGGCAAAATCTGCCTTCATGGAAATGAAACAAATATTAACGAACAAGAAAATATTAAAAGAAACAAGGTTCAGAATGCTTAGATGCTATGTATGGTCAGTTTTGTTATATGGATCTAAGATGTGGAACATATCAAAAAAGATGAAAAAGAAATTGGAAGCGGCAGAAATGTGGTTTTATAGGAGGATGCTAAAGGTCCCATGGACAGACAAGAGAACTAATGAAGAAATACTACAGATGATGGAAGAGAGACAGACACTGATGACTACCATCAAGTTAAGAGCCAAAATTTTTTTGGGCACGTGATGAGGAAAGAAAGATTAGAGAACCTGGCAGTGACAGGCATGGTGGAGGGCAAAAGATCAAGAGGAACACAAAGATTAAAATATACAGACAGAATGAGAGAGGAAATGGGGATAGAAAATAACATCGAACTCCCGAGGAGCACTAGAGATAGAGAAAAGTGGAAGTCCATGGCCGCCGACGCAGCAATGCATGGCACCTAAAAGAAGAAGAATGATGTCTGCCTTATCCTGCTCGAGCTGAGTTTTATGTGTTGAGTGGTTGCACTCTCTCTTGCTGGTACCGCTCCATCTTATCAATCAGAGCTATTACATTCTCTTAGCTCTATCCCTGGTTGGACGTGTCTTCGGTCCAGAAGTGTGCCTCAAGCACAAACCTCCTTGTTCTTGAAACAAGGTTTTGAAACATTGAAGTGCCAACAAGAAAGACATGCTGATGACAAGTCAATCTTCTTTAGCTGAGGTGGTGTTAGCAGAAATGGGGTTTTCCGAGATTTAGGGGGAGTTTTCTTTTAGTAATCCAAGTATGAACTGAATCCAGAATGTTCGACAGACGTTCCAAAGATGGTGAGGTAGGTGGCTGGTTAAAGCTCAAAAAATGTGGGTGTCATGAGCTTACAAATGATAAGAAGCATTTTGCATGGTGAGAAGATGACTAAGAGGGGTAGTATAGACTGTAAAAAGAAAGGTCCTAATACAGGGTCTTGTGGAATACCACAATCAAGTTTTCTAGATTAAATCTAGATCAAAGATTACCTGGTGAACAAAGACAGCAGGAGATTAAAGGTGTGGGTTTGATGGCTAAAAACGATAAAATTGTGTCGCTTAACGACATATAAGTCAGAGGCCGTCCATAAATGCTGTCACGCGATTTTGGCAGTTTTTTTACTCCTCCCTCCCTCCCCCTCATCACACGTCGTCACAAAAAGTCAGACCCCATCAAATATGACATCACAACACACTTAAACCCCCCTCTGTCCAATGTCAAAATTAATGTTTTAAATCACTTATTTCTTGCATGAAGCAGGTATTGCAATGAATTCGTATGAAAATATTCTTTAGAATTATTATAGTTATAATGATATTCCAAAACTTTTTCAAATTCTTTTTAAAAATGAAATATAATAATTATAAGTGTACAATATTACAGGCTACCAAGTACAACAAACAATAATTACTAATTACTTGCGATTTTCATAACATTGCGGTATTAATAACAATATTTAGTATTATGTGACGCGTCACATTTCTGAAACCCTCCCTCTCCCCATTGTCACACATCATCACAAATGTTTGAACTCTCCTCCCGTAAGTGCACGACATCATTTGTGGACAGCCCTCAGCTATTGCTTTGACAGGTGACAGTTGGAAATAATTAACTTTAAGGAACACTGTTCAAGCACCGAGGTCATTTAGAATCGAATAACACAAGACGAAATATCACATATCAAGTCCACATTCTAAGCATTTAAATTTTCTATTTTAAGTATTAGGCTAGGTTTGATTTTGAAACTATAGATATTCAGCTGCCTGCATTGATTTTAATAATGTCAGTTCTACAAAATTTTTGAACGTTTTACATCAAAAACAGTGGCGCTCAATAATGCTCATACCTTTTCTGCTTGGGTTTGTAATTGCTTCAATGTATATTTCAGATCTTCCTGAAAATGTGTTGCTGTGACCGACATAAGCTTCCTCAATCAACTCTCTATTATTCAGAACTAGGATGTTTCTGCAGTATAGGAATAAAGTTAACATAAATGTAGTCAGACAATAAACCAATATAACCAATCTGGACATTCACAGAGCCATTCAATTATATTTGAGGCTTCATAACTCTACCGTATCAGCAAGTGCACAGTTAGCATGTTAGCAATCTTTTACTCCATTAGTTTTCACGTTCAGTCAGTTACATTTTCGACACAGAAATTCTTGATTTATAAAAATAATAGACCTGATCATAAGTCGCTGATATCACTTTTCCGGTTTTGGCGCCTTCATGGCGGCCAGCATGTGTTTATACGTGCCATGGATTCACCGTCGCGCAAGGACTGCATCCTACTCATCAGTTCTTCATAGTTTCTTGCTGTCCTCCACTTTTCTACGTTGTTCTGGAGGGTTGAAGTTGGTCACTGCCGCTGTTGAGTAATGCACCAAAGCCGCCATTAAAATGGCGGCTGCGCAACAACGTGAGTTACGGATCGCGATCGACTATCATTCCAGACCGCTGAAACTTCCATCTTCGTCGGATTTTGCCAATTTTGGTGACTAAATCTCTTGCAGAAGACTACTTCTTCGGAATTCACCACCAATGTTACCGAGCGGAGAACTCCTACTACCAACCTCCGGACCCTTAACTTCATCTTATGTTCTTCGTTGATGTGTCAAAGTGGCTGCAGTTTTCTTGCGAAGGACCGCTTCTATAGGATCCCCATGGCGGATTTCATGGCAGCGAGATCCTTCTATCATCCGAGTGGATTTTTAACACCGCCACCTTCTGACCATCATTGACATGTCAGCATTGTCAAAGCGCTTTTGATTTTTTTTAAACTATGTTACAGCACTATATAAATCGTCATGATAATAATAATAATCACTATATTTAGAAGAAAGTATCTTGAAGTCATTTCAAAATTTGAAAATATTCAATTAAATATTACGAAGTATTCATACTTGTGTCCAACTTTTAATGTGAATATTGGCCCAAGACGATTCGTTGTTCTTAGGAAACACTCTGGAACGTTATCCCAATTTGCGAATAAAAGGCAAAGATCCGAGGAGCGGAAGAGAAGGAAAGGCAGGAGGACGAAGGCCGTTAAGCTTCGCTTTCATCTGATCTTTCCACCAACAAATGAATCCATTCAGCGCCACAAAAGCTCCGATAAAAACTAGAATTTCAACGACGATTGTCATGCTGTCGCATGTATTAGTTCAACGCTCTTTTGCAAATAAGTGAACTATAGTGTTCACCAACGGAAAAGCGCAGAAAAACGAGTGCGTTAGCATCCATTTAAGACTTTGATCTCCACTACTGGTAAATTCTATCAATCCCATTCCAAAAGTTTTGTGGACTTTGAGGCGTATTTTTATGACTCAACTTGATAAAAGAACGTAAAGAAGCCAACACCACGGGAGTCTGTAAGAGACAGTAAGACGTGGAGCTTTAGGCAAAACCTGTAATTGCCTGCCGCTTGGCGTCGCTCCGGCAGCTTACATGTATTTGTCAATTATGACGACTAGTTCTGCGTTAAATTGTTCAAATAACTATAAAATTCCTCAAGATCTTTCGTTTTTTCGATTTCCGAAAGACGATAGATTGCTCAACAGCATGAGCACAATTATTTTTTAATTTTTATAAATAAACGCGCAATTCGTGTAGCCTTGCGAAATTATGAAAGCGTCTTTCGCAAACGATTTGAAAAACAATGCGCAACTCTGATCAATCTTTATATGGAGCTATGGTGTAAGAAGGAATGGTCGTATTGTAGATTAATGTTATTCTTGTTTTTGTTGAGGCACAGTCTCTCAGCCAGTGATCAATTTTCCAGAAAACTGCTGTCGGACAATTGTCATTCCGACACTTTAGACCTCGGGGATTTGTAGACCTACAGGCTGTCAGGCTACAGCTGAGCTGTTACGCTGGAAATCAAAATTTTAGACCTACGCTGAGTTTTCCCTAAAATTGTGTAAAGAGCAGTTGCTTACAAGTTAAATTATTAGCATTTTGTATGCTTACATTCTTTTGGCGTTGGCAGATGGTAAGAATGGATCGTGGGGCGCTGAAACCAAAGCTTTGTCACTTGTCAGCCAATCACCACGGTCTTTGCATCGGTAATTTTTGTGTTGAGAGTTTTTGAAGAGAATAAGTAGATTAACAAAGGACAAGCTGACACATGCTGCCATGTCGAGTATTTTTCCGCACGACTTGGAGCAATATTTATTTATTTGTCTGAAAACCTATTAGGTTAAAAAAGTCAATTTATATAGCGCAAAATAATGAACGAAGAGTCAAAGGCTAGAGCGCTTTACACTAATACGAGGTCTCGAAGAAATACGTTTAAAGTTTCTTTGCGAACGAATCAAGATTGGACTCTCTAGTCACGTGACCAGGTAATATGCGTTCCAAACAATGGTTCCAAAGAATGGGATTTCCGGCTTTCCGCACTTGAACGACCTCTCACTTGAACGACCTCTCGCCGAATTTTGCCGTTCGAGGTGGAGGAGGAACAACCAGTCTGACGTCACGACTGGACCTTAGCTGCAGACGCCTGTCGGTATTATTATTATTATTATTATTATTATTATTATTATTATTATTATTATTAAACGACAATTTATATAGCGCTATCTGCCTAGCGAAGGTCATAGCAAGAGCGCTTTACAAAGACATCTTATATGAAATTTTCAAATAGGTGCGTCTTAAGTTTCTGTGCAAACCTATCTTGTGTCGTACGTCTCCCTGGTAATTTCCTCGGGGAGGGCGTTCCAAAGTATGGGATTCCTCCTCGAGACGGATCGGTCCCAAAATTTAGCTGTCTTGGATGGAGGGTGCAACTAGCTGAATTCGGCGACTGGATCTGAGTTCCATCCGTCTGTCAGTCAACAGCAGGGCTTTTTTGTAAAAAAAAATATTTTCCGGAACGGAGTAGGCCTATTTTCCGGAAAGGGGCAAGATGGCAAGATTCTATTTGCGCCTCTAGATTTCGGTGATGACTTTTTTTTAGTCGTCACAGAAGTTTTCAAATCCCTAAATCCCTATAAAACACTCCATTTTCCAGGTGATTGCCTTTTTTAGTCGCCACAGCTATTTTTTAAAATACCAGTCTTCCGATTTTCCGGAACGCCGTTCATATTTTCCGGAACGCCGTTCCGCCTCGTTCCGACCCAAAAAGCCCTGGTTAACAGAGTTCTGCGCACCAGTTCCGAAATATACTCTGGGCATCGGTAGACGATGGTCTCAGGACCAAAGGCGCCAGGTAGTCCGGGAAAGCTGGGTCGTGCAGGGCTCGGAACGTGAGGATACACTCAGAGCCGTAAATAGGGTTTTCGGCGCCCGAGGCAAGATTTCCATTTTCCGCCCCTAAATTTCGAAATTTCGGTGATGACCTTTTTTAGTCGTCACGGTGTTTTCTTGCTCCTTTCCTATAAATAAATAAACACTCCATTTTTGGGGTGATGACCTTTTTTAGTCGTCACGGCCCTTCTTTTATTTACACCCAGTAATTTATTTATTCACACTCTAAAAAGCGCCCCCCGGGTCGGCGCCCGGGCGACTTGCCCCACCCCTCACCGCCCCTAGTTACGGCTCTGAATACGCTCCGGGATGCGAAGCCAATGTAGCTTCTCTTTCAGAAAAGGGGAGCTGTGCTCTCCCCTTTGAATTCCGAAAATCATCCGCGCGCAGATGCATTAAGAACGATTTGCAGCCGACTAAGCTGGTAGTCGGGCAGGCCCCAGAGAATACTGTTACAATAGTCGACCCTTGTGATAATGAAATCACAGACTATGTATTAGGGTGGAGTGAAAATATGAATATTCGAATTGTGAAATCTAATACCTTTCAAAAGTTGTCACTTTCCATGAGTATTCCACATGAAAATGTTCAGTCTTAAATACTGACTTCTTCTGTCCCCAACAGGAGCCAGAAGTTTTTATTTAAGGAAAATGCGTTAAAAATCCTTATCTCAACGTTCCACGTGATCTAATTTTGAATCCACTACTGCTAATACGTCGTTTTATTACGAATGTACTGGCTTTATGTATATCGATGCTTCCATACAGTTATAGAAAACCATTGTTTTTTGGTGAACGTTAAACCTAAACGTAACAGTATTTAATGAGGTTTGGGTCGACGTCGTCTGGGCAAGGCAGGTGCCTCTTCGCTTTCAGTTTCAGTTTCAGTTTCACTTTCGCTCTTAATAAAGACAGCTCTCTTTTGAGGTTTAAACTTCTTATTTTGTAGTCTTTTTTTCTTCACTCCTAGTTTTTCTACCATCTAAAAATTTATACAAATATTCTTGTTGGGAGATTTTGGCTGATCTCGATGTCTTCAATTTCACAAAGTAAACTCGACATATGATGTCGAAATCGAGAATTTGTTTCGGATTGCTGCTGAGTTCTTTTACGAAATGAATTTCCAGGACGTCTTTGAAGCAAAAATGTTGCTAAATACAGTCGTCAGAGAATTTTCACACCAGATCAATTCTTATCGGAGTTAAGGGTGAAAGCATTGGTGCAAATTTGTTCTTTTTTCTCTTCTTTTTTTCTTCTTCCTTCTCCTCCTCCTTCCCCTACTTCTCATCCTTTACAACTCTGCTCTTTTTCATTTAGACTGACTTCCTTGAGTCAAGTGCATCGCCCACGAAATACATTTGAGACTCGAAATGCATCTTTTTTACTCATTTGCATTCAAAAGCATTCGACTCATTATTCTCAGACAATGCAATAACGTTGGCAGTTGCTTGGAATTTCGTTTCACTAATCATGTCACCTGGGAGGGTCGCACGTCAGCTAAATGTCCTGTACGCTGCGGAGTACCACAAGGGTCGATCCTAGGTCCACTCCTGTTTATCTTATACGTCGCGGATGTGGGACGCATTGTAGACTCGCATGGGCTTGCCTGGCATGCTTATGCCGATGACGGGCAGGTGTACTCCTCCTGCCCATCCCCTGAAACAGATCATCTGCGAGCTCGCCCTACAAGACTGTATCTGCGAAATAATGCAGTGGACAGCGACAAATCGCCTTGCATTAAACCCTGAAAAACTGAACTGTTGTGGATTAACACCTCGAAGGGTCCACCAGATCAGTCGAACGTCGTTACGATCGGAGATGCTGTCGTCGCTCCGTCTACCGAAGTGCGCCTCCTCGGTGTTCTTCTTGATGACTCCCTATCGTTCGTCGGCCAAGTGAACTTCGTAACCCGCGCTTGTTACTTTCAGCTCCGAAAGATTAGGGAGATTCGTCGTTACATCTCAACATCAGCTGCGATACATCTAGTCCGTGCCCTGGTGTTATCCAGGCTGGATTATTGTAATAGCCTCCTCCTCGGTCTTCCCGACTATCAGCTGGGCCGACTGCAATCGGTCCTGAACGCCGCCGCCCGGATGATTTTCGGTGCCAGGTGGCATGACCACGTTACCCCGTTATTGAGGATAAGCTCCATTGGCTCAAGATCCCGGAGCGTATCGTTTTTAAACGATGCTCGCTGACCTTCCGAGCCTTGCATGACCCTTTCTGCCCGGAATATCTTTCGGCGTTGATACGCAGGCCGGTGATGACAGACTGTCGCAAACAGCTTCGTTCTAGTAAACGATCGCATTTCTCTACGTTCCTCCGTCTAAGACCGTGAAGCTTGGAGAAAGATCTGTGACTCGGGGCAATCCTCTCCTTTGGAACGCACTTCCAGCTTCTGTGACCACGACAACCAACTTCGAGTCGTTCTTATCGAACCTTAAAACTCATTTATTTCGTTTATCGTATGACTGTCTTTTGTAAAACGCTCTTGCCTTTGGCCTTGGCCATGCTATAGCGCTACATAAATTATCAAGTAGAATAGAATAGAATAGAATTCCAATTTAAGGGACCGGGCTTTTTAAAGTAAAAACCGAGACATTTCTTGGTTTAGGGTTAGGGTCAGGTCTAGGGCTACCTTAGATGTGCAGTCCATTAGCTACAATGTCTCGACCCAGAGATATGGTCAGTGCCTTTTGTCGCCTGCCTATTCTAGAGTCTTGCGTGTCGAGAGAACAATGTCTCAGAGCATTCTATAAATTGCCGACAGCATTAAAATTCCCGGAGCGATCGGTATATGATGCTCATTGCTCAGTGTGTAAGCGCAGTTGATAGCCTCGCTGACTGCTGACTACGAGTGACGCGTCAAATGTTTAGAAATATACGATAAAAGTTTTAATAATAATAATGTGATTTTAAGTTGTTTAGGAGGCTAGGTAGGCCTGTGTGAAACCACTGAACTGAGAGTGTTTGCTGCTGTTTGCCATTCAATTGATCGTTCGTCATCTCCCAATTTGGGTTCAATCGAGCAACACAGACATGCATTTTGACCGAAACAGTTCCATTAGAAGCGTTTGAGGCATTCTAAAATTCCGCTCCTCCTCCGCTTCCTCCTCCTCATCCTCATCTTCGCATTCTTTTCGGAGTAGAGGAGCAGCAGAGGCAACAGGTGGCGATTATGCAATTGGTTAATTGATTTGGCGCAAGCACTCGGCTTCTGAGGCAGCTTCTGAATCGACAGAGCTTCGTTGTCGGCCTAATTGCCTGCAGTGTCAACACGGCGCTTCCGCTCCTGTTATTTATATAGCGCCAACTGCATCGAAAAAGATAAACGAAGCAGTTGGCTGCTGCCGATGCAAGCACATCATGACAGTCGATGGAGACGAAAGGGCATCTGGCGCCGCATAAATGAGATCATTCTGCGGAGAAAAGGTGGGTCTTTTCTTTTGTGTTCTCGTATTTTGATGTCTGGCTATAGGCTAATAAGACGATCCTATAGCTAGCTTTTATTTTCTCTATTATCTGCTTATTGCGAGTCCTTTTTAGTTTAATAACAACATTCATAATAATATTCCGCTGTCTACTTAAACCTGCAAGTCTACAGTAGCGTGCAGAGGGGAGCGGTGACCCCGGAAGCCGACCAGATGGGGTGCCAAAATTGACTCGACGACCTTTTCTATCGACTTGGCCCTGGGCGCCCACTATTCTCTCTGCACGCCACTGAACACACACACATACATATACATGTGCGTGTATATATATTATAAGGCACTGACCATGTCTCTAGTCACACACGAGTCGAGACATTATATAATATATAATATAACAAGGTTTAAAGTGGTTCAGTAGGGACTGCCCTGTGTGAGAACCATTGGAGCCAATTGACTCAGCTGAGAGACAAGACATGCTAATCACTGTCACAACAGCTCTCTCTCTCTCTCTCTCTCTCTCTCTCTCTCTCTCGTCGGCAGCCTTGCCAATAGCTAGGTTGAGAGCTCGAAAATTTTCTGTAAATTGCGCAGTTTCAAGAAGAAACAATAAGTTTCCGGAAAATAGCGGTACTTTTCAGGAAAAATTTCGGAAATGTTTATTACTATTTATTATTATTTTTATTACTATTTATTACTATTACTATTATTACTGTATATTATTATTATTATTATTATTATTATTATTATTATTATTATTATTATTATTATTACTACTACTACTACTACTACTATTTATTACTATTCATTTGTTAGGAATTTGTTAACAGCAAAGCTAAAATTGCAGTGTCCGTATTTTCAGTAGCTGCCAAATTAATGCTTTTATTCATTTTTGTCGCAATGTCATCTAATTTTTCTGATACGAGTGCTAATTAACAGCATACACGAACTTACAGTAGCAGTCAAAAGTAATTGCCCCGGTATTTAATTCATGAAATTTCATATAATTGTAAACTTATAAAATGTCGTTAATTTTTTATCAGGAATCGGTATAAATTAGTTGCTAAGGCACCTTGGTAACAGATTTTGGCGGTTTATTTAATTAATGATATTTGCCAAAACATATAATTAAACTTCGTATTTTTATCTGTGGTAATTACTTTTGCCCACTACTGTATGTTAACCTCTAATCTCTAACAATATGTAGGCTATGCTGGAACGTTTCCAGAATTTTTCCAGAATTTTTCCGGATTTTTTCCCGGCATTATATTTTTCCGAAAAGTTACAACCCTACCAGTAGCCTACAGCGTTAATTTCCATCTCCTCTTGTTATGTATATTTAAATTAAAACGCTATAGAAATTTCGTGTTTACTTACTTATTTAAATAAATATTTATAGTTGAATATTGGTCTCTCTCTCTCTATCCTTTGGTCTTTGTCAGTAGCGTAGCCGTGAGGGCGCACGGGGTTCCCGTATTGACCGTATTCTGACTGGGACCAATAGTGAGATTTGTAAAAAAAAACTATGAGAAATGTTTTTGGTGTGGAGTAGAAGGGGGATTGTTGACAGAATCAATATACTTAGATTTGTTATTAACTTTAGCCAAACACTAACAACCCACAAAAAGTATGCACCAGAACTTGCAGTCTCATTCTAATTGGCCTATTACTCAAAATATTTGCGGCTGGAATTAAGCCCCAGACCTCGCTGGGAGAACCCATGACTGTCCCCCAACCTCAGCCCCTAGTCCAGGGGTGGCCAACCTTTTGATACAAGTGGACCGTTAAAAGTTTTGATCAGCAAGCGAAGTGACCAAGACAGTGATGACAAGACCAAGGCCAAGACCGAGACACTGGCCAGTAAGACCAAGACCAAGACATTAAAAAATACTGTCTCGAGACTGTCTCGAGACGAGACGGTGTCTCGAGACGTCACATCACTGCTGAGGGCCTCCAAACCAACAGCCTCCGGCTGGCCACCCCTGCCCTAGTCGCAATAAATGGGATGTGCCGATCGTGTGTGTATGTGTGTGTGTGTGTGTGTGTCTGTCTGTCTTCATGTCCATTGGCGTATCCATAGCAGTGGCGGCGGTTGGGGCCTTCGCTGATCAGGACAAGACTAGTGGTGAAATTCTTTGAGGAACATTGAGACCAGTTCTGTCTAATGGAGGTAATGATAAGTGGTTGCCGAATGGCTGTCTTATCGTCTGCAAAATTACAAAATTTGAATCTAGTATTGAATGCATTTATGGCGCCTGGATCGGCAGATCCCGCAAGGAAAGCTGATGATCACTGGCGGCTGGCGCAGCCACGATGCGCAAAGGGGACAGAAGCCCTATTCGGCAAAGGTTATCTCTAGGATTATCAATTGGGGAGGGTTGTTGTTGATATATTCTGGAGTCCTCCCTCCCATTATGGCGAGCGATAGCACCCCTAACTGCATCATAATTTAGAGCTGCATCATAATTAGAAGGTGCTGCTCTCATTGGGGGGGTGTTGGCGGTGTTAGGTGTAAACATATCTCTGCTATTCGGGCTCGGACTAGTCGTAAGATCCGTGCAATGATGATGATGAAAATATTTTATCTTTGGGAGCTAGATGATTGCCTTATGTAGTCTGAAAATATGCTCCAAATCTCGAGATTTTAATATAATGTTGCTTCCAAATATTTCGGCTCTGGCTCCGTCCCAAAACCCCATTGGGAACTCACAACGCTCCGCCAAGCCCCTAGCCGGAACAGGAAATTTCAGTATGTGTGAGTCTTGGTTCTCTCCCATTCCGAAACCATGACTATGCCATTGGTCTTAATTATTTTTAGTATATTTAAATGATTTAAATGATCCATTTTCTTGTTGTCTGTCTTACTTTATCATTATCCAATCTCGACTTGTCTCTTTCTTAAAAACAAACTAAATCAGAGGCGCATTGGCCCAGAGTCATGGAATTCATTTAAAATCAAATTTTTTGGAGGAATAAACGGTTTCGCGTTCCATTTTTTCATTCGAAGTTTCTCCGGTTAATTTCTGTCGCTCGATGTCTGTGTATTTATCCGTTCGACTAGGCTACAGTTGGTCAGATGGAGATAAGCTGTAGCTCAAGTGCATCTAAATCTTCGCCATTGTAAAACAATTTGCCAACTGCAGCAGATCACGATTCATCAAAGTAGGCTTGGAACGATGCATCTCCATGGTAACTGCAGCAATATTGATAAAATAAGGGGAGGACATACTGGTCGATATTCTTGTGAGAATCTGTAGAGGCGTGAGGGAAACTGGAGGCGAACGAAGTGTGTCAACAGCTGATGACACAAGACCATCTTCAGCATCGATTTCTCAGTGCTGGTGTTCGCCATCTGCCGAATGTTATATTAACGGACGCCTATGCAAACGCCGCCATTGCTTAGTCCTTAGTCTAAGTCTCTAAAATGTCGCTTGTAGCGCTGTTCATTACAAATTTCTTTCAAGGCTGGCGGCAAAAATTATTATACAGTATGAATGTTGCTCCAACCTCCGTTTAAAAGACTTCGAGATGAAGATCGATGGAATGACAAGAATTTACAAATTGACAATTGTGCTAAATAGAAGAAGGTATACTATTTAGAGGATTAGAAAATTATTCAACATAATCAAAAGAGCTTTCAGCTTTAATTTACTCAGACTGAATTAAGCAGTTTTTCAATAATGAACGCCGCTGATGAAAGATAAATGTTGCCCATCATGCACTAAAAAAGAACAAACAATAGACTGAGTGACTGACAGTCAAATGAAAATATTGCAGATATTATTCGGATGAACAATTACATTAATGCACAATTTTCTGCAATGGTAGAAACACTATTTTCTAACTGGGAAAATTCAAGACACACCTGCTCATAAAAGCACAGACGATTTGATTACAGGTCGATGTGTAAAGAAGCAGTCTTCGATTGTATAGGCTAAGTCTATTGAAGCTTCTGAAATTTTGCCTTTTCAATGATAATCGGATTGAAGATTTTGAAGAGCAACCCTTGTTTCATTACTTTAACGGTTAACCAAACGAAATTTTAACATTTTGATATATTTTTCTTATTAGCAGTTTCTTACCAACGCTCGCTTGCCATTTTAGCCAAGAGAATAAGCTCAAAACGTTCGCTTATGGCGCACTGTTATTGATTCAATTCATAGCTTTAAAATAGCGCTATAGCGCACTTTTTTGACTGATTCATCAAATTTGTTAAGACTTATTTATGCGCTTTTTGTGCTGCAAAATAAATATTACCAATAAAATTGAAAACATTTAAAACTCGGAACGTTACAAAGAATTTCCGGCAGTGCCATTTTGGCTGATTTTCACGTGTTTGTACGTGCTTCGGAATATCAATCAATCAAACAATCAACTTCTACAGCGCCACTATCATAATGCCCAGGGCATCAGCCGATGGCGCACCAAATCCAAATAGCATTAGAGCCTGGTCAAGCCAGAAGATCAGTCCGAAGCGGAGGGAGAGTAATCTAAGGGGATAAGCCCAGTCAAACAGATATGTTTAAGGCCAGATCTCAAAGATGATAAGTTGTTAGTTATGCGAAGTGATGTTGGTAGTTAATTCCAGAGCTTATGGGCGCACACTGAGAAACAACACAACCAGTGCCAATGACTGTGCGAGAGTAGGAACAACAAATGAAGATCCTGATGAATATCGCCGTTCTTGGCAGTTTTACCAACGTCTTGCGCTTCATTTTGCGCTAATCGCACGAATTGTCGCCTGTTTGTCGTTCTCGAAGAGGTCGGCGACCGTCTCTGCGCTTTCTCTGCGCTGAACGGATCGGATTTATGTTGCTCGGTGTCGGCGTGGTTGGTCCGCCATTTTATCTAAGCCGCCAGCCGGTCGACGTAGTTTCTACGGGCCATTGGGCAACGACTGTTCCGGTCCTCGTATACTGGGGTCCATCTCTGGTCGGTTCTGTCAAGTTCGGCGATGGAGCACTTCTCGCAGAAGACCGTCCTCAGGAATTCGCAGTCTGATTTTCGCCACGCGGAGAATTTCTCTCAACATCTAATGATTCTAATTGGTCCTCCAGCATCCTTTCTTCTGCGTTTCACTGACTCGTCAATTGAACGTCTTCTTGCGGAAGACCGCCTTCTTAAGGTTCCACCGCCCGATTTCGCGACAGACAGCGAATTCTTTCGTACCATTCGAGCGTTTTTTCTAAGACCAACATTTTCAATTCCTCACTTATTTGTCAACGGTGTAGACCTATTGCGCTTGGAAACATTTCACAGGTCAGTGGCGGTTCCAAGAACTCTTTGTGGTGGATGCAATGGATTTCATCAGAGGCTGACGCGATGATAATAAATTTCTGTTGTGCTAAAAACCACTGTCACTCGTATTCCTTCTATTCAATTTTTATGGATAGTACAATTCAGAGATATCCATCATCGAATCGGCCTTATTGATGTCTTTATCTCGTAACTATACTAAGAGACGTGTCTTTGATAAGAATTTGACTTCTGGTCAGTTATGAATGACGGTCACGGTCTCAGGCCATGACTAAGGATACTGAGTCAGTCTGATGCGAAGCTAGGAGGTAAAATTAAACAATCTCATCTGCAGTGTATTGATCAGGACAATCGATTGATCGAAGTGTAGCATATACCGTAGTAACCGTACACGAGACAAAAACTGCCCCAATTGCTACATTTGGGCAGTTCGACTGCGTCGATTCAATGTGTTCGCCGAGTCTCTGGACGCATTCTGCCTACGAGTCGTAATAATACAACGGAGTAAGTTATCTGCTGCAGCTTTTCCAATTCGTTAAACACGCCTGTTCGCGGATAGACAAGAAGTGTGCAAATATACAGAATGCTTGGATTCTGTCAGGCAATAATTGTTCAAAGATAGTCATAAAACATCATCTGTGTAAATGTCAGACGCTCTATTAGCCCTTGTCTTTGGCCCTGGATAATGAGAAAACAGCAGATTTCGTCGTTCACTTCCGCTTGTCATTAAGTGAATCGAAACGAATGACTTAGTAGTCTTATAATTTCCTTCGTCCATTATGTCAGTCACGCTACACAGCAGATGTTGGACAGCGTCGTTGCTATATGCAACCAAACTTTAGAATCGGCGGAGCTTTTGGCGAAACGTCCTCATTGCCTGCACATTGTACCCTCCCCTCGCCCCAACCTCACACCCTCCCCACTCCGCACCCCTCTCCCAACCCATCTCCGCCCCACCTCCGCTCCACTCCCACTGGCCCCAACCCCACTTCCCGTTCCCAAACCCGCACAACCCCCGCTCCGAGAACCCGCACAAACCCCTTTTCTCCTCCCAAACCTTCACAGAGTAAAAAGTTGTGTAACGTTACACCAAGACTTGGTGGTAATTCAGCTGCCACCATCGCTTGGTGTAAGGTAACACCAAAGATTGGTGTAATCAAAACGCGAACCAGGTGTAAAGTTAACACCATTTTTGCTGATGATATTGACATCCTAGAGGGAAATGAAGATGATCTGGAAAACACGGTACAGATACTGAGCAATGAAGCTGAGCGCTTTATGGACTGTCAATAAACATTGAGAAGACAAAGACAATGGTGTTTGGTGACAAAGAGATCAAAAGAAAATTAAAAGTAAATGGAATAGCAGAGAACGTAGAAAACTTCACCTATCTTGGAAGCAATATGACACATGACTTAGACTGCAGACAAGAGGGTCATAAAGAAGAGCAGCAAGAGCTCTAGATCAACTGATGGCAATGGATAAGATCTGGAAAAGCAAATCAATAAGCACTGAAACAAAAAGAAAATACTTAAGCCTGTATCTTCCAGCTTTTATATGGATGCGAAACATGGACCATCACCAAAGACTTGGAAAGAAAAATACTAGCCTTTGAAAGAAAATGTTTATAAAATACTACGAATCGGATGGGTCAGAAAAAATCACAAATGAAGAACTATACAGGAGAATTCAGCCCAAACAAACCATGCTGGAAAGAGTAAAACAAAGGAAACTCCAACTTTTTCGGACACATATGCAGAATGAAAGAGGACAGAAAGATCAAAGCTCTAATGTTTGGAATAATGGAGGGTGCCAATAAGAGAGGGAGACACACAAGGAATGGTCTATGATATTGAAGAATGGTGTGGAAGCAGTTTACAGGATCTTAGTCACAGAGCAACGGACAGGAAAGAATGGCAGAAAAACTGTGGAGATGGCATTATACACCAACGGGCGATGAGCCACGGTTAATGATGATGATGATGAAAGTTGACACCATGCTATGGTGTGAATTCCGAAAACTTGTTTTAAGTTTCCCCCAAATTGTTTTGTGGAATAGTGGATACATACAATTTAGGCCTATAAAATAAAAGCACATTAGCATAACAAAGCAGAGAGTAAGTTTATTAAAGCAAAAGTAGGGTTTATTAACATTGCGTTGCATGCGAAACCTGTACCGCTATTTATGGAGTTCTAAACCGGCGAAAGAAAGGTGTGCTAAACTCACTATCTTAATATTGCTCCCTTTCTTTAACGTCTTGTGCCATATACCGAATACTTGTTTCTTTGCTTCCCTACACTATTTTGGTAATTATTATCAATGTATTATTTCTATAGGATATCAGGCTTATTTATTATTTATTATTAATTCTTTTCACTGCTATTTTCTGATTTCGCCACACTATAGGTTACTCGACTAGGGTAACATTTACACTTAAATTCGTCGTAACGTTACACAAAATTTTCTCGGTATACACTTTAGTGTAACCTGGTGTAACGTTACACGTAGGTTACTCGACTAAGGTGACATTTACACTTAAATTCATCGTAACGTTACACAAAATTTTCTCTGTGTTCCTCCTCCGACCCCCATCTGTTTGTCTGTCTGGTCTGTCTGTCTGTCTATCTATCTATCTATCTGTCTATCTATCTATCTATCTATCTATCTATCTATCTATCTATCTATCTATCTATCTATCTATCTATCTATCTATCTATCTATCTATCTATCTATTTATCTATCTATGTATCTATCTATCTATCTATCTATCTATCTATCTATCTATCTATCTATATATATATATATATATTAATTGTGTCAGCTACAACATCATCATCTCGCCTTGGGATCAGGGGCGGCGCCAGACGTTTGAGAGTGGGGATTAGGTTAACCCTAGTGTTAGGTTAGGGTAACCTAATTCCCCCAATTGATAATTTTAGAAATAACCCTGCTTTCTCCTATTCCCTCGCTTTAGACACTTCCCTTCCCGGCTGCGTCTAGCGCGGCCTCCCTTAGAATGGGGGTCCGGGGGTTTCTCCCCCGGGAAAAATTTTGAAATCGTAGATGCTCGTACGCGTGTTTTAGAGCATTTTGGACACAAAATCACAGGCCTGGCATCAATAGGTTCCATGTCTATGATGTCTGTAATTTCTTATGCTTAAGTCAATTTCAAATTATTCTGCCTCGATTATGTGCGTGTTAAGTCAAAAATGATTTGTCTTTGGCCCATGCTATTGTCAATGTAACTAAGAGTAAGAGTCACGTGGCAGATGCTACTGCTCAATCAAATCTTGAAATCTTGTTTTAAATCGCTGTAAATCTATTCAGTGTCACAACTCACAAGTAGCAAAAGGCGACAAAAAGTAGACAGCAGGCAAATAAATTGCTGATGAAAACGTCAAACCACTGTTACTAGTTAAAAAGCAGTAGGCTAGTTAAGCCATAGCAATTAACAGACATCCAATACTATCAATCATGGTTCAGTTACAGGTCTTGTACAATTGCTGGTTCACCGACATTTGCGCGACCGACATTTGCGTGCCGACATTAGCGCGTATTTCGAGGAAGCTCGAATTGCGCCATAAATTACAGTATAAGTCATCCGTGCTTTAGTAACCATAGTCTTAATCATAACCCAAAGTCAAACCCTCACTCTAACCCTAACCCTAACCACAATATTATCAACTAACGTAATATCGCGCAAATGTCGGGCGCAAATGTCGGTCGCGCATTTGACGGGTCACCCAATTGCTTCTGGTCCCAAATATATAACACTACATTTAATAGAACTTTGCTCGCCTATCCAGTCGTTCAGCAAAGGTGTTTATGAGCTTTTCAATATCCAATGTACGATTCTGGTGAACAAACAAACGTTTAAGCCTGCAACGCCATCCTGTAGATATATACAGTTGAGAACGCTTGATACTTACACTGCAGACTAGTAGAACAGATCCTCAATCATCCCATACCCCCTCACCAAAATTTCTCTGCAATTTGCTCAACCGCCCTCCCCAGCCCTCCTGTGGAATCTCACGTGGGGGGGGGGCACTTTGTTGGTGGCCCCGATGGCAAGTGGGGTTCAACCCCTCCCCAAAGCCCCCCCCGTTGCCCCGCCACTGCTTGGGATTATATATGCTTGTTTGTTTTTTTTTTTCCTTGGGTCGATTCCTTCTACGATGCTCACGTCGCTGTAAGATTTAGAATGCTTCTCATATATAAGTACAGCATATGGGGTAAATTTAGTATAATCTTTGACATTAAAACTTCATTGCGCTCCAGACCATAATTATTGAATATGGAGAGCATGTCAATCGATCATTTCAGTGCTCTTGACTTTTGTCGTATGAGTCGTCGATATGTCAGATCAGCCCAACCAACGCGCACCCGATACAATTACCGGATGTCAACAACTTAACGTTTCATCGATGAGAAGTGAACATTCCGATTTGCAAACGGATGATTACGATTTTTAAGAAATCTAAATAAAACGACACGTCAGAAAAAGAACGATCGAACACTGGCTGACGTCATCATACACTTAGCGACTAGTGACGTAGTTGCGTAAGTAAGTACAGTTTGTTTGACTGAACATTGACTTCTGTCGCATCGTTTCTCTTCTGCTGTCGATTAATTAGACACTGGGACAGGAATTTTGCAGATTGGTAATGCGCCAGAGGCCCAGGGCAGAACGCTGACGGAACGAGATCGACTCCCGTAGGAGCCCTAAGGTCGACGCAGCCTTCGTTTGCCAGTTGGTAGTGCTAAGATCAATTAAGGATGGCAACATTGCTAAGATGGCCGTAGACTAGCCATCGTTCGCCTATGACCTATGAATGGCTTAGCCACCTAGGTGACCCGTCAAATGCGCGACCGACATTTGCGCGCCGACATTTGCGCGCCGACATTTGCGCGCCGACATTTGCGCGCCGACATTTGCGCGATATTAGTTGGGTGGCCGCACTGGCCGGAAGATTCGGTACCGGAAGATTCGGGACGGAAAATTCGGGACGGAAAATTCGGTACCGGAAAATTCGGTACTGGTCATGGAAGATTCGGTGCCGAAAAATTCGGTACTGGTCATGGAAGATTCGGTGCCGGAACATTGGGAACGGTATTTTAGGATGGCAAATTCGGTTACACGTGTTAGGCACTGGCTCTACCTCTCTCACCCCACCTCCTCCACCCATCTCCTCTTCCCAATCCCAGGGTCCTCTGGCCTTGGGTGGTGTCTATACTTATGTATATGCCCTATATATTTAGGTAGAATATCTAAGTAGAATTTAGGCAGGTATACTATTGATAATTATATTCATTTTACTGATTTATACAGTTTTAGGACTAGGGTTAGGGTTAGGATTAGGGTTATGGCTACTGATTTGTATGTCGAACATCTACCGATTTATCCGGTACCGAATTATCCGGTACCGACTTATCCGGTACCGAATCTTCCACAAGTAAAATTTTGGTGCCGAATTCTCCGGTACCGAATGTTCCGGGAACCTATTAGTTTATATAATTGGGGCTAGGGTTAGGGTTAGAGTTAGGGTTATATTTTGGGTTATGATTAAGACTATAGTTACTAAAGCACGGATGACTTTTAATTTATAGCGCAATTCGTGCTTCGCTCGAAATACGCGCTAATGTCGGGGCGCAATTGTCGGTGAACCGCCACCTATTGGCCATGAAATCGGGGATCAGCATCGGACCCTAAAAGGTCATGTAAGCCTATGGGTTGTCTTTACCTTTAGTTAAGCACTGCATAATTTTCCAACTCCTTTAGAGACTGCAGCACAAAATGGTCTCCGAAAAACCTGACAAGCAAAAAAACGTTATCAACTCTCCAAAAACAGCCTGACAAGAAAAAAACGTTGTCAATTTTAAAAAACACCCTGACAAACAAAAAACCCTTATCGTCACCGGATCTGGGCCCCTGAAAACTTCATGGGCCCCGGTACAATGTACCGGCTGCATCCCCCTCTCCTCAGGCCTGGCTGCAGACGTAGACAGCGAAGACTATATGACCCTAATTTGTCTAAGTTGGTAGAAGCAGGAACGAAATAAGAGTCGTCCTTAAAGTACGTCACGCTATGTTTGGCCATTTTGTGCTGCAGTCTCTAAAAGGAGTTGGAAAATTCGCTAGGAAATACGTGAACAGTTAGAGGAGCTCTAATTATTAAAATTGTTTTAATAAATTCAGAGTGTTATGTTGAAAGAGTTTCATCTCCTTAGTTTTGTGCAGTAATCGCTGCAGTGGCGTAGCCAGGATTCCAAAATAGGGGGCACTTCGACATTTTTCGGCTCAAAAGTCTTGACGAGCAAAAACGGACGCTTTAGTCTGCTGTCTGCTGTGTTTTCCTCGATCTAATACTACTCCCTACCTACCTCCTCCCAGCTGCTCATCGGTTTTAGACGAATTTCACGACCGATCCCGATCCCATAGGCCCTCCGTGGCTACGCCAATGAATCGCTGGTCGAAAGCGTCGAAATTCAGAAGAAAACAGTTATCCGAAAGCGCTTTCTCGTATAATCTTGACACATGTTCAGCTCATTTGACTCTTTCCTGTCGTCGCTCATTTACTCTGCAACACACAGACGACGAGAGATGCGGATCAAACGCTGTCTTCGCGAGTTGCCTCAAGAGATTTCCTGGCATCTGCTTAAATGTCCGAGAGATTTATTGTAAATGAGAATCAACCGATCGACCGACCGTTTGTAAAAGTCACTCACTCGTGTCTATTCGTTCACTTGATGCATTTCATTTCCAAAATGATTCGTCTAAAATTAACTCAATTTAATTTAACGCAGAAGCTTATGTCAGGAAAGAAATAGAGATAAATAAGTAAGTAAATTCTTGTGAAAATCTATAGCGCATTCGAAAGCAGGTACCGTAGTAGCTGCCTAGGCGCTTAATTTACAGCTAAAATAACTATGGCGGAATTCCAGATATCAGTGAGAGGGGAGAGGGAAAAAGCAGCAAGGCAGATATATGAGAAAAACAGAAAGAGACGTGATTTCAGCTGCATATTTAATAATATTTACACAAATTTATTAAACAATGAAGACGTACGTTCCTATAAAATGATTTTACACATTTAAATCTCTTGAGTCCGTAAGTTACAGTATGATGACTCGAAACTACGGATTTTTGTCTATCTATCTGTCTGTCTATTTAGTAATACCGGGGATTTGTCGGGAAAAGTGCGTGACTCAGAGGTTATAAAATTGCGGGGGAAAAGTGCGGAAATGTTTCATTTATGCTCCTATACTTCACCTCGCATTTGACGGCGGTATTCAAGAATTAAAAATTACAGCTTAGTGCGACCATTTATGCGAAAATTGCGGCGTTTTTGGTCGCGTGCTCCACATTTTCCCGTAAACAGCGGTTGGCGAGCAAAAAATAGCATCTAGCCCTAAATAGGCCACTTGTTCCCTTTATATCTATGTATATATATGAGGAAAATAGCGAAAAGTGCGAGATGAATGATGAAATAGAAAAATGTGCCGGTAAAATTGCGCATATATTTATGCGGAAATCGCAATGCGGAAAAAAACGGGAGAAAAGATGCGCAATAAACAAATTTGTTAAATATGCGATCGCATATGCGGTCGCAATTTCGCACTAAACCGGCATGACTGTCTATCTGTCTGTTTGTCTGTCTTAAAATCGGTTCGCAATTAGCGAAGCTGTGATAATATACAGTATAACAAGTGTGCTGGATTACTTTTTCGGAAGACGGAGTGTATCGACCTACAGAGACTCATTTCATTATTGAATACCGACGTCAAGAGTGAAGAAGCCTATATTGCAGACGCCAAATTGCAACGTGGAAGCAATGGAAAGAAACGGAGTGCTTTGTATCGATTGTATATCGCGTTATGACAGCTGCATTGTATGGCCTAAACTCTAAAGGAAGCAAAGACGCGAGAATAATTGAATTTGTGTTGTTTGTCGATCGTTATGAAGTAAGCCTACTCTATGGTGAATATTAATTAGCGAAACCAATATAAGACGGACATTTTGTTTACACGTGAAAGATTTTTATATTTTCTCCAATCAAATGCTTCGCTTTCGACTGTTTCCAATTTCCTTCGCTAAGAAAAGAATCCGTTTGACCTTTCGACCCAAAGCAAAAACCGATAAAAGATCACAAGTTCATCGTTTGTTGTCTCATAGGCTACAATATAACCACACGACATCCGTCGTGTGGTTTTAACGAAGGACGGCGGATGAACCTCGACTGCGTGGCTTCGAACCTGTCTCATTTAGAAGAGACCAAAGCACTTTCGTCTGCAGTTGTATTTCTCGCAGATCTTTGGCTCTCTTTAGATGACCGTGCAAATATTGGTCGTTGAAGCGCGCGTGATCATTCTATTGATATTGTTATTTCTGCTTCCTTCAATATTCGGGTCGCACTAGTTTATTTGTTCCTTCTTTCTTGTCATGATTTTTTAACCTTTCATTCCGCGTATCTCATGCGCTGCTTCTCTGCTAGCGATTCCAGCGACAGAACGGCGCCTCATAACTGCAGGTAGACCCACTACCTGCAGAAAGCTCTGAACTCTCGTGTTCTTTCGTCAACCGTGACGTCATCATCTTGGAAATGCAATTTTTAAAATGAAATCCCTCTGGCGAGTCTTTGGAAATTATAATATCGTTATATCTCACAGAAACGCTGCCTGCAATTCTATGGGGAAAAGTGCGATTTCTACATGTATAGACATAATTGGACAGTATAATCGGACAACTCGTCAGCGCTGTTGTAGGCCAATTGGAACTTTGAGTTTTTGAGTGACAGATACACTGTACTTCTTATGAATGATTGCTACGAAGAGAATCATTTGTTCATTGGTAGGAACGCCTTTCTTTGTTAATGTATATTATTACTGTTACTATGTTTATTATTAGTGAACTTATGCAGAGCCATTTTAGTAATACATTTGGCATCAGTCGATGGTCGCTCATGTTTGAACCTCGCTGTCAGGTCCAATAAGACCGATTTTCCGACGGAAGCGTCTCTAAATAAGCGCATTAAACAATGTAGAAAAAGTTCCATATACGTGGCATGTGGGGCAGTGCAAGTGTCATGCCAATATCAGACGCAGCATAAATTGCTACAAACTTTATGATACAGTGATGCTGTGTGCATGATGGTATTATTCAGTGTGGTGCAGCATTAAACCATTTAAGGCTTATTTAGCATCTTGTTGCAATCCTACTGGATGCATTTACACAGTGAAGCACAGAAAATTAGCTATATGAAATATCTTCAAAACCATAACCAATAAAAAACGTTCGTGGTCATATTCGTGTTCAGGACACCAAAATACCAAACGATTATGTCCCGTTTTAGTCAGTGACATCTTTTCACTGTGTACCAGTGAATTTATTCTTAGTTTTGTTATCTGATACTGATAAACGGATTTGATTAGATTGGAGCGAGATGGGGTTTTACATGCTGATCATTCATTAGGTTAACAATCTAGGTTGGTGTAGAAGTAGTGTGAGGGTGTATTCGCTGAATTGTTATTTTTAGAAGTTGAGGCATAATATGTATTATATGCAGTGCCCATGTAGGTATTGATAGCCTAACGGTTAAGGGTTTTCTTATAGGCTAGTTGTGTCATTGGAGTTTAGAGAATCGTTAAGGTAATTTGAGTTGATTGAGTTGATTGAATTTTGGCTTGTGTTCAGGTTGTGCAGTAATTGACTTCACATTGATTCTTGACGATATTTGAGCTATTTGATAATTTGTCACGGGAATCGAATGACTCGTTAACTGGATTTTGAAGTGTTGCGTGTATCTGAAGTATTGGAGCGTTGGTGGGATTTTAGATTCGCGCTATTGAGATTCCTATTTGGATTGTTAGTGTTGTTATTATTAGATAGAGACTTTGAGAGAGCTATTGGATAATTGGAGAATGCTATTTATTGTTGATGTAGCTATTTTAAAGTTCATGTTGGAAAGTTGATATTAATGCGAAATTGGTGATCTTACGAAAATTTTGGCGTGGCTTATTCTAATGCTCTAAGAAATATTTTGTCGTGCATATAGAATCTGATTATTTGAGATTTTTGAAGTTTAACTTTTGTGTTCTGGTTGGAGAAAATTACTGAAAATGTGTAGATATTTAGCCTACTATAGGCCTATACATGTGCGAATATATACATATATATGTGCGAAAGAGCATATGATGCAAATTGTTGAGCTGAAAGTAGACCTGTGCGCCGCCGCCACCGCCGCCACCACCGCCGCCGCCGCCGCAGCCGCCGCCGCCGCCGCCGCCGCTGATAAAATTAATTATGCGCACCGCCGCCGCCGGTGATAACAGCGGTCAAACGCCGCCGTCGACCCTCAGAGCGTCGGCGCACATGTCTAGCTGAAAGACATCTACAGAGAGATAGAGAGCTTTATACGGACTCTAAACCTATGTGAAAACTTCATTTTGAATTCCAATCTTTTATTGCTAATCTGTTATTTCATTGCGCTTAACGACGGTGGGGCATTTGAGAAATTTAGAAACATTGAGACGGTGTACCCGTTGGGCAGATTGGACGTGCCCTTTTGAGTTCATGACAGACTAGAAGCTGAATTCCGGCAAATACGGTTTCATCTGTTTGAAATTGCAGGAATCTTCTGAGCAAATATGCTTGTCTGCAGATGTTTTCCACTGTGCACAATTACTCTGACATTGTTCGCAAGGCGTCTGAGCCCTCGTCCCGGCATGTATATGTCCAGTGAGCACTGAGAGATCGAGGGACTCTTTTTGCCCTGTCTGCATCGCCCTATGCCTTATGAGACACTCGTGGGCCCCAGGTCAGTTGCTGAGAGACAACACTCCCTACTCTTCGTATACTCATAGTAGGCTTGCTAAGTCTCACAATCCTTTGGTACATGCTAAAGGAAATGGCTTCAGACTTATGCCGCATGCAGTGTGACAATGTTAACTGAATGTATGGCAGTTAGTAATAGGCACCTGCACAATGAGAGCCCGATAAATTTAGTCTTAGGGTCAGGAAGAACCAGTGATGTTAATCCTTGTCCTGGTCCTTGTCCTTAAGGACTCCTTAAGGACCAATTTGAAGTCCTTGTCCTTGTCCTCGTCCTTGGGGAGTCAGTCCTCGTCCTTATCCTCGTCCTTGGGGGTTCGGTCCTCGTCCTTATCCTCGTCCTTGCAGATCGGTCATTGTCCTGGTCCTTGTAACTTAGTCCTTGAAAAGTCCTTATAAGGACCAAATTATTTGTATACCATTTTCAATTGTACTGATAATTATGTTCCAAGGTAAGAGTACTATGTGGATTTATATTTTGGCTACATACTTGCGTTGATTTACTCTAAATGTTTAGTCATTGTTTCCTTTATAATACCAGTTGATTCTTTAGCAGAATTCTTTGTTTCCCTGCGACGTCGGCTCCAGTTGAACGAGTGTTTTCGCAAAGTGGTCTCATAATTAGACCTCACCGTGTGTGCATGACTGATCAGCTGCTGGAAACACTTTTTCATTCATTTTATTATTATTATTATTATTATTATTATTATATTATTATTATTATTATTATTATTATTATTATTATTATTATTATTATTATTATTATTAAACTTGACAATTTCTTATGCGCAGTAACATAAGTGTAGCTAGGTGGTAAAGTCAAAGGCGCATTTGAAATGCAGCATTGCTGTTGACTACATTATGTTTTTTTTTTAAATTTGCTTTTCTAATTTTGTGATTCGAATTGAAATTGTGTTTGGTTTTTCCTATCCGACTTTTTGTCTGACAGAGGTTGGTCCTTGATCCTTGTCCTTGGGGGTCAGTCCTTGTGCTTGCGGGGTAAGTCCTCGTCCTTGTCCTCGTCCTTGGAAGGTCGGTCCTCGTCCTTATCCTCGTCCTTGGGGTTTCGGTCCTTGTCCTTATCCTCGTCCTTGGGGAGTCGGTCCTTGTCCTTATCCTCGTCCTTGGGGGGTCGGTCCTTGTTAACATCACTGGGAAGAACTCAGAGTAAGTATTCAACGCCTAGCCTCAAGGAAAATATGCTGACGACCTTGATGCTCGAAAACGGCCTCCAACAAGAAATTGGTAACGTTAAAGTTGCTGCGATGGCATCTTCGTGTTTTGCTGTTTAAGAGTGGCTAAGGCGACGCTATGCCTTGCTTTAAATAACAGCTGCCCAGTAAGATAATCGCCCAATCGCAACCGGTTCACGGCGCAGAGACTGGGTGCGCTGGCAGTGGATGCTATAAGCATCATTCGCCATGCAGTGAGTTCCGTCGTCGCAGTCCGCTCTGGAGTGACTACTTGGCTCTTTGGCCTTTCATTGACATTTGGCGTCGATTCTGTCACTGTCTCGAATCTGTGTAATTGTTAACCAATCGGCAATCCCTCGACGGAAAAAGAAATTCTTAGGCGGATTACTTCGTCTTCTTCGATAATTTTAATCAGGGTATGCACTTCGAACGATATGATGATTTAAATTAATTCATCCTTTCGTTCATTCACTCATTCGTTCGTTCGTTCGTTCATCTGCAAAAGCATCGAGGTCGAAAACTTTTAGTTGACTAAAAAGGCGCAATCATTTGTCGTCATAAGCGTTTAGCTCGTGGGAAATAGCTCCCTATACTTCGTCGTTAGATATCCATTCCCAGTGGGCGTTTCGATTATATAGTCGTGTACGACGCTATTTAAGAGACAGTTTAATTACCACATTCTTCCCCTTCGCCCTATCCCGCCATTGACATTGCATGGCTGTGTTTCGACATCGGCAGAGAAGACGATCGTCGGAATGAAGGCACGATTTTAAAGTTTTCGCTGTTTTTTAACTGACAACAGCTCTGAAGAAGGTGAACATAGCATCGGTCAGTCGACCCAGAATTAAGTAATTATACAATGCAATTTAGAACAGATTGCCGGGTGGAAAGCAGGCTTTTGGTCATAGTCTAACCTACTAGCAACTGAAGCCCGAACCAGAGATTTGGCTACAGGCAGAGAAAATGAAGAATGAATAACCCTAATTTGTCTAAGTTGGTAAAAGCAGTAAAAACAGGACCGAGAGAGAGAGAAAGAGAAGAGAGAGAGAGAGAGAGAGAGAGAGAGAGAGACTAAAAATGTGATGCGATGAGTTGGGTTCTGAAAAATGGACCCATGGCCATCTCGGAGGTAGGTTAAGCTTGGTCCTCCGCTCTGTACCGCTGACCTCTCTCTCTCTCTCTCTCTCTCTCTCTCTCTCTCTCTCTCTCTTTCTCTCTCGGTCCTGCTATTTGCAAAATGTTCTCGGTTTGTATGTTCCTTAGAAACACTTTAGAACCGTTTGATGAGACATCTTCTGACCGAGCTCAACGACGCAAACAAAGACTGTTTTAGAAGTTGTTCCGTCAATTCCATCGATCACCCAAGCAGAACGACATTACCTGGCCGTGAATATTCTCTCGTCGTGACAACTCCCATGCATCGGTTTCGACGCCATGTCTTGATAGGCCGCAGTAGTTATGATTCTCAATTGCCAACATGACGATAGGTTACATAATTCAGTGGGACGCGTCGTTGAAATATTAATTATTCCGTTTCCAGTTGAATGTTATGTTCGGAGAAATGAACCTTGACGTAACTTGAACACCTTCACCTTTCGCTTTAATATGCTAGAAAAACGTCAGCTGAATGTCGTAAATGCACATTAAAGCAAGTTTTGAATATTCCTCTAATCCTCCCTGCATGAAATCAGAAATCAAGTCGAAAAACCGGCACTTCGACTCTAAAAATGCAGGCGCCATTATTGATTGGGGGTAACAGCCACGACCGTTCCTCAGCCTTATTTAATTGGGTGCCCCACCTCTCTCTGTCTCTGTCTCTCTGTCTCTCTGTCTCTCTGTCTCTGTCTCTGTCTCTGTCTCTGTCTCTGTCTCTGTCTCTGTCTCTCTCTCTCTCTCTCTCTCTCTCTCTCTCTCTCTCTCTCTCTCTGTCTCTCTCTCTGAATTGTCGAATTGTCGCCATTCATAGATGCATACAGTGAAGATTGAAGCGAACGTTAACATTTCTCCAGATCTTTTGCGCCTCTTCATTTGTGTCTCGCTTTTTCTACATTTGTTCTGTTTTTTGTCCGTTTGCCTATTTCTCATTATGTTTATGTCTGTCTGCTCCTCGGTATGTTTACGTCTGTCCAACGTGTTCAGTACAATCTCACTGACCTCCATCCTTCTAAGAAAGGCCAGCGACGAAACGTGAGGATATTGAATCTGGAGGAGGGAAGCGCAACGAACAGAAGTTCTCTGAACGCTGTAATGAGATGTCATCGATTGAAAGAGGCGAGAACCGAAGTCAGTGCCTAATCCATCAATCATAAATTCTTTTTCAGTCGTGAATTCCTTTTGCCTTTCTGATTTTTAGGCAGGTGGATCGACTCTTTCAGAGCCTGATGACTATGCTCGTATATACATACTGTACTGTATTTGACGTCTTTCGTCTACAGAATTTGACGTCTTTCACGGCACGACCACGACACGGACTGTGTTTATAACTTATGGCCTGTCTTTATTGCAAAGCAAGTCAAATGTCAAATTCTGTCATTCAAGATCCGGGAAGGTTCTTTCAAGTATGAGAATGAAACGAAAATGTAAATATCTAAACGTTTTCACGATCCAGCAAAGGCATCAAGGAAATGGCCATGATGCATTGCTGGATTATTTCAGCGTTTTCGTATTTACATTTTGACTTAGCCTTTCCAATTCATCATTCGCCATTTATTATAACTATTCTATTTACATTTTAACGTTTTTCTACAGACGACAAGAAGTGGTATTTCCAGAGTTGTTCCATCCACAGCTGATGTCTGTTCGGCCTTTTCAATCACCTTTGCTAAGGCCTTTCAGTCTCGGCTTCTTTTGTTATAATCTGCTCTTGGTCTGATATTAATTAAACAGAATCGATCTGTTTCCAAAATTCAGTATTCGCCGTTGCAAATATTAAGAAAATATGAAGAAAAAGAGGGTCAAAAAGCTTCAAAGAGGTAAAAAATTAATTAAAAACTAAGAGTAGCCCTGTCCTATGAGTCCCATGGGATGGGACGGAACAGGGCTGTTCCATCCCATCTCATCCCATGAGACGAACCCCATGGGATTCCCCTCCCGTCCCATGGACAAACCTGCACTTTTCTCTTGTTCTGCGAGAACTTCAAAAAGTCTATTTGTGGCCCGCGGTCTGAGCGCTTGTTCAATGTTCACCAGTGCTTCATTTCATCATTTCTGTCAAACGATGCATAGACTGAATTCGTCTCTTCTTGGTTTTCTTGTTCTGTGTTTTTCTTCTTTTTCCTCTTCTTTCTCTTCCTCTTCTTCTCCTTCTTCTTCCTTCTCCTCCTCCTCCTCTTCTTCTTCCTCCTCTTTCTCCTTCTCTTCTTCTTCCTCTTCTTCTTCTTCATCTTCTCTTCTTCTTCTTCTTCTTCTTCTTCTTCTTCATCTTCATCTTCTTCTCTTCTTCTTCTTCTTCTTCTTCTTCTTCTTCTTCTACTTCATCTTCTTCATCTCCCGTTCCTTCTTTCGCTCCTTTATTCCATTGTCACTTCACACGAAACAGGCACTATATCAATGCCGCAATGCGAGATCTAATATTGCGCATTTAATTCATCGGGGGCGCTGACCTTCAGCAAAAGGAATTGGAGTTCTATTTCTTTCTCTCTAATTACGTGATGGACTACTTCCAGAAGTAATTCCATGGATCAGAGGGAAATTAATGGTACTGCATGGTACTGCGAATAGCAGAGAGAGATAGAGAGAGAGCGAGAGAGAGAGAGAGGGAGAGAGGGAGAGAGGGAGAGAGAGATAGGATGGGAGAGGAAATGAAGGGGAGATGGAGGGAGAGGCGGTATCAGTGTAGCGAAGTGCTTTTATTGAGAGTTTCAATGAAAGACGTTTAAGAGTCTTGATGTCGATGCATCACTGACGCTGTCATTCATCAGCAAACGATCGAAACCGATGCTCAGACATCGACCACCGACCGTTCTTAGAGGCGGCGCTTCACAGGTGGCATCTGCGCAGACGACAGAAACGCCGCCACAAATTGGCAGCGACGTGTGTTGGGATGGAAGAGGTGTCAGCGCCGACCGACCGACCGACGCTGCCGTTCGGAATTTGAATCATCGAACGGAGAGGTCATTAGACGGGCCGTTTAAAAGAGCATTTACTGATTATAGGCCATTGCCTTTCTCTCCCCCCCACCCACCCACCCACACCCACAAGCAGGCCGATGTCGACGTACGCCGACCGACGTCCATTGCCCTTTTGAACGACGTCCATTCGACCATTTAGCCTGCCGTCATCAGATGCACAAAAACCGCTCCGTCTATCGTTGAGTTTTAGCTTTGTTACATGTCAGAATTCGTCCTACAATGATTTTTTTCAAAATTTCCATTCCATTCACAAAACACTGAATTAAATGACAGCCAATCAGCTGCAGGTCAGCCACGTTGCAACCGTCAAGCAGTCAGCCAGCAAAATCAACTAACACTCAGAAGACAACATATCTCCTTCTTTCTACTTCTCTATCTCCCCCTCTCTCTCTCTCTCTCTCTCTCTCTCTCTCTCTCTCCGACGGCATTTCTATTCTAGTTTCAGTGGATGTAAACTATATATATATATATATATATATATATATATATATATATATATATATATATATATATATACAGGGGCCCATCCCCTGGCTGCTGGAATCAGCTTCCCCCTTCCCTGTCTTTCCTTCCTCTCCTACCCTAAAACGGGGGTCTGGCAGGGATTTATCTACATAACATTATTATTATTATTATTATTATTATTATTATTATTATTATTATTATTATTATTATTATTATTATTATTATTATTATTATTATCATCATCATCATCATCATCAATTTGTATAGCACTATGTGCCTAGCGAAGGCCATAGTCAAGAGCGCTTTACAGAAGCCTCTGATAGGAAATGCTAAAAGATGCGTTTTGGGTTTAGTTGCAAATCGGTCGGGGTGGTCTCTCTAGTTATTTCTTCCGGGAGGAGTTCCAAAGTATAGAGTTCCTCTCGAGGCAGATCTATTCCCAAATTTGGCCGTCTTAGACGGGGTGGAACAGCAAGCTGGACTCGGCGGCTTGATCGTAGTTGCGAGCGTCTGTCAGATAGCGGGGGTCGGTGCACCGGTCTCGATAAATACTCTGGTCAACGCGGCAGAAGCGGATCTAGGGGTCAGAGAAGTACAGAAGTCTCCGGGCGCCGAGGTGGGGGCGCCAAAACTGGTTTAATGTAGGATGTTCCGCTACGGGCGATCTTTTTGCTTGTCAGGTATTCGCAAAGTTGGATGAAGGGGCGTCAAAATGGGCAGAACGGCGCCTTTTTGCTTCTTATGATTTTCGTCAAGTCGAGGGGCGCCATCAGTATGTTTTGTCCCCGGGCACCGGATAGCCTAGCTCCGCCCCTGCAGCGCGGGTCGTGCAGAGCTCTGAACTTGAGCCAGCATCGTTTAACTGTTATCCGTTCAGGGATCCGGAGCCAGTGAAGGTGGTCTCGTAATGGATCTCTCGGGGGTTCTTTCTCCAAACCAGGAGAAATTCTCCAAAAATTATAACGGAAAATATTTCGTATTATAAGGATTAGTGGAGAAACTCAGCATGTGTGACTACTGCTTATAAAGTTTAGTGAATCCTTTGTCAAATAATATAATAACTAACGACAAAGCGGCTTCAATACTAAAACCAAGCCATTAGTGAGAAATCACAGTCGTTTTGTGCATAGAGTCTGATGGAATCCTATCAAATTCTCTTATGATGCGCTGTATTCGGTCATTTTAAATCGTCGAAGAAGCCTTGTGCTGTCGGCGTCCGATTGTCTTCCTGTTGTTCCGTTTGTCCAACGAAATCGAGATTTATTTTCGGCGAGGAGACGAAGATCATCAGCAGATGCGTGTTGCAATAGTCTAGGCTTCAATTGGTCGCTTAGTGTATGCGTATCTGCTAAAAATAATTACCAAAATACTGTTGCTAAATACTACAGACGTTGTATGAGAAAAATAATGCGCGCGCGAAGTAGACATCGATAAAAATTATAATTAGTAAAGAATAATATCTATGATATTAAGATCCTTGTTCTGTATGTCTGTTACCTTCAAGCGTTCTCATTAGTTGACGAAGAAGCGTTTGACGAAGCGTACGTTTAGCACGGTTTAGTCGAGTCATTGCAGCGTCAGAGGGGGTAGGCGTGGGACGACGTTGCTATTGGTAACAATTGTTCGTAGCGTGCGGCGACGTTGCTATTGGTAACAATTGTTCGTAGCTTGAGGAAATTGCGCAATTTTAACGTACATTTTAACGTACACAAAAATACGTGTACAGCGTCACAAATGGTCACAGTTGCGTGATTTTAACGTACATAGGCCTAATTATTACGTGGCGCAGAGCTTGGCTAGGTGGCGATCTTTGAAATGTTGTTCAGCATGAATTCAATGATTGGGTATTAGGTATAGGTATTGGATTAGTATTATCCTGCACTGCGAGCGTAGCGAGCGCGAGCTAAGCGAGCATCTTTCTAGTAATCATAAGAATAAGGTTAGGCCTATTAGACAGAGTGACGGAAGAGAGTGAAAAGAAAGGACTAAGAATAATTACAAAAGAATAAATCCAAAAAGACGTATTGTATGATAATAACAGAAAAGAAAGAAATTCCCAGATGTAGACTACAATATACTGCATATTATAGGGGGATAGAAATAAAACAGGTAACACAGTTCAAATATCTAGAAAGCATTTTCACAAGCGATAGAAGGAGTGAAAGGACTTTGAAACCAGAATAGGGATGGCGAAGACAGCCTTCACACAACTCAAAAAGATCCTCACAAATAAAAACATTACAGCAACACGGCTCAGAATTTTTCAAAGCTACATTTGGGCAGTTCTGATGTACGGGTCAGAAACATGGACGTTGACAAAAACAGCAGAAAGGAAACTGGAAGCTGCAGAGATGTGGTTTCTCAGACGAAGACAAAAAATTCCATGAATAGGAAAAAGTAACTAATGAGGAGGCACTAAAAGCTTTTGGTGTAAAAAGAAAATTGCTAGACCCATAAGAAAGCAACAGTTGGAATGGATTGGAAAACATAGTCATAACAGGAAAAATAGAGGGGAAGAGAGCAAGAGGAAGACAAATAATAAAGTATAGGCCTACATACTCTTCTTCTTCAAGTGCCATGTATTGCTACGTCGGTGACCATGGATTTCCACTCTTTGTTTCTGACTTTCCGTTCGATGGCACATGAAGAAGAGAGAATATTGCGTGGTGGTCGACGCTAGTTGTCAGCTGATTTTGATCACAATTTTAGCCAAATCTCAAAGTAGGCTGTTCTGTCTCCAATACACATGGTCGCAAGTCGCGCCATTAGACTTAGAAGTGGCTCACTCACGTGGAGCAAATGGCACCAATCAAAATGACTGAAACCGTAAGCATAAGAAAAATGCCTTCAGATAATAATGCTTTTGTCTCTAGTTCCCAATATTCGGGAATTTAAGTCCAGTGCTTTCTCACGCCACCTTCAAAATCACAGGCGGCGCACTCCTATCGGCCCCGTCGGCCCCTTACCGGGGTACTTTTAGAAGTAGGCTACCGCGGCCCGCCATAGGCTGAGCCGGGTAATTTTTAAGAAGTAGGCCTAAGAATTTTAATTGTTTGATTAAATGTTCAATTTGTGAAATTTTAGTTGTATTTACATTCACAGTAGGCCTGGTCTACTGCCTCCTTGATATTGTTCTGGAAAATACAAGTGATACGAACGAGAATAGATTTTTGCTCGCCAAGACTTTTTGGGATAAATCATAAAAGGAAATGTTAGAGGACTTTTGCCCCGGACGCTTCCAACACACGCTACGCCACTGCGTCTTTTCACTTTTTCTAAAAGCTCTATAGCCTATATTTAAACAAATTAATTCCATGCCTGAACACAGTATTCTAGATGAGGCCGTACTGATGTCATATATAGTTTTACGATTATACAGTAGAACTTCGTTATAACGCATTTATTAAGTTATATGTGAGGTAAATTGATGTAGGACTGTTGTTCATAGAACGATCGCTTACTATTTCTGACAACATGATGCTAACAAGACAACTATAATAATAATAATAATAATAATAATAATAATAATAATAATAATAATAATAATATAATATAGGGGCCTAATATATAATATATAATATATAATATATAATATATAATATATAATATATAATATATAATATATAATATATAATATATAATATATAATATATAATATATAATATATAATATATAATATATAATATATAATATATAATATATAATATATAATATATAATATATAATATATAATATATAATATATAATATATAATATATAATATATAATATATAATTTTTTTATGCCCTCGGTACTTCATTCCCCGAGGGGCTTATGAAAAAATTGTCCGGAGACATATAGAAATAGTGTGCTAACTCTCGTCCGGTTCGAGGCGTGGAAACGATCCTCGGAAGGCGATTGCGTTGAAGCGTTGTAGTGTGACTGACAAACGCTGGAAGAGGAAACTGCCTTCCCTTTTGTCTCCGGATTGTTGAGCTAATCGTCGACCCAGCTCACGAAGAAAACAGAGAGCGTCATTGTTGATGGGGCCTAGTAGCGTCTCGAATGCAATGGGCAGGAAGGTGTATGTGGCTGCCAGATTTTGATATTTGGACGTTTTTCTGACAGCAGCGGCTTCTGCGGCGCTCCTGCAGCGAGCGAAGTGGTGGGCAGGTATGTTGGAGCAACGGTGTCTGCTACCGTTGCGTCCCAGACAAGGCTTCGGCCGGCTTGCCGGGGATCAGGGTCATGCCGTCTGGCCTTTTCCCATCGGATCTAGAGAGACCAGCCGGCTCCTTAATGGAAGGGATCCTGCCTGACTAAAGCCCGCTGGATCAGGTCATTCAACATGGAATGTCGAGGGACACGGCCTGGACCCAGGTGACACGACAGCCCGTGCGAACCGTCTTCCGATACCTGGACGCCGCAAGGACAAAGGTGTATCTCGCACAAGTTGACTCCGAGACGGAGGCCAACGACGACTCTAACAGTCTCGTCATCCATGCGCAGGCCGCAGGCGGTTAATGGCAGCGCGTGCAGCCAATCGCTGGCGTGGTTTGCCGAGACTGCTTTGAGTCGTGCCTGGTGATACTGTCCTTGGACTGTTTGGGACAAGGTGTTTATGTCCATCTGTATTAACGGGCGGTCCCAGGTGGATTGTTTGTGTAAGGAGTCGGAAGACGGTTTTGACTGCTGACTCAGGGAGAACCAGTCATTCCTAACCCGGGCTTCATGAGTATCCATGCTCAGGCCTGCCTTTTCGAGGATGGAGGACTGGAGAGGACGGGTGCCTGCAGCAGAAGCCAAGAAGGCAGAAGGTGCAAGCATAGACACCCGTCGGATCCCCAGACCGCCGTCCCTGATTGGGAGTGTCGCCTGAAGCCACTGACTGTCAGAGAGCTGGATGTTGAGCATCTTGTCTAGGCCTTCGCGCATGGTTGAGTCGAAGCGCTCTAGCAAAGGATGACCAGCGCAGGGGGTGCAGCGCAACAGATAGAGCAGCTTCGAGTGGCTCAGAGAGCTCCGTAGAAGAATGAGGGCGTCCTGTCTTGGGATTGAACTTAGGCGACTGAAGGCCGTCTGTAGTTCCTCTATGCGACAGGACATGAGCGCCTCGAAAGCTGCTGCTACCTCTAAAGTTGCGCCTAGCAAAGTGGAGTCCTTGATCTGGATCTGCAAAAACTGGTCCAATACAGTCTTGGTCTTTGGTATTGGACCCCTGCATATAGCTTCGCACTTCCGGTGGTTCAAGGACAGCCCAAGCTGCATGCACCCCCTTTCGATGGCTTCGATATCGGATGTGACCACATCTATTGGCCCACCCAAGGTCAAATCATCAAGGTAGCCTATAGTAAAGGTTGTTGATAGGCTGTTCAGGATATGCTGGAGGGAGGCATAAAGAAGTGGACCCAAGGGATCGCCCTGTTGTGGACCCATCTGCGAAAGCACTGTGAAGCTTCCAAACCTGAGCTGGCTTGGTTCGCAATATGATGCTTCGCAGTATGCCGCGAGCTCAGGCAGGACGCGCTCTAATTCCGCCAACATGACGTCCCTAAACATGCTATTGAAAGCGTTCGCAAAGTCAAGCTTTACGAGAATGTGATCGTCTGGCATGTTCTCTACGAATCGTCTGGCTGAATGTACCGCTGCTTCACACCCTCCAGGGCATCCTACGCCTACCTGAAGGGGTGCGAGATGGTTTGCTACCTTTGGTAGAGCGAAATTTGCAGCGCATTTGGATGCCAACCGGCGCCAGAAATAGCCGATAGCGATTGGGCGTAGGCCTCCGGATTTCTTCCTCAGGGCCATCAAAGTGCCGCCGAAAAGAATGGGGCGGACCTTCGTTGGGCATGCACCTGAGAGCAGAATATTAGTTAGCCCTGTAATGGCTGTTAATAGTCTGTCCCCCACCTCTGGACAGGCTATAAGTTCAGCCACTAGTTGCGGTCTTAGACCGTCCGGGCCCCCGGAGGATCCTGCTGGAAACGAGCGGATTCGCTCCCGGATCTCATCCTCAGAAACCTGGAGGGCGGGACATATTTTCGGGGACGGTGCAGGTAATCTGTCAGGTGGTGGAATGGGGTGTTTTGATAGCAATTCCTGTAGTGATTGAGGATCCGGAGTTACCGGGTCCTCATCAGACATCAGGATTCGCACCGCCGCCCTGATATTCCCGTCCTCCAGTTTCGAGGACACTGCGGCTGCTCGCCCATTAATCCGGTCTCGTTTCTTGACCGGCTTTATAGCGGGGTCTCCACTGCCAGGTGGCTGAGGATTTAGGCACGAGTATAGTGTCTCGGTGAAATTTTGCGCCCTTTCCTTGAAAACAGAGGATAAGTTATGCCTTTGCCTCCCCTAGTGGGTTGTTTTTAACACAATCGGGGCAAAATGCAACCGTTCTGCCAGTGGCTGACTATCAAGGGTGCTGCTATGATTTTGTTTATGATATTAGTAAGCAGCTGCCCTACGGCCGGTCTAGCTGGCTTGGGAATATGTTTAGCTGTTGGCCCTCTTGTGACAGGGTGGAGGAAGGGGTTGGGCTGCTAGATACATTCTCTCTTATGCTAGTGGTTTCGACTGCAATTGGCGAGCTCGCGTCTGTCGGTGAAGATTTCAGATTAGCTTCTGCGTTCGGGTCCACAACAGGTCGTAGGGTTGCCTTGTCAAGGGGGTTGATTTGACCCAGGGCATGGGTTTGAGTGAGGCCCATGCAAATGAACGTTGCCATCTTTGCTTCAATCGTCTCACAGTCCTGCATACGCTGCAAAGCCCCGTGCTCTTCTGAGACAACTGAGATAGGTCCGTGCTCATTGGAGCGTGCAGACAAACAATTGCATAATTAAATTAGGTGTAAGGAGGAATAATAGTCGGACCTAGTGCGGGGGGATGCCAGGGTATTGAAACGAAGAGTGAAATGGCGGACTAACAAACCCAGTATACCTTTATCCAAGAAACAAAAAACGCTAAAATCATGGAAATTCGACCAAGATATCCGCCGGGAAGAGTTAAAATCGATGCTCCGTATCGGCACGAGTCGACTTGCCGAAAATAGGGAGGAAAGACGTGTCAGAGCTCCGATAAACCGCGGTAAACATGCTTCAAACGAGAAATGCGTCTCACCGGAACGAGAGTCACATGCACACTTATAATATATAATATATAATATATAATATATAATATATAATATATAATATATAATATATAATATATAATATATAATATATAATATATAATATATAATATATAATATATAATATATAATATATAATATATAATATATAATATATAATATATAATATATAATATATAATATATAATATATAATATATAATATATAATATATAATATATAATATATAATATATAATATATAATATATAATATATAATATAACAAGGTTTAAAGTGGTTCAGTATGGACTGCCCTGTGTGAGAACCACTGTAAGTGAAAATTTATCAACTTTGTCCAAAATGTTCACACAAAACTCTGTCTCCAAGTTGAATTGAAAGTGTCAGCTTCTTAAACCACAAAAAGACTCGTATAGGCTTCATTTTAAACAGCATAAATAAGTGTAACATTTTCTCATAATTTTTCCGTTCTAGTCTTCAAAACTATTGAAAAAGTGCTCTGAAATGCACTTACTGCACATAAAATGACTGAAAGTTAGACACTTCAAACATTTACATAAAATTTTATGCGCGATTGTAATAGAAGCCGATACGACCACGTTTGGTCCATAATTATATACAAATAAAATGGAGAGAATGAGAAAATGGAAAGAGAGAGACAGCAAAAGGTATAGTAAAAACGTAGTAAAATTTTCAAATTTTTCAATGCAATGATGCGAGAAAAATACAACCTTCTAAAAGTTTGACCATTATGGCGTACAGACTCGTACCGTCAGAAAAATGTGCTGATTATCGTCGTCATCAGCATCAGCAGCAGCAGCAGGACAGCATCATCATCATCATCATCATCATCATCATCATCATCATCATCATCATCATCCTCATAGAGTGAGAGAGTGGAGGAAAACTAAAAGAAGACCACCCGTTCCTTCTGTATGCGCATGTTTTATCGCCAGTGTTTGCGGCTAAATAAATATTATTGCATGCTCTCGTTCACTGACTGATCTACCATAAATAACAAAAAAGAGACATATCAACCAGCAAGCCATATACACTGACTCCAAGACAGACGCGTAAGCTTACTGATAACTTAAATCGCACTATACCTTCTGTAAGCATTGATTCCTTTTGCCGAGTTATCGATATCTTGCCGACAAAAGACAAAGAAACTTATCGTTAGAATATCGCGATCCTAGTTCCCTCCTCTTCTTTCTCTCTAAGCCTTGACCTTGCCAGGCTGACCACTTCAACTACAGCTATTTCAACGGTAGACTAAGCCATGACTAAGCGCATATGAATAGTCAGCTTGCCAGCTACTACTGCTATTTCCATACTATACTATTCTATATTCTATACTATACTATTTCTATACTATTCTATTCTTTTCTTTTCTATTCTATTCTATACTACTATTTCTTTCACTGATTTTCACTATTCGCTGTTTTTCAACGTTTTCCACTGTTTTCACTCTTTCACCGTTTTCAATTTTTTCACTGCCTCACCTGAAAGCGCTCTAGAAATTCATGATTTTACTTACTTACTTACTTAAGCGATTTGTTGATTTCCTAAATCCGTAGACTTGTGCATTTTGGTCAAAAATGTAACATATTTCAATTTAGCACAGGCCGTCATTGCTTCTGTTGAAATTAACGTTGGTCAAATAACACAGAACTACACACACACACACGCGCGAGCAAGCTGCGCGCATATATGCGGGGCGCGCACACAACACAGAACAGTTTAATAAACTCTAACCGAAAAAGAATCAGGCTGCAAAAGAAAATTCTCCTCCTCCTCATTCTCCTCCTCCTATTTTCCTTCTCTTTCTAAAAGCTATATGAAAGCAATATAATTGCATAATTATTCTACATTGCATACATGAACAATGAGTAAGTGACTCATAAAGCATTTTTATAACCTGTACTGCTGCTAAATCATGACTCAATTATGTCAGATTTTGAATTTTTCCACTTGTGGAATGTTGGGTACATACAATACATAATTTTTGCAATTTTAACTTTAACACGTTGAGCGCTTGGGACGTCAATTGACGTCCTTAATTTGGTACTGCATGGCGCTGGAGGCATCATATGACGTCCTCTGTCCAATGCATCGCAAGCCAAGGAGCTCGTATGGCGGCCGCGCCTGGCAAAGAAAACGCGCCGTAGTCAACGTCAAAGTTACAGAACGACAACACGAACATATTCCATTAAGACGTTCAGAACGAATCAATAAAGAAAAAGTTCAAGAAAGATTGATTGAAAGTTGAAACTGCATATAAGGTAAAAACTAGTCAGGTGGAACCAAAGACTGTTAAAGAAGCATTATTGAGTGAAAATTCTAAGTTCCTTGAACGTTGAGATATGTTTGACAGTTCTTGAGCTGCGTTGCATCTAGACATGTATCTGTCTTCTTCAGTCGTGAGACCTTGCTATAACGCTGGACCATATGAAGGTGGCTGTGGCGGATGACTACTGGGCTGTTGACCCAAGGTGTAGAACGAGTGACGCGGGTTTTATGCGCTCATTCAAAGCCGTTCCGTTTCCTATGAAACCAGACATAAATCGACTCTCTCTCTCTCTCTCTCTCTCTCTCTCTCTCTCTCTCTCTCTCTCTGTGCGTCGATCGACGATCAGTCCGTGACCGAACTCAGACATTTGCCATTTTGTGATCGCCATTTTGTGATCGCTAGGCTGACATATCGACTCGTTTCAGATACAGTCATTGTCGTATCTCAAGAACCAGTGACATGGACTGCGCTGACATGCAACGACGTGGTCAGAGCAAGGAGATGGCTAGTGTAGTGGTCAGCTTTCCTCAAGCGCTGCACGTCGGGTAGGCATATCATTTTGATATTCGGCCGCCTGTCCCCGATAAAAGAGTTAGCATGAACTACTGCGATGACAACGATGACTGCGACAATGATAACGAAGAGTGTTGATGTTAGGCCTAGCGACGACTGCGACTCTAACTTCGCAGCCGATTGAACGATGACAAATATCTTATAACCGCTAGTAATTTTGTTAAATGCGCTTAATTATCAAGTTGACAGAGAACGGCGAGCATGCACTTTGCAATCATTTTTCTTTCAGCTAGCGTCGGAGATTGCTTTCGCGATGTTCATCTAATATCGAGCGACTGCAGAGGAACACAGGCGATGAATTCATTGCTGTTAGGCCTATTAACGCAGCATCCGATCACAAAATAACGACAATCAGTATTTCAGGGACCTGAAAGGACTAAATCAAATCAAATCAAATCAAATCAAAAGGATGCTATAAGACGAACATCAAAGTAGACCACTAAACAGAAGCGTATTCGAAGGTCTAATTTTCTGAAAAATCGAAAGAGACGACTGTTGTTGACATTCTTTGCCCTACCAGCAGTCATGGACAACGCCCTGGTCGAATTCAGCTTTCCTCAAGTCGGCAATCAAAGCTCAGAAGCAGATAATCTCACCGATTGGAACGGAAAGGGTCAGCGATGACGACGCACGGAAGAGAGAGACTGTTTGCGGTCACGCGGAGAACGACACAGCGGGGGCCGGAAGCTCTGAACCCCTTCGAACCGACAGCGGTTTTCTGCCTGTGTTCGTCTATGGATACGTCACTCCACCACTTGTTCTCGTCACTCTCGTCACCAACTGTCTTGTCTGCATCGTTTTACTGAAGAAATCCACTCGCAGCGCAACCAACTCGCTGCTCGTCGCAATGGCTGTATCCGACACCTGACCGGGCTCTGGCCAATTCCCTTCTTCGTCAAATTCTACACCGTCGGCGGCGGTGAGCACGGGGTCTGGGTGCCGTACGAGTGGTGCTACGCCTACCTTTCGCTGACCGACTACTTGCCGACCGTGTTTCACGGCGTCCATCTGGCTGACGGTCGCTCTCGCCGTCCAACGCTACGTCTACGTCTGCCATCCGCACACGGCCAAACAGCTGTGCACCGTCACCAACGCCATCAAGGTAATCGTCGGCATCTACCTTCTGTCGTTTGGATCGCATCTGTCCAGGTTTATCGAAGCGACATTCTACCCAGTGCAGTTGAGCGCTGATGTTCTTCTAGACCTCGCAGTTGTCGGATGCTGCGATCAGTACAGCCCTTTCGTTAGAAACCATATGGACATATATTACAACGTCTACTACTGGTGCCGTGTCATCTTCATTCATCTGGTTCCCTGCACGTCACTCGTCGTCTTGAACACCATCCTCGTCCACGCCATACGAGCGGCGAAGCGCCGGAGGCATCAGCTGCTGAGGCAGAACAGACGGATGGAATCGAGGAGACTGGAGGAAAGCAATTCGACAACGTTGATGTTGGTCACCGTTGTTGGTCTGTTCCTGTTGGTTGAAGTTCCACTCGCCGTGTTTCTTATTGCTCTGATCTGGAATAACAATTCAGAGGAGACTCCGATCATGTCGAGCGAAACAGTTGACGAAATTTCACTCATCATCAACCTCTTCATCCTATTCAGCTATCCGTTGAATTTCTTCATCTACTGCGGAATGAGTCGACAGTTTCGTGAAACATTCAAGAATCTTTTCGTTGCTGGATCGAGAAACAAGAAACCGATGGAAACAGAAGGAGTGTCGCAATACGCGTCTTTAATGGCCGCCGATTCGATCTACCCTGGAACAGTAACAGTCAATGTCGTCCTTAAAGACGATACGCGTCTCTGATTCTAAATACACTGTAGACCTAACCATTAAAATATCTATCTCCCAAACATCTTATTATATCAGCGGTTCTCAGACATGTTAGACTTAATATTTTTGATGACTTGCGGTCCGTTTCTTATAAAATTGGAATTTTAAATTAACAAGGCTCATAATTAACACTTAGGTTACTTGTTTTTGTCAATCAATCATTTAATCATAAAATTGCAAATCTTAGTTCAAAATGATCTAGAATCACCCTCAAGCCATCGGTGTGTTTAGTGTTCCGAGGTGTTGGTGAGATAACTTAAGTATCCCTTTACGGTCACTCTGAAGCGGCGGTCTGTGACCGCGGATTGAGAACCATGTTATAGGATAGAATTTCTTGTACGGATGTTGAGCCTGTATAGCCTTTTTTAGCAGCGCTGCTTAGAAACAGCGGTCCCCCTAGTGTTCTTGTTTTGATAATCAAGTCAAGGTATTTAATCCGCATAGGCACAACTGTATGCAATTTTACATTCGTAAAACTCTTAGTAATATCATTGTATGCATGTCACGCTAAATTTCTCGATCTTTCCGACAAATTGAATTATTGAAGTTGCCAACTGTATACAGTTGGATAAGAATCACCTTTAAGTATTTTAAAAATCGGTCGCTATTCGAATGTTTTTAGTGTTAACGGTCTAAGCTAACGGCAGAGGGTCTGATAAGAATCAAGATGAGACCGTACTATCAACCGCCTCGCGGTGTTTAGTTGTTCGTTGAAAAACGTAGTCTAAAATAATTGAACTGAAATGAGATGGAAACAATTACTTGTTTTAGAAGTTTCAATCCTGACAGCGCCAATGTACTGACTGAAATTCTCCCCTGGCGGACATTATCCCATACACCTTTGAAATGACAATGCCGGTTGCAGTTTGAGAACGGATGTTGAGCCTAAAATAGCCTATTGGTTGGCTGCTGCTTAGAAAGAATAGGTCCCCTAGTGTTGCCATGACTTGATAATAGATCATTGCATTAGGTATTGCTTTAGAAAACCAAATCCCATGACTTGCTAAATATCCAGTCTGAATGTATTGTGGCTTTAGAAATTCCGATTAGTAATATTTTTAGACCATACTGCATGCAATTTCGATCTTTCCGACAAAATTCAGTTGAATTTTGAACTGTATACAGTTGTATGCATGTCACCTTGGAGTGTTTTAAAAATTTTTAAATTAGAGAACATCTTGATAAAGATCCAGTCAAGGTATTGGCTTTAGAGCAAATCCGCATAGGCCTAACTGTATGCAATTTTACATTCGTAAAAATTCTGACGGTAATATTTTAGACCTATTGTATGCATGTCACGCTAAATTTCTCCGATCTTTCCGACAAAATTCAGTTGAATTATTAGAGAACTGTATACAGTTGGATAAGAATTCACCTTTAAATTTGAGTGTTTTAAGTATTTTAAATGCATCGGTCGCTATTCGGAATGTTTTTAGTGTCCGTGGACGGTCTAAGCTAACGGCAGAGGGTCTGATAAGAATCAAGATGAGACCGTACTATCAGACGAATTTTATTTTTATGATGAAATGCGTATAAATACGCGTAAGGGCCTACGTTAAAAGTTCCGTACGTTAGAAAAACGTAGTCTAAAATAATTGAACTGAAATGTTAAAATTTAGTTGGAAACAATTACTTGTTTTGCTATAGTTTCAATCTAATTCGACGTTGGGACAGTGCCAATGTACTTGACGAGTGTAGGACATTCTCCCCTGGACATAATCCTCCCGGACATTATCCTACGGTACACCCTTTGAAATGACAATGCCGGACATAATCTCCCCTTTTTTACTCTATGGACTTTGACTATAATCATTACCCACACCATAAACCAGACACGAAACACTAACCCTAAACGATACTGACGGCAGCCATGGCATCAGATAACCGATAAGTACCTTTTAAAAATTAAGATCTATGATATTGATTTACATTGTTCATTACTTCTTTGCCAGGGGGATATGTGTGGCGACCCCGCCGGCTCGCGGTCTCGTAGCGCGGCCGGCGGTCGGGCGGCCCCCAACGCCCGCTCGGTCTCCCGATCGCCATCAGCCGCCGACTCTGCCTGATCGGCGGCGTCACGTTCCCTTTCCGGCTCTCCGACATCAGAGGAGGTGTCCGCGGCTGCCGGGCAGGCAGCGCACTGAGGATGGCCGCTCCTCAACGTAGGGTTCTCGTTTTCCTCCTCTGACTCTCTATCCGTTCCGGCTCCGGCCTCGTCCGAGACCCTTTAACTCATGCCTCTTATCGCTGGCCACCGCTTGGTCTCGGCGCCTTAAGCGATTTCGATAGGTATTTCTAGTCTCTGACTTCGACTTGGCACCACGTCTCTTCATTCTCGGTAATCTAGCCGTTTTCCGCTCTCTTATAGACAGGCGGCGTTGTCTCTTGGCTTCCTCACACGCTTTCACCAAACCCGAGGTTATCCGTGCCTGAATGGACGGCGGTCCACTCTTTTCCTGGCCGTCGATTCACTCAAACTGTCTCCCCGCGCCTTTACGACAGGCGGGCGTCTGTCTCCTCCTTTGGCTCAGAATTGACCTCCTGGGCACTAACGTGACCTCAGGTAGGCGAGGTTCATCACAGCCAAGGCTCACCTTCACGGACAGTGCGCTGAGACTCCGGCGTCACAGCGACTTTCAAAGACACGAACCCAACTTGCCTTTATTGGTTTATTTTTATTTATTTATTAATAAACCAAGCAACAATGACAACAATGGCTACAGTGGCAACACTGGTAACACGGACAAAGACGCGGTAGCTAGACGCAGTCCGGCAGCCACAATAACTAGCGCACAGGAACTGCAATCAATAGCCTTTGATACGTCAGTATGAAACGATAAGCTTTAGCACTTTAAACGGGCTCCAAATACTCGCTTTCAATCGCTGTGCTTTCTTTACTCTATCGCTTCACAGTATAAGCGGAGCGACCACGAAAAGCACATGTGATGTCAGTGACTGACAATTTTCAGAGTTTTGAAACTTTTTGACGGGCACTTAGGCGGATTTTTCGTCTGTAGTCTGTATTTCCGCGTAGTTGCCGTCAATAGGAAAAAGTAGGGACCTGTCTAATAGCGTTTACGTTAGCGGTGGTCAGGGGCTTAGTCTACGGCTAAGCGGCGCGGCAATAGCTCCTGCCAGATGGGCGCGCGTCTCAAGCGGACTTTAGTTCAACAGCCGCCTGCGTCCGCCTAGTGACGCGGGCTACATAAATTCCCATATTTCGGAGATTTTCGATTTCTAGAACCAGCCCTTGAGGGCGCTCGCTCCCAAATGTCCCTATCTACGCATTTTATCCGCCAGAAAGCTTAACTTCGGACCCACCCCCCTAGCGTCGTCGGCGGCGGCGAAGGACGCCTCGCCGCCGGCGACGCGCATCGCCATCAGGACCTTGTTCCCCGGGCGCCGCTCTTTAGGCGGAATTTCAAGCTGTAGGGCCACGTCCGCCTAGATGCCGTCAGAGCAGGACCTAGGAGGCAGTGTCGTCGTTATCGGTGGTAAGCGACCCCGTCTACGGGCCCAGCCCTTCGCTAACCACCCCTGGTAGCCCGGGCGCCAGTGTTCAGGCGTACGCATCGACTACACAGCCGGCTGACCGCTGCGTTCTCTCTCCTTCTTTCCATCGCTCCAACCGCCTGTTCCCTTCGTCAGCAGCCAGCCAGCCGCCGTCTCCGCGCAGCCTCTGTCAAACAGGCGACGGTCTTTCAGCGGCCAAACTCTCTACTTGCTAAAGACCGAAGGCTCGGGAACCATAAACCGTTGCCGGTTTATACAACTTATCTCTCGGTCTTTGGGCGGCCGTGGCGATTCTAATAATTTTACCGAAGCCTTAGCGTCTTAGCCTAGCGCGTGCTCTGTCCGTTTTACATGGATTAAAACTTTATTAATTAATTAAAATTAGTACAAAATTACATTATTATAACGCTAATTAATTAGATTAAATTATTAACTAACAAGTTTATACAGTTAAGCAATCAATAATAATAATAATAATAATAATAATAATAATAATAATAATAATAATAATAATAATAATAATAATAATAATAATAATAATAATGCTATCTGTGGCACATGGTCGCCACATATGTCCGGGGATGCTGTCCATGGGGAGAATGTCCGTGCCCCGTACTTGACACCAGACGTCAGTTGGCTCCCTTCGGCTCTTAATGACGACATTTTAATGACCGACCAGCATCTGGTACCGGAGTTTGCGACAACCTGTGGAGGGGTCTGGAGTGAGAGTCCAAGCACTTCTAGAGACCTGTACAACCAACCCAACCCAGTGTTTTCTGACAGATGTACAACTGTAGGCCAGGCGTTGCAATGGGATCTGGCTTATCAAGTCAACCCCACATCTGTCCCTGTATCTGCCCAGTGTCCGGCCGCCCAGCTGGCTATCCAACAGCCAACTGCCTAGGTTAGGTTAGGTTAGGTTAGAAAGTCGATTTATATAGCGCAAAAACATGAACGAAAAGTCAAAGGCTAGAGCGCTTTACACTAATACGATGTCTCGAAGAAATGAGTTTTAAGTTTCCTTGTGAACGATTCAAGATTGGACTCTCTGGTCACATGGCCGGGTAATGCATTCCAAAGAATAGGGTTTCCGCACTTGAACGACCTCTCGCCAAACTTTGCCGTTCGAGACGGAGGAGGAACGACCAGTCTGACGTCTCGACTGGACCTCAGTTGCAGACGCCTGTCGGTAGACGATGGTCTTAGGACCAACGACGCCAGATAGTCCGGGAAAGCTGGATCGTGCAGGGCACGGAACGTGAGGATGCACCTCTTGTAGGCAACACGCTCCGGGATGCGAAGCCAATGTAGCTTCTCTTTCAGAAAAGGGGAGATGTGCTCTCCCCTTCGAACTCCGAAGATCATCCGGGCAGAGGTGTTAAGAACCATCTGCAGCCGATTGAGCTGGTAGTCGGGCAGGCCCCAGAGAATACTGTTGCAGTAATCGACCCGATTGATGATGACAATGCTCTCAGTACTAGGCAGCAACCTGGTCAGCTAGTGGACAGTCCAGGTACACCTGTATATGAGCATATTTAGAAGTGTTTGGACAGTCTTGATCTTCCCGAGTCAGTCTGCCATTAAAGATTCGAGACAACCCAGAACTTGCAGTAATAGCGGGGGTGGGGTGTCCGAATGAGATTAAGTGTTGAGAGCTGGCCGATAACTGGGCCAACGCCTACTGTAACGTCTACAGTTGCTACTATGTTTGTGGAATATTAATTTATAAAAAAATATTTATTAGTCCTGAATGACATGTTGCGTTCATTTCGCAAAATTGATCAAAATCACGGTAATTCACGGCATTTTAAACAATTAGTGAAATTCACGGCAAACGACAAAAATCACGGAATATTCACGGCTTCCGTGACTTCGTGAATTTCGACAGGTCTTATATATAGATAACTATCGATAATAGTTATGGCTAACCATAGAAGTACGTCGGAGCTCAACGCGCCAATGCCAACGTATTTTTACGTAGCCTATAGCCTAAATACGCGTATAATATTTTGGACAAATTATACGTAGGCCTACGATACGCGTATAATTCCAGTGGATATAACGTACGGTCGAATCTTGATAAGAATATATTGCGCATCTGTTGGCAAATTCTATGGTTGGCGCCTTCTATGACAGCCAGCATGCGTTTGTGCATGTCATGTTTCGCCGTCGTTCTTCGCAATTTCTGACGCTCCGTGTGTGAATTTTGCGACGGAGATGAGGATTTCTTTCGGTCCGTCGGTTTTCTGATGAGTTTTAACCGTCCTCTACTGTTTCGCGTCGTTTTGGAAGCCTCGGGTCCGTCTCACCGCTTCGTGCAGGACGTCGCCATGTTGGCTATTGTTGTAGCGCCATGCAACTGTGATCGACTGTCGTTCCGGACTTCGCTCGAGCCTTCATCTTCGCGAGGACTGCGTTCCGCTCTTCGGTTCCGACGTGTATCGTGCCGTTCTCCACCTTTCCACGTCGTTCTGGAAGTTTAAGTCAGTCGCCCGACTGTCGCCGTCCGCCGGGTGTGCGCCAATGTCAGCCGTATTGGCTTCCGCGTGAAAATCTGGCGGCTTTGCGATTGGCTGTTGCTCCGGACTTCGCTGGATTTTCCATCTTCGTCGGATTTGCCGATTTCGACGACGGAACTATATTCTTACGGAAGACCGCTTCTTTAGGAATTCACCGGTGGTTACATCTGCGTGGATAACTCCTACTATACCAACCCGCGGACTCTTACATCATCTTCCGTTCCTCGTTGGCATGACAATTGTGCTACAGTTTCTTTGAAGGACCGCTTCTAAAGGACTCTGCACGCACCGGACTTCTTCACGGCAGCAAAGTTCTTTCCATCATCACAGTGGATTTTAAGATCGCCACCTTCTGAACTTAATTGACATGTCGATCAGCGTTGTCAAAGCGCTTTTAATTTATTTTGGATTTTAAACCATGCGTACAGCGCTATATAAATTGTCCTGGAATAATAATAATAATAATAATAATAATAATCTGCTGCCTTGCATTCAGTTATTTAAGAGTTGTTATAATACTATATAGGCCTATACATAGCTATACTATCTGAGTACAGCTACAAGACGACTGTAGATCCGAATCTGTCAACGAGAGAAATATTTCTGGATCAAAACTAGGGTTAATAATAATAATAATAATAATAATAATAATAATAATAATAATAATGATAATAATAATAATGCGCTTCTATAGCACCATTTCTAATACCCAAGGGTATCAATCGATGGTATTTCAAATACATCCGCAAAAGATCGGGTCATTCCAGAGATCAGTCAGAGGGAACAATAGCATTAGCGGTTATGACGACAACTTCTTCTTCTTCTTCCCCTTCTTCTTCCCCTTCTTCAAGTACCATGTATTCCTATATCGGCGACCATGGATTTCCACTCTTCTCTGTTTCTGGTTTTCCTTATCAGTTCAACGTTGTCTTTAGCTCTTATTGCTTCTCTTATGCTGTAGTATACTTTATTCGTTGTCCTTCTCTTGCTTTATTACCTTCTATTTTTCCTGTTATGACTAAATTTTCCGATCCTTCCTTTATAATTATATGTCCGAAAAATTCCAACTGTTGCTTTCTTATTGTTTGTATCAGTTTTCTTTTTACACCAAAAACTTTTAGTACTTCATCACTTGTTATTTTTTCTGTCCATGAATAATTTTTTGCATACGTCTGAGAAGCCTTAACTCTGCAGCTTCCAGTTTCATTTCTGTTGTTTTTGTCAATGTCCATGTTTCTGACCCGTACATCAGAACTGCCCACATATATGGCGACATACAGTACCTTACTGAAGTCAAGTTTATAAGTCAAAATGGCTTTGACGTCCAATTGTTAGAAACTGGAACTAGTTCCAGTTCTTTGTCTGGTCCGTCGCCTCCGTTGACCATCGAAACGTCGTCGACGCTTGAAGAACAGGTAGACAGGATTTCCCAAGTCTTAATGTCATGGCCCGGCTTCGCGCCGTCCACGGCGGGCGGCTCGGACTTCGCGGTCGCGTCTGCTGCAGGCTTGGATTTTTCCGGCTGGGTGTATGAAACGGTCGCCGATTGGGCGGGACTGTCTTGCTTCCGCTTGATACCGCCATGACCTTTTGTGCTGGCGCGGAGTATGGCGTGTGCTCTTAGCTTGCACAAAACTGCTTCGCTGGTGTCGTGGTTAATGAAGAGAAAGCGCTCCTTCTAACTCAGCTTCTTGAGTGACATCCCATATCCCTCGACGCGAGGCACTGTAACCTTCACGGAAGTTTCGTCGTCGATTTCAAGAGTTGTGTCTTTTGAAACGTCGATCGCAGGAAAACTCTTGACGCGTATAAATGACTGCAACAAACGATGCTGTCTGAGTTCACGTCCAATTCCAATCCGACTTCTCCGGCAACATCTTTCACGAGAGAGTCGGCCTGATTCTGTGGCGTCGTAAACGTGAGAAGCTCACTTATTTTGTCCTTCGTTGCGATTGGATGCAGAACTGGCACGATTTTGGTCTTCGGAGAAAAGGTTTCTTTAAACGCAATATTGTTAAGGGGCTGTCCAGTAATTGTGTCAACAATTTTTAGGCAATTTTGACACCCTCCCCCTTGTCAACAACTGTCAACTTTCAGTGATGCAGTCCCGATGTTCTTATATGAGCTAGAGTAGAAGGTCAGATTGGTGACTATAAGCTTAAGCTAGGGCGCCACGGAAGGTTTTTGAACGAGTGGTTTCACATTTTACAAAGCGCGCACGCAGAATGATACCAGTCGGTTTTTCCCTACGGGCAAGACGGAGGCCACGCCTACAAATCGTTGATGTAGCGCACATAGTAAATGGCCGACGAGGGTTTTGTCGTTTTATGTGGATTGATCATGTTGATCGTTGTGACATTACTACAATAACATTGTAATACAATTTACAACTGTTCCGCGAGGTATTACTAGTTGACTGAATGCATAGAATAATTAAATTTAACATTCATTTCAAGTGTTTGCATTTACAATTACATCTTTCCAAGCCGTTTTCGTTGCACTGCATGTACATCATTTTGCATAATAGACCTATTGTGTATATATATATATATATATATATATATATATATATATATATATATATATATATATATATATATTTGTGTAGGCCTATCTGGAGTGATCTGCACTTTTCAGTTATTTCAATCCATATCAATATCAACGGCTTCTTGTCGGTCTTTGTGCTCATCAGTTCGATTATCCCATTAAATCGTACGGGAATCCACCTCGCTTAGAATTATTAAGTTGAACTCGCTTTTGTACTTCGCTATTTTTATACAAAAACGTAGAAATTTGTTTTGTTTACCATCTTTTTGGCGCCCTGATGGTTGAAGTCGCGCCTGATTGGTTGGTGAATCCGAATGTACTTTGTGGAATGAACGCCAGATACAGTAATTTCGAAGTCTCGTGAAACAACGCGTACCACTCGACCCCCTCCTCCACACTCACCAGGCGCTCACTGTATGCGCGTGGCCCATCAACCATTAGCCCACGGCTTATCACTCAGGCGGTCTATGCGGGCACGTGAAACCGCTCGTTCAAAAACCTTCCGTGGCGCCCTAGCTTTACGTACAAACGGTACAAATTTAACTGAAGGTGTTGAATTTGTTGAAAGCTGAAACTTCGTTGACAGTCTATTCCAGGTGATCAAATAGACGTTATAAATCGATGGCTTTTCTTACATTGAAATAGCATTGTAATACCCAGAGCAGTTGTAGGCCCTACTTACCGACATCTTTGGGTTACTGTTCTAAACATTCGGCTATGCTATATGTACGTGCAGCTTTTGTTTAATTCGATTTTCATAAAAAAGTTTTTAGACCTTCGTAGTAGGGTCATTTGAAAGCCATTTCAATGGGATCCGTGACCATTTTGTTCCTACCTTTTTTTTATTGCTGATTCATGTACCTTGGACTATTAGAAGAAGATTTAGCTCCTATGTCCCTCTCAAATTTGGCGGCTAACTGTGCAAGAGCCCAAAATCCAAGATGGCCGCCAATGGACATATACCCAAAGATTAAAAACTAAATAACTGTTAAAATTTTTGACCAATCTTGATCAAATTTGCATGGTGGTTAGCAATAACACTTGCTATAAGATGGTTATGCAAAATTTCTGCTAATTACATTTCAAAAAGCACAGACCCCTTAAGTGAAGGACTGGTGGCGCGCGTCCTTGGGTCCGCGAACTTGGGTTCATTGAATTTTTGACACCGCAGCATCTATTACATGTCATAACTTAAGTTCGGGTACAGCTACAGCTTTAAAATATGGCAATCTAACTCAGAATTGAATTTCCTACAAATATCAAGCAACCGGAAGTTGATGACGTCATTACTTATTTAATGAGCAAATTAACAAATTAATGTGTGTCGATTGCGCTGCTAATACAATAGCATCTATTACATGCTGCAACTGGAGTTTGCACAATGATACAGCTATGACAGCCATGAAACCTGGTAGTCACACTCAGAAAAGAACTCTCTACCCATCACAGGTAACCGGAAGTTGATGACGTCATTACTTATTTAATTAACTAATTAACGTGTATCCATTGGGTTGTTAACACCATAGCTCCTATTATATGATGCAAATGGAGTTTTCACAATGATGCAACTATGACAGCCATGAAACCTGGTAGTCACACTCAGAAATGAACTCTCAACCCATCCCAGGTAACCGGAAGTTGATGACGTCATTACTTATTTAATTAACAAAATAACAAATTAATGTGTATCTATTGAGTTGCTAATGCAATAGCATCTATTACACGTTGGAACTGGAGTTTGCAGCTATGAAACTTGGTAAACACACTCAGAAATGAACTCTCAGCCCATACTAGATAACCGGAAGTCGATGACGTCATTACTTATTTAATTAAAAAAATAACTAATTAACGTGTATCAATTGAGTTGTTAACACCATGGCATTTATTATTAGCTGTATCACTGTGCAAACTCCATTTGCATCATATAATAGACATCGTACTACTTGCTACATCTCCGGAAGAACTGCAGGAATTGGTGGACCGTGTACAGGCAACCGCAGAAGAATACAACATGTCTGTAAATATTGCAAGAACAAAAATAATGACCAACACCAATAACATCACAGAAATCAAGGTGGAAGGCATAACACTAGAACAGGTAGAATGCTTCATATACCTGGGATGTCAAATACCAAACAATGCAGAATGCAAAATGGAATTGAAAGAGACTAGCCATGGGATCAACAGTAATGATCAAGCTAACCAAACTATGGAAATGCAATTCAATAAACACTAACACAAAACTTGATTGATGAAAACCTTAGTATGGCCAGTGGCGACATATGGATGCGAATTCTGGACATTAAGAGAAAAGAAGAAGAAAACGATACAGGCCTTTGAGAACAAGTGCATAAGAAAACTGCTATGCATACCATGGACAAAACTACTAACTAACGAGGAAATCTACAACATGGCCAACAGAGAAAAAGAGCTACTGAATCACGTAAAAACAAAGAAACTGAGTTACTTTGGGCATGTGATATGACAACCACAAGACACCATAGAGAGCAGCATGATCACAGGACTTGTTGAAGGAAAGAGAAGACGAGGGCGACCAAGGATATGCTGGATTGGCAACATTATACAACATGGACTGGCCTTTATGAAGACTGTCTACTACGCACAGCACAAGACAGATCGCGATGGAGAACACTGACCCATTCTTGTAGCCAACCGTCGCCAAGCGACGACGGCGCATTGACTTGACTTGACTATGGTGTTAACAACTCAATGGATACACGTTAATTAGTTAATTTGTTAATTAAATAAGTAATGACGTCATCAACTTCCGGTTACCTGTGATGGGTAGAGAATTCATTTCTGAGTGTGTTTACCAAGTTTCATAGCTGCAAACTCCAGTTCCAACGTGTAATAGATGCTATTGCATTAACAACTCAATGTTTACACGTTAATTTGTTATTTTTCTTAATTAAATAACTCATGATGTCATCAACTTCCGGTTACCTGTGATGGGTAGAGAGTTCTTTTCTGAGTGTGACTACCAGGTTTCATGGCTGTCATAGTTGCATCATTGTGCAAACTCCAGTTGCAGCATGTAATAGATGCTATTGTATTAGCAGCGCAATTGACACACATTAATTTGTTAATTTGCTCATTAAATAAGTAATGACGTCATCAACTTCCGGTTGCTTGATATTTGTAGGAAATTCAATTCTGAGTTAGATTGCCATATTTTAAAGCTGTAGCTGTACCCGAACTTAAGTTATGACATGTAATAGATGCTGCGGTGTCAAAAATTCAATGAACCCAAGTTCGCGGACCCAAGGACGCGCGCCACCAGTCCTTCACTTAAGGGGTCTGTGCTTTTTGAAATGTAATTAGCAGAAATTTTGCATAACCATCTTATAGCAAGTGTTATTGCTAACCACCATGCAAATTTGATCAAGATTGGTCAAAAATTTTAACAGTTATTTAGTTTTTAATCTTTGGGTATATGTCCATTGGCGGCCATCTTGGATTTTGGGCTCTTGCACAGTTAGCCGCCAAATTTGAGAGGGACATAGGAGCTAAATCTTCTTCTAATAGTCCAAGGTACATGAATCAGCAATAAAAAAAAAGGTAGGAACAAAATGGTCACGGATCCTCTTCAAATGACCCTACTATCGTTGATGTTCGTGAGAGTGGGACAGTAACAACTGTATCTGCAACGTCAGCTGAACCTGCATTGTAAAAGTATCCGTATCCTATTTTAAAGGAAAGAGCCATTCACTGATTCGATTCGATATTTTATTTTTTTTTCGAATTCGAATCTTAATAGCCGCTTCCAATCGTGATTCGATTCAAGCAAAAATTTTTATTCGCAGGCTCCCCGGAAAAAGGAAAATTCAAGTCAAAAATACTATTTTCGTTGTCATCTCTTCCGTTTTCATACGGTCCATTCTAATTGTCGTCAGGGAGGCTCCCTGTTGTCGTGGAGTAGGCCCTAAGTTAGGCCTATAGTGGCTCACATTAAATATCCATAGGTGAATTTCCCCTTTAGAATTTTAAATGGATAGTATAGTTTTAACATCAGTCTGTTTTGGTAGTTATCATTTAATAATTGGTGAGTTTTTACTTGTTTTTGACTTCTATTTTCCTTTTTCCGAGGACCAAGAATCGAACTCCCGCCACCATGTCCATTTCTATTCTCCTGGGTCCAAGGAGTCTAGATGAAACACACCTCCTGCAATGATGGGATTGGTGATAATTGGGCCAACACCACCCCTGGGAAGGGTGTAGAGGCAGAGGTGTCTGTCACAAACAGGGGTGCAACCTCTCGCTAGGGAGCGCAGAGAAATCCCAAAAAAAATTATATAGTCGGGCTGGTCCAGAGGCCCTGGCAAAATTGTAGGCCCTGCCACAGGTCCTGCCTCCGTTCACAACCTGGCGCCGCCACTGGCGCCTCCACTGGCGCCTCCACTGGCGCTCTTGAATAAGCTGGTGCACTGCGCTAAGCTTTCGGGCAGCGCTATAGAATTTCGTGTTTACTTACTTACTGTGCTCATGCAATTTCAAAAATGTTCCGGTGGTTATACCTCCGACCCCCGTTGCTAAGGAGAAGCGGGGCGGGGGGAAGGAAAGGAAAGGAACGGAGGAAAGATAGGGAGGGGAGAATTAAGAGGGCATCCCCAAATAAATTTTACGATTTCACTCCTGCTCCATAGTACATAGGTTGAAGGGTAAAGGTTTGGCTAAGGCAGGAAGCTTTAAAAAATCGAGATTGGAGATCAGATTGAAACCAACGGTGAGCTACAGATGACATTCCAAACAAGATGGAAAGGCGTTTCAGTAGAATTTTGTGACCCATTGTATCAAAAGCAGCAGAGAGATCAAAGAGACAGAAGCCAGTATCTTGTTGAAATCCAATGACGGTAAGGAGTTTGTCATAAATATAGGCCTATGTGAGGACGGTTTCTGTTGTATGGTGTTTTGTATAAGCAGATTAATGAGTGTTATAGGCCTATAAGGAGTTGTCCGACAGATGCTCATTTAGTCTGGAAAGAACGATTTTCTGTGAGTATGGAGAAGACAGACAGGTTTCAAATGGGGTGATAGTCGTTGAGATCTTAGTGTCAAGATTTTTTAGAAGTGGAGTTACGAAACAAGACATACTAATTGGTCTTGCAACTCTTGCAATGGGTGAATTGAATATTAGGCTATTTGACAAAATCATTGAACTTCCAGGATATTAAAACGCTTTCGCTGTAGATAAATCCAGAAAAGTTGCTTTTTAATTACTGTAGGCTAAATTTAAATATTAAATATCGTTAAAATAACAACTCAATAACATAAACACAACGTATTGTATTGTGCTTATGAAAAGAGAAACTAAACGGGTCCTCTGGCTCCCCCAGGGTCCGAAATATGTCCACGTTAGGTAGGCCTAAGGCTCCGCCGGTCTGGTCGGAGGCGTATCGTTCGAAGAACATGTACGTCGATGCCGCACTCCGAAAAGAAAACTCAACTCAGCCGTAATATAAAACGAGTGTCTTAAAGAAATAAACAAATCACAAGCGCCAAACCTACTATATGTCTCCTATTAACCCTAGAACAAAATCTATACTTATGTCGCGGCTAAAATCACCCCACGATTCCTACGATCGGCTTCTTTCTCTTTAACGACTCCCATCGCCGCCTAAACCAAGTATGGAAAGCTGAGAGACTCGAATGTGTATGTTGTGTTTGTTTATAGAATATAGACGCGCGACGCGTCAGTATCAAAGACGATGGGCGTCTATGTGTGTTTTGTTTGTGTGTGTGCGTGTGTTTGGCTCCTCCTTTCTCAACTAGTGCTTGCCACCGGCTATGGCGGAGTTAATGTGTGTTGTGTTTGTTTATGTTTATAGACGCGTCCGTATCAAAGACGATGGGCGTCTATGTGTGTTTGCAAGGCAATTAGTATTAAACAGTCTTGGTGTGTATGTGTGTTTGGCTCCTCATTGTAGAGTGTAAAAAGAAGAGGAAGAGGAAGACCGAGAAAAGATGGATGGATAACATCAAGGAAGATCTGGAAGCAAATAACGTGTCGATTGTTGAAATATGTAGATTATCGCAACAGTCAAGAAGACAGAGGATCGACATGGTTGGAGGAAAGAAATTCATGCTGTCACCTTAACTTCAGATCATGAAGGAACAAGGAGAAGAAGATGATGATAGAAATCCACGAGATTACTTACCTTAAGTTACTTACTTACTATATTTGTTATTAATTTTAAGAGTTCAGCCATCGATGAGTTCGGTTCAGTTCGTCATGGATATTAAAATCTATGGAGTTCGCTCGTTCCAGTCATAGATTTATTATAATACACTAGATACCGTCTATCTATGGCAAAGTCAGGCCAAAGTTGAAGCCAGTTTGCATGGATGGTGTGTCAAGAAATGTTTACCCCGCAGATATCTTGAAGACCTCATAATTCTTTAGCGCTATCATTTTATTTGAGGGCAGCGCTTACTTAGATATGCACGACGTCACCGCTTTAATATGGTGTACCATAATTGCTTTAAATGTGTTCCGTTTGATCTTTTACTCATCTTTTCCACAATTCTTATTCGTGCCAATTGATTCCTGAATATAAATACTATAATCGTATCGTAAAAGTAGATTTTTAGGACGATTATTAGTTGAGTTTGAAGCCGTTTTGTGCAGTGCTGATTTATACCACTATAAGCCTATGTTACTATGTAATTTTCGAAGGCTCATTTGCGGCAGCGGACTGCGCATTGCGCAATGTCGCCGCATTTCGCATAAATCGGACGATCAATTTATTATAAACACAATATTTAAACAACTGGTCCACATTAAATAAGTTAAACGGCTAAACGATATTCATACCAACAGTGTACCAAAATTTTCAAGATTTCTGCAGGTAAACATTTCTTGACACACCATCCATGCAAACTGGCCTCACTTTCAATTCCCTTAATTTAAATCACCAACTCTATGCCGATGACACTCAGCTATTCCTTTCCTTCTCACCTCTTTCATTCAATGCTTCTATTATTGAGCTTGAATCTGCATTCTCATCAATCTCTGCTTGGATGTCATCTAATCTCCTCGCTCTTAACCCTTCTAAGACAGAGTTTCTTTTAATTGGACTACCCCAACAACTCAAAAAATTGACAATCCTAAACTAGTTTTGGCTTCTGACACCACAATAATCCCTGTTCCAACTGCTAGAAATCTAGGATTCAAATTTGATTCTTTTCTAAACTTCGAATCACAAATTTCCCAATTATCAAAAGCCTGCTATGTTCATATTCGTGACCTTCGCCGCCTACGTCCTTGCCTAGATACTAAAACTGCCTCCACAATTGCCACCTCAATAGTCCACTCCAAATTAGATTATTGTAACTCCTCTACTATAACCTTCCCAAAGCCTCTATCAACAAATTGCAATCAATACAAAATGCACTTGCTCGTGCTGTTACTAAGTCACCTAAATTCTCCCATATTTCACCCATACTAAAATCATTACATTGGCTTAAAATAACTGAACGTATCCAATATAAGATAATAACACTTACACATAGCTCACTTCAGTCATCAAAACCTGTCTACCTTAGGTCACTATTAACCCCTCAGCCTCATCGACCCACGTTCGTCATCTCATCTCACTCTGTCACGCCCGCTAAATCAATCATCCCTGAAAATTTGCAACCGTGCCTTCTCATATGCTGCACCTGAACTCTGGAACTCGATCCCAGCTTCCCTTCGCACACTTGGACACTTTCAAACAATAAAATCTGAGTCCCCGTTTCCTATAATTCCTGCACTATCTCCTCAAGTCTTCAGGTCTAAGCTTAAATTCTTCCTGTTTCTTAAATCATTTCCTCCATAGCTGTAACAACCTAGCCTCACTGCCCTTCGGATATTGACTATTGCCTGGCTGATCTCACCCCTTTCCTATAGCTATTTTAAGAGAGGCTGAGCGCCTAAGAATAAGCAGCTACTGTTGTGCTGCTCACCAAGGCGCTATAGAAATCCATGAGATTTTACTTGACTTTACTTACTTTCTGATACCATAGACTTTGTCTTGTGATATTCAAGAACTTTCAACTTTGGTTTGCTTGGCTCTTGTTGCGGTGTCTTTAACAACAGAGTGTTGAAAAACTTGAAATCTATGGTGTTGGGTTTACGAATGTTGCGTATTGTGTGGATTTCGTTCTCAGTGGAAACGCTCTTTTAGGAAGAAGAAAGACAAACAAACAGACAGACAGACAGAGACAGAGAAGAGGACTGAGGAGAAGAAGAAAGGCGACATATGACGGGATGGTAGTTATGGCCGATATTTCTGGCCGTGATCGTGGTGGTCAACGCAGACACAGATTTACACAAAAGGCAAGGATAATTTCTATTAATACAGTTATTTATTAACGGTTTCATATAGCACAAATCTTGAATAACTGTCACAGAGAATCCTTTGAAGGATCCTGTTGTTAATTTTGTTATGCCAGGAGCGTTATGATTAATTTGCAAAGTACGAAAAATTGCATTAAGTTTCGATTTTACAAAGGTGACGACAGCGGTAATTTTGGGCATATACTGTTGGCAGTCCGACTAGATCAGGTGCTGAATATATGTAATTTAAAATTGGGAGAAGAATGGGCACACGATCAGCATGTAACCTGGATGTATATATATTACACACACACACACACACACACATACATATACATATATATATATATATATATATATATATATATATATATATATATATATGTTACAGTCAAAGTGTGAAATCAGGCAATGTTGACATTGCTGAAAATTTTTAGGCAATGGGTTCCATTCTTGAAAAAAGATATAGAGCTTTTAGAAAAAGTGCAAAGACGAGCAACGAAGATGGTCAATGGGTACCATAATTTAAGCTATGAAAAAAGACTTCAATATTGTGGACTGACAACATTAGAAAGGAGAAGAGAGAGGGGGGGATTTGATAGAAACATACAAAATAATGACTGGGAAAGTAGATGTGCCATACGACTGATTCTTTACATTGGCACACTATAGCAGCGCAAGAGGCCACAATTGCAAATTGTTTAAGCAAAGGGTGGGTCCAAGAAAGAAACATTTTTTTAGTGCAAGGGTTTTGGACAAATGGAACAGTTTGGACGAGGTGGAAGTGACATTTGAAACAGTAAATGGATTCAAAGGCTATCTTGATAAACTAGGTTATTGAATGCAGATGGTTACATCAGTGGTTTTCACACAGGCTTACTTAGCCTCCTAAACCACTTAAAATCACATTATTATTATTATTATTATTATTAATGTCAACATTTTCCGATTCACTCAGGCAATGTTGACATTGACTGAAATTTTTAGGCATTGTTTAGCATTGCCTAAAATTTGCTCAAATTTTCTACACACTTTGACTGAAATCATAGTTCGTGATGGAATAGCACTGTATATGGTATGTTTCATCAATGTGACTTTAGTAGACAGGGTTACTGGCGCTGTCGGTGTGCTTCCTAACGAGTTTCTCATTCTCGATATTGCTGCATTACAATATTGGGGCTGTCCATTAATTATGTCAACAATTTTTGGGCACTTTTGACCCCCTTTCCCTTGTCAACAACTGTAAACTTTCAGTGAACTCTCTATAATTATGTCAAAAACTTTTGACTTGAAGGTTATTATTTTGCAGCGAGGAGACCTTTTTTCCCTTTCTTTTGTCCGTCAAGCATCATAATGTTGTGGTGATGACCTTTTTTGCTTGTCAGGCTTTTTTCCATTGTAATAAATAGTATTTTTTATCATTTGTAAAAAAATGAAATTGTTGACTCAATTTCTCTTGACCCCCTCCCCTGTCAACAACTGTCAAACTTTTTCAAAGCCTTTCTTCCCCTATTTTGTTGACATAATTAAAGGACAGTTCCATTTTATACCTATTAGAATTACACAATAGAAATGTTAATACTTAAAGTAAAAATTACTGAAATTCATAACAAATTACGAGTATAAATTTTATTGAAACATTTTCAACTTATTAGGTGTATTATTCAGATTTTTTCAAGTTGTTGAGCTTTATTTCATAAGTATTCACAATAATATACAAAAATCATTCTATACCAATTTATTCATATAAAAATTCATTAAATTCATATCCTCATTTATAGAATGGGGTAATACTTAGTTTTAAAAAAAATTTTAATCTTTTTATTTGGCATTTGCATATTAAATAAACTCTTTAAAATGCTGTTATTCACACTAAATTGTTATGGAAGTCTTGTTCCTGAATGTTTTAAGATTTTATTTAATTCTAAGTGGGAAGTTAGAAGAGTGGTAACAACACTGGACGATGGAGCAGGAGGTCGCGGGTTCGATTACTGCAGGAGCCCTAAGGTTGACTCAGCCTTACTCACTAGAGGGCGGTGGTAAACTTAGGAGCAGTGTTAAGCTGCAAGGTAAAATGTGGGTCTGGGGAAAGTAATGGCAACCTACCCCAGATTAATGGCTTATACCGCCTACTTCGCTGATTGCCCATGCCGGAGAAAAGCGCTGGAACACAACACTGGGACTCGATTGCGGGACCTACCCTTTACCTCTTAAGGAACAATTGTGTATTCAGTTTTTGTATTGATGTGTCTGAATTGAATTTTTGATCATTAAAGATCCTCTTATCTATTCCTTTTAAATAAGACAATAAAGCAAACCTCTGTAATATTGTAATGTAAATACTGGTGTCTCGATTTTGATGAAGCATCATTTGCCTCCTTCAATTCTTGGATTAATTCATAATACTATTCTTTTCGCAAAAGAGTAGTATTTCCATTCTTTCCATTGTATTCAGCGATAAGCTGTCTTCTGAATTCAAATTCTTGGGTTATTTGGGAATTAACATACCAGACTAAAGTACTCCAGTCTGCTATTAATGTTATAAAAGACAATCGGACTTGCAGAAGATATTAAGTAGTCTAAAAGAATTGCAGATATAGAAAGGGGGGAAAATATCTATTAGCTGACACCTTAGCATGTTCAATTGTAAATGAATTATAGATATAGAAAGGGGGATACATCCAACGGGTGACATCTTGACATGTTCAATTCTAAGTTAAGCTTCAATCATTTTTCTGCTGCTATTCCATCACAAATAAGGATTTCAGGCAAAGTGTGTAGAAAATCTGAACAAATTTCAGGCATTGTTAAACAATGCCTAACAATTTCAGTCAATGTCGACATTGCCTCAGTGAATCGGGAAATGCTGACATTGCCTAAAAATTTTAGGCAATGTCAACATTGCCTTATTTCATACTTTGACTGTAACATATACAGTACACGAGTAAAAAAGGCATACTCCATAGGCCAGTGTGATCCCGTCGGAGAACCCAAGGGTTAGAGCCTTCAGTTTTACAACATGAGTGTAATGACAAATCAAGACTCTACACTTTTAGAACTTTTGTTGAGCTTCTCTGTCTTCTCTGTTCTTAAATAACTTTGTTTGGTTTTATGTGTACAATTTTGGTAATTCTTTACTTTGCTAGTTCACGTTGTCATTTTATCCTGTAGGCTTTGGACTAAAGTAATTACTGAATGTAGTGATTGTTGTTGTAGGGTCCACCTTTTGATAATTTTATATCACAGCCAACAGAGAATGGTATGCCTGCCAAGACTCCTGTTATACTGACAAAGCCACATACACAGGTATATGGAAGAAAGATAACCATATTTTCGCACATATAAGACTTGTGTTATACGATTTTTTGCACATTTAGTGCCCTTGGTGCGTCTTATACGAGTGGGTGTCTTATCTAAATTTTTTGGAATACGATGGCTTCATGTGAAATTGTCTGATACAGAGTAGCAATAGACTGACATCACCTACCCCGGTAAACATCAGAGTCAAACTTTGTTTAAACATCCAGTGGAATTGGACAAATAATTGTTTTTACCGAGGTTACTGAACAATACTTAAACAATTGATGTAAGCCTATTATAGCTTTAGGACGGTTGACAGTGGAGGGAAATTCTTTCAATTCAAGACAATCTGTCTGTCTCTCTCACTCTACACCGGCAGCTACATTTAACTGAATGAGGATAGTGATTAATCAGGATTCTGAATAGATTCCGTAATAGATAGTTAAGTAACGTACAGTTATTATGTGATTGTACAGCGCGTTTTTATTTGCTTCATAAATAGTCAATAATGTTGTTATTTGACGGTCAATAATGTTGGAGGGTAGCCTTTCCAATTCAAGGCAACTCTCTCTGTGTCATTCTGTCTGTCTGTCTGTCTGTCTGTCTGTCTGTCTCTATCTCTCTTGTCTGTCTCTTCCCCTCTGTTTCTTTTTATCTCTCCGCCAGCAGCCACATTCAACTCAAAGCTCTCTCACCCTGTCTCTGTCTCTGTCTCTATCTTTCTCTGTGTCTCTGTCTGTCTCTCTCTCAGCCGCATAAACCACCATTTAAACCACAAATAACCACATATAAATCACATAAAAAGCTCTAAGGTAGACGTATTTTGGGGGTATATATACCGATATATACCCCCGTCGCTATGCCCCTGGAGGGAACAAAGGGCAAAAGTTAGGTGACCATTTCTGAAACAAGCGGTAACAAAGCTGTAATGGGTACAAAGTTGGCCAGTGGCCACAGTAATGGGGTGAGGACGGTGACAGACAATGCGGGGATGGGGTGGGGACAGGAAACCAAAATGATTTCGGGGTGGTTATGGGGACAAATTTCTGTCCCTATGTCACTCTCTACGGCCTAGTCCATCGCAGTCATTGGTACTAGTTGTTACTCTGTGTGTGGCCCCAGACTCTGGAATTCATTACCATCATCACTTCATAAAACCTGTACATTATGATAGTGGCAACATGAAAGTATTGTAATTGATTGATTGACTGACAGACTGTTTTATTGATTGATTGAAGAACTTATTTAGGTTAACTTTTATGATTATACTAGCTGTTAACCAGTCAAAAATGACGGGGTAGAGTGGTTATCTCCTTTCCCGATTTATTGCAAAAGTTTGTATTATTACATATAACAATACAATTTTTTAAAATCTGAAAATGTAAAGTGAATGCGTAGATTAATTATCATTGAAAACTTTCCCTATGTGCTTATCTGGTGGTCATGCCCTAGTGGTCGACCGATAAGGGTTTTAGGCCGATACACCGATAAGGATACTTTCAGATACATTAGAAAAGCCATATCGGTCAGATACAGATACTCTAGAGCCCCCCATATAGTACGTACTCAAAAAGGCATATTTTCACCTCCCCTTGTGGCACACCATACAATTTTGGAACCCCCTATGCGTATGTACAAATTAGCCACCACAACCCCTCCCGGTGCAAAATTAATAGAACTCGCTTTAATATTGGGGCCGAAGTTCTGGTGACTATTGGATACTTCTATTTTAATAGGCTGCTACTCTCGAGAATCATGCATACCCCCTTAGACGCTCCCCTCCGCCAAGTCGCTGGCCAATTATTTCATAACTGAGAGAACAAAACTTGTGACACTTTATTTGACTGTGAGAAAGTAATTGTGTTTGAATCTAATGTTTGTGTGAATATACCAGTTTTTTATGTGAGCGGTTTTTAAATTGTTATGTAGGCTATTTATTAGGGATAAACCGGAAATCACCTCGAACATTTGCCTCGGCCAAGTATCACGTTTTATGCAAGTATTTCTGGTAGTGCCATTTTGGCTGCTTGCACGTGTTTGTACGTGTTTTGGAATATCGCCATTCTTGGCAGTTTTACCAACGTCTTGTGCTTATTTCTTTGCGCTAATCGTGTGGATTGCCGCCTAACTGTCATTTTCGAAGTGGTCGGCGTTCATCTTTGCATTTTCTCTGCTCTGAATGAATCGGATTTATGTCGCCCATGTCGGCATGGTTGGCCCGCCAATTTATCTAAGCCACCAGCCCATCGATGAAGCCTACAGGCTATAAAGGGCAAAGACTTCCGGTTTACATGCGCAATTCCATCTTCAGTCGGTATTGTGGTGCCATACAACATGCAGCTGATCAGGACTCCTCCACAGTGGGGCCAATCTGCCAATCAGGATGCTTGGTCAAGTTCCGCTCATTATGAAGTTTTGGTGCCTATGTCAACGACGTCTTTCAACATCTGCAGTGTAGCGTGACTGACAAACTTAATGGACAAAGGAAATTGTTAGATAAGATTGTCACTGTTGGTATAAATCCCTATATTCTCATGTTTTCCTGCAGCATATAACATTGGATCTTGGCATTATTTTCTTTCAGATTTCTAATGAGGAAACTTCTGGTAAAGTGGAAAATCACAAGATTCTTAAAGCTCCTTTGGAAATAAATACAACTAATAATAATCATGTGAAACCAAGTCGACCTGGAATTTTATCAGCTGATGGTTATCATTTGCAGCAGCAGAGTAAACTTTGTGGTAACACTGAGGACAGGACAAGTATGGTCTTATTGACGTTGCACTGTATTTTTTCTTTCATCCTAGGATCGCAAGGCTTTTTGGAAGCCATTGTTTTATTAAAGCCATGGGATGCGATTTTGCTTTTCATGTTAAATGATGACAAATTAATTATTATATGACACTGTCAGTCATTTTGAAGTATTAATTAATAAGCAATTACAGAAAAATAAAGGGTTTAAAATGACAAAAATTGGTTAAGTTGTATCACAATTTATTACTTGCTTAGACTTAGATCCTCCCATCCCCTCTGGAACATTGAACGACAATTCATTAACCTTCAATATATGCTTAATATCATCATCATCTCATCATCTTGACTTTCTGCCTGCATGGCGGCAATAGTTAGGTACGAACATTTCCACTTTGCTTGATCTTATGTTAGTCTGCTTCCTTCTATGATTGTCATGTTCTTTGTTTCCCGATCCACCGTGATGTTATCCATCCATCTTTTTCTTGGTCTTCCTTGCCCTCTGTTTCCTTCTACTTTGTATGTGTGTAGTGCTTTGTAGGCCCATATATTGTTTTCCATTCTTTTAACATGTCCAAAACAAGTTAATTTCCATTTTCATACTTTATCGATGATTGTTTATGTGGTTCCTGTCTGTTATCTTCTTCTCTTCTTCTTTCTTTCCTTCCATTGTTCCCTATTGGGTTGGAGGATGGGTTTGAATGAGTTCCTTCCACTTCTGTCTGTCTCTTGCTACTCTGGTAAATTGGACTCTGGTCGATTGGATGAAGTTCATTTGCATTTCTTCTGCATCCTATTTTAAGTTTTCTATCTATGTTTTTCTTGGTCTTCCTTTTCTCCTTTTCCCTTCAACATAGTTGTATAGTGCTTTCTTTGGTATTCTTTCTTCCTTCATTCTTTCAACATGACAAAACCATTTCAGTCTTCGTTTCTGTATTGATTCAAGTATCGTTTCTTTTTGCTGTCTTTTCTCTGATCGTTTCATTTCTTATTCTTTGTCTTCTGCTGACTCCTGCTATTCCTTTTAACCAGTTCATTTCTGCAGTCATTAATCTTCTTTCGTCTTTCTTCTTTATGGTCCAGCATTCTGATCCATATAATAATAGTATTGGTTTGATCAGTGTATTATATAGCTTTAGTTTTGTTTTCAATGATATTTGTTTGTCTTTCTATATATTCTGAAGCTTTCCAAATGCTGCATTTGTTAGTCCAATTCTCCTTATTATGTATTCTTCGTTTACTCCATCTTCTGTCAGTACTGATCCTAAGTATACAAATTTTTGTACTTGTTCTATTATTTCCTCCTTTAGTTTTAGATTAACTTCCCTTCTTGTTCTCTGTGATCATTGCTTTAGTTTTCTGTGTATTTGTTTTTAGTCCCATTTCTTCTCCAGCCTTGCTTTATTTCATTGGTTAATGTTTGTAGGTAATCTGATTTTGTTGTTATCACATCTATGTCATCTGTAAACCTTAAATTATTAATTATTTGTCCATTTACTTTTACTCCAGCAGTTTCTTCTTTTGTGTTTTGTATTGCTTTTTGCATTACCACATCTAGTATTATATTGAATGTCTGTTGTCAGATGTCTTCATTTCTCAATTTTTTATATTTGCTTACTCCCATTATTTTTCTTAGACAGATCATCTGCTCATATGCTTTATCTGTAATTAAATTAATTAACATGTAAATTGATTTCTTAACAATAAGTTGAAAGTGGTTGTTCCTAATTAATAGTGATTTAGTCTTACCCCGTTATCTCGCCCATATCGGTCCAGCGTTCTATTTTGGCAAGGGCAGGGGTGGTGACATAAGGAGAGTGTCAGTTGAGTACATCTAACCAATGTGTTTATGAGCAAGCAGTGGAAATAGGCTAACGTTCATCGTTCATCATCGTAATTCTTCTTCTAGCGAATGCCTTTCTTTCTCAGCCATTCAACGGCATCAGGTTGAGCCTGATGCAGGGTCTCGAGTCCTCCTTCGAATCTGGTGAGGTGGCAGTCATTGACTATGTGGTTCATAGTCTGTCTGATACCGCAAGGGCATTTCGGGTCATCTCTGGCTCCCCAACAGTGAAGCATAGTGGCGCACTGGCCATGGCTTGTTCGATAGAGATTGAGGTGGACCCAATCATAGCGCACTAGGTCAAAGCCGGGTTGGTGCTTGCAGGGGTCTGTGATGAGGTATTTGTTCTTTACCTCAGCAGACTGCCAACTCTGCTTCCATGAATCCGGAACAGGGAAGTGCAGTATAGGCGCAGAAAACCAGATTGGATGAGACGTCAGACGTTGAACAGAATGGTCAAAGATGTCCGCGTGTATTGGTAGATCTGGTCGGGCATTAATGTGGGCAGTGAGCTTGGTTGCTGTGTAATCGTTTTCCATGATGACTAGATAAAGTTCTCTCTCCCCTTCCTTTGTCTCTCTCTCCCTCCCTTTGTCTCTGTCTCTTTCTCTCCCTCAGTTCAACATTGTTGATCATTTGCACAGACAGTACCTCTCTCTTCCCTTCCTTTGTCTCTGTCTCTCTTTCTCTCCCTCCCTTCATATCCTCCTCTGTTTCTCTCCCTCTCCTGTCTCAGCCTTTCTCTTTGACTTGTGCCTCCATTAAGAGTCACAGCGTGCTAAAATGTTAAACAATTGCACAGATGGTGTCTCTCTTTCTCTCCTTACCTTCTTCAATGTCTCTCTTTTTCTGTCCCTCCCCGGTCTCTTGCCCTTTAGTTATGGGCAATTGATTTTCTGCAGAACTGCTGACATCCAACCACACCATCGCAGGACAGATTTCCTCCAAATAAAATTTATTTGTTCCCATTGGTGAGTGGACAGCGTGGAAACACATTTATCTCATTTGAGGCTTGGCAAGGTGACAAGCAGGGAGGGGCAACATAAAGAGGGAAATAGCATGAGAGGAAATCTGTTCTGGGCCTTTCATTGGTGAGAGGCGAGTTTGGCGAGAAAACAAGGGACGAGATAATAGGGGTAGATTGCAATTACTGTATTTATTTTTTTCACTTTAAATATAATTTTAACTCTGGAAATTATTTTATTTTCTAAATGGTATAGATAATGTTCACAGCTTAATATTTGTAAACTCTGCAACATGGCTCAGATTTAATGAGAACTCTGATTTCATAGCAAATAAGTTGTAACTCACAAGGAAATAATTGAACCATAGCTTTGATGTATTGAAAAAGTGCGGATTTCACCAGCTATGAGTCTTGTTATATTGCCCATTTCACCAGCTATGAGTCTTGTTATATTGCCCTTTGTAACTTTGTCTTCGTGCAAACTCAGTGACTTGAGTTTATCGCATACCATCTTCAAATCCAATTACTTCCTGGTAATTGAATTAATTTTGACTGCTTGACACAAATGGCAAGTGTCATAGAGAAATAAAGAGAAGAATTGCCACGGGGAAAGAAGCCTTTATGAACAGAAGAGAACTACTGAAAAGGAATTTTAACCAAAATCTGAAAAAACGATTGGTCAAAACACTGATCTGGCCAGTGGCACTCTATGGATCAGAAACTTGGACGCTCAGGAAAGAAGACATAAAGAGTCTAGAAGCATTCGAAATGTGGATCTGGTGAAGAATGGAAAAAATCAGCTGGACAGAAAAAATAACAAATGAAGAAGTATGGAAGAGGATAGAAGAGAAGAAAAGCCTAATTAACACTATTCGTACAAGACAAAAGAAGTGGATGGGCCATGTTCTGAGAGAAAAATCAAACCTACTAAGAAAAGTACTAGAAGGAAAGATAAATTGAAAGGAAGCACTCTGCACAGAAGCACAGAAGAATCAATGTCCTTGGTGACCAAGAACATTGATGCTGGAGTGAATGTTCGACACTACGGAAAAAAACAAGTATTCAGCCCTGAAGATAAAAGCTCAAGATAGAGAGGGGTGGCAACGCTGGGGTATGGAACCTGTCTTTGGGCAGAGCACCTGAAGAAGAAGAATCGAATTAAGTGAGTTGCCACAGTGTAGATTCAGCTTTATTTTGACTTGTCTGTATTAGGGAAAATTCTATTGATTCGACTTGTTTTTCAGTTGGAGGACATCGACTTGTTTTGCCTTTACAGATGAATCAGTCACTTAAGATTGTTGATGATCAGGCCTGGCTTGATTCAGGAATTGATGTAAGTTGATTATGACTGGGTTTTCTCTTTTATTATTATTGTTATTATTATTATTACATGGTTGTTAACGCACATGACCTTTACTGACCATTTATTTGTAATGTAAAGTAAAATGAACGCATATGTGCGTCATGGCTGGTAAAGGGGTTAAGTCATTCACTAAGTGAAGAGTCATAAGCGAGGGTTGAGTCACGTTCTAAAAAGTATAGGCCAAACAGTAAAGTGCAGTTTTAAGTCAATGTTTAAAAGACAATCAGTGAAACAGATCAATCAGAAGGGACAGTTTTTGGTAAGTTGGTAAGTTATTCCAAACAGACGGGGCCATGTTGGTAAAGGAATGGTTGGTGAGAGAAATGTGCATGCCACTATAGCAGTTTGTTGGCACCATGAGATCTCAGTAATTGAGGCTGTTCCTGCACTCCCTGCAGCTGGATGATGTCTGCCAGGTTGTTAGGTTTATGTGTTAGCATCTTGAAGGCAATGTTGTGCAGTTACTTTTCAAAAGTAGTTAGTTACTGATTACTTAGCATCAAATGTAATTACAGTAATTAATTACTGGCATTACAAACATAATCTATTACTGATTATAATTAATTTGATATAGTAATTAACTACTCTTAATGATTACTTCAAATAAACTCAGCGCAGTTATGGCTGGTGGCTTCTTTGCATCTATAATGGATGGAGAAAACATTGTGTCAACAAAATCTTACATGAAAATGGATTTTTAAAAATATCAAAGTTCATTTATAACAGAAAAATATTTAGATTTATTCAATATTCAGTCACTGTTCTGTGGTCCTAGAACAGAGGTGCTCAACCCGCGGCTTGCAGGCTTGATCCGGCCCACCAAAGGTTTTTATCCGGCCGCGAGACAATTTCAAACAACACAAGAAACAGGCCCGTCACTAAAATTTATTGTAGAAAATATAGATCATGATCGTTTTGTTAATACACTACAATCCATGGACTATTAATATTCATTAGGCTACTAAAAATTGTGTGATATCTTACAACCAGACACATTGGTAATGGTAGGTGGGCAATAATAAACGCCTTAGAACATTCTTTGAACACGTGCTTCTCTTGAAATTATAATATCTATTTCTTTGATTACTGAAGATATATCACCCCGAAGCGAAAAAGTGCAAGGTAGATTTCAATAAACGACAGTTTAATGATGAATGCAAACATCAGTATTTCATGGGCTCGCTTAACAGTAAATTAATGTGTTTGGTATGTCGCGAATCAGCCAGCGTCAAAGAAGAAAACAGTTGTAGGCGCATTATGAAACAAAACATGCCGATACTTATGAGTGACTTGCAAGGTGAATTGAGAATACAAAAAGATTGAGGAGCTAAAAATCTCTGTCGGTCAAACAAAGTTAACAATTTTCCACCAAGGCTGACGAATTCAAGTATTTCACACGGGCCAACTACAAAGTGGTCCAGGTAATTGCAAGTCTTCATGGCCTTTCTCAGATGGCGAATTTGTTTTGTGAATGTCTCTTGAACATCTGAACAGAATTATGTGCAGGAAAAACATTTTCAGCAAAGTTGCGATATCAGTGTTTGTGAGTATATATTTTGTGTGAGCAGACTCTCAATCATGAACCTGAATAAGACTAATAATTATTTACGACCAATCTTAACTTCCACTTTAAAGGTTGCAACAACTGCACTAGAGCCAGACATTGAGAGAGTAATTCAGTCGCACCCATTACATTAGATAAGAATTATTAGATCACTAGATTGATTCGTTTATTTGCAGACTGCACAATGATATGTTGATAGGAAAATAAGTAAAATACTGGTTATCATTTTACAGTGTATATTGACTCACTTTGATACAGTAGTATGAGTAGTTCAATTACACATATATTAACGTATATTTAGGTTACTATTATAAACATGCATTTTTGTTTGTTGGCCTGCTATTTATTTGAGAACACTGAATTTGGCCCTTGGCCTCAAAAGGTTGTGCACCTCTGATATAAACTGATCGTTTCACAAGAGTCTAGTCACCCTGTTGGACCTGTTCAGTCAACTGAAATAAACTGCATTCTAGTTTATTGCTAAACTTGGAATATTAGCAGAAGTTTTTGTTAGCCCGTAACAACAGTAGCATTTCAAAATGGTCATCAGACAGTTATATCAATTGTTTAATTACTTCTTATCATATCAAGATCTATTTTTTATAGCTATTTTATATTATATTAAACCTCCAAGCTCTGAGCCTGACAATCATGGACATGGTATAACTTATAAGAATAGCTAGACTGGCCACCTTGGCCAAGTGCCAAAGTGACGGCAATTAAAATCAAATCTAGCTATTGGAAAGCATCCAATCCTGAAGAGTTGGAATTACCTACATTGTCTACTGATTGAGTGAGCTCAGTATAAGACAGGGTTGTCCAGCTGGCGGCCCGTGGGCCGGATCCGGCCCGAGGGCCAGTTTCATCCGGCCCGCCACCAAGTTTGGGAAAAATAGCAATTTTTGCTATAGGACCGGTTATTACCTTTATTTTATAGGACTATACTTGGACTAGGAGGTTACCAAATTGCTTACTTATCCACACCACAGGTGACAGCGGTTGTTAAACTTACTTATTTGCATCTTAATTATTACTTACTTACATTTGTCATCTCGCTGCAAGTCTCGTTCTCGCTCAGTTAAAATTTGACACTGTTTTCAGCAGTTTGCTAATGTAACAACACTCCCGTTTCTTATATACGACTTGGCACCACAAGCATTGATATTGACATTGCTGGTATTGTTAGAGAATACCTTTTCTGCAGTGCTAACACTAGATTAGAAAGTCTTCATTCGATAGAATAGAATGGATCATTAGATTGAAATTGAACAGAATCAATCGAATGACTGTCACTAGTCTTAATAAATCTAACTAAGACACTAAGCTGGTAGAATACTTACTTACTTGCTACTTAATTTTAACTTGAATACTATGCTAAAATGATAATATTATAGCAGTTAATGTTTAGTCTTACACTTAGTCGTATATAGTCTTTATTTCACACTTTTCTTGGGAGGCAAGAAAAATGTTGGCAAATTATAAACAAATTGGCAAATTTTTTGGCAGTAAACAAATTTTGGCAAATTTTTGGCAGTTTTTTACAATTAACATTTATTTATTTAATACATTATTTCTTCATTTCCTTGGAGGCCACAGCACCTTCCCTGTGAACCCCTTCTTATTTTTATTTTTCAGTTAACACTTATGCCTAGTAAGTGCTACAACACTAGTATAAACATTTTATATAGTCTTATTTTGAACTGAAACTGAATAGCTGAAATTATTTTTCAGTTAACTGAAACTGAAACTGAAACTGAAATTTTTCTTGGGAAAGGCTAAAACTGAAACTGAATATAAACTGAAAATTTCCCGAACTGAAATTATAAACAAATTTTTGGTCAAATTTTTTTGGCTGAGCCTGATTTTTGCGCCACAATTAAAATTTATTTATTTAATACAAAATTATTTCTTCATTTCAAACTGACTCACAGGATGTCATATATTCTGCCATCACTTCTTCTAAATTTGGAGTGTCACCTTCACCATTTTGCCCAAGAGAAATGAGGCCTAATGCTTATTTTATAACAGTCTTATATGGCATGATCCCCAGTCATCAATATCATAATTGTTGCTGCTTGTATGCCATATTCGTGAAACAGAACAGCTACTGGCGGCAGCAAAATCATACATATAATAATAAGTTGATGCATCTGAAACACCTACCGGCATATCCGCTAATACTACAGTGTCTTCCATTCAAGGCCAGCTGGTATAAACTTGTCAGAATTTTGGAGATGAAGATGCACTGACTTTCTGGAGAAAGCGTCGTGCGGCATCCTACGCTCAATTAGCAGATCTGGCTGAAGATTTAATCATGCACCTGCCTAACAGGTTGTTGACAACGCTGGTATAAGAAGATTTGAGGGCTTAAAACTAAATGCACATTGGATTTAAAGAAGATACTTAAATTTGAATGTCATCAGCCACTTAAAACGTTGAAAATGACAGTGAAGCCAAACTGAAACTGAAGCTAAATATTTCCCGAAAAGAGCAAAGGTCAAGCAGAACTGAAATAAAGAAACTGAAATTATGAACAGCAGAGGACCAAGCAACCTAGAACCTGAATAGGGAACACCTGAAAAAGGAACATGAAACAAGTTTGCAATGCGGTAAATTTGAATGCATAAAGGTCCAGTAACAATCATTTGAGAATGGTTAGAGAGATAGGATGTAGGGAACTGCAGAAGAAACAAGTTTTGATCAGAAATCATTTGAAATGAGAGTTTAAACTGCAGAAGTTTCAGAAATCCCAAAATATCTCATGATCATGATCGACCATATCGAAGGCACCTGAGACATCAAAACAGGCAAGCAATGTAAGTTCAGACAAGTCAGTGGCAGAGTAGACATCAGAAAGAATTCTAAGAAGAGTCGTTTCAGTTGAGTGAAACCCTCTGAAACCAGATTGTGTGTGTGGATGGAAGAAGGTTTTCAGTATTCAGTTAGTATAACATTTGTGATAAAATAAGCCTTTGAATGGTTTTTGAGAGAAAAGAAAGGTTGGAAATGGGTCAAAAGTTGAGAGGCTCACTAGGATCAAGACCAGGCTTCTTAATGACAGGCAGCACAACGGCTCGTTTTTGGGAGTCAGGGAGACAGCCTTCCCTCAAAGAGCTGTTGATCATGAGTAAGAGGAATGGAATTAGCTCATCTAAAATCTCAACAAGAATGAATGATGGCAAAGGATCCAGTTCACATGATTTTAGTTTAGAGTTTTTTTATGACTGTCCTAAGTTCCAATTCTGTCACTTCATTGAATTTTTCAAACTTGGAACTTGTTGACAAGAAGCTTGGTTGTGGTATTCCAGCAGTGCCAGTACGCACTCGGTCTAATTTCACCGACATTGCTTCTTGATAATTGACAGCCATGAAACTTGGTAGCTCAGAGGCATTTGGCTGCCTGCCGAGTATGGAGGACAATGTTGACCAGAGTTTACGTGGATGGCCCGTGTGCTGATGCACAAGATTTTCCCAGTACTGCGATTCTTTGTGATGGTAGCTTTTATGAAGATTTCTGACAGATATAATCCATTCACTGCAATCATCAGGATTCAAGGTTCGCTGGTAACGTCTCTCAAGGCGACGAGCTTCCCGGCGAAGATGACGACATTCATTGTCAACCAGGGTGTTAGTGGCCGATGCCTGGCTCTCACTGTTTCGGTAGTAATTCATTCACAATGAAGACTTGTGAGGGTCAGAGTGATGTTTTCTGATCGTCATGCCTTGCAAATAGTCCTAGCCATTGAGTTCTACACCCACTGCAGTTTGTGTAGGTTTTGTTCAGAGATGCCTTATAGGACAGAGTTGCAGTAGTCAAGTCAAAATATTCAAGTCAAGATTAATGATAATGTAAAAATACTGTAAATTTTTCTCTTGCTTTTAATAATTTAGGCTATGGATTTCTTATAATTGTCTATTTTTTGGCTAGAAATTGCTTGTTTATAATTAACAGAATGACAATACAGACAGGCATACATTAGATATTTTTATAGTATTCTATGTTTTTCAAGCTAGACATTACATAAAATTTATTTGTACTGAAAAATAGTAAAATATATATTACAGCTGAAATATTGAAAAGCAGTCATTGGAATGACTAGGGCTTTACTAATTGCCTTGGAAGCAGTTGCAACATTGAATAATTAATAATAACTAATATTTATATTTGTGTATACAATTAAGTAATGTTTGTTTATATGCATTTAGAATATTTAGTTGGTTATGTGCCTCTGTTACAGTGGTTATTAGATCAGCCAGATTTTCTTGTATTGGGTGTACTTGGAATGCAGGGTGTTGGAAAGTCAACCATTTTGTCTCATGTGGCAGGAACTGGAGTAAATCAGCCTCATAAGTCAGTCACATTTTCTTGCAACAAATTCTTGAATAAAAGTTCATAATGTCTGGAATTTTTCAATTTCTGTTATTCATTTTCAAAATATTAAAAATAATTATATACAAGTTTTCATGCTGTTTTTGCTTTGCTTTGCATCAATTTGTTTGACATTATTCTAGTGGCTGAGTTTCATGGTCGTGGAAATATTTTGTTTATTCTTATTTTTATTATTGTTATTGATACTTCATCCTCTATTACTTATCAATCATTCTTCTTCTTTAGGTGCTGTGTATTTCTACGTTAGCAACCATGGATTTCCACTTTGTTCTATCTTGACATCCTCTTATTAGTTCGAGATGTTATTCATTATTCCCTCAATTCCTTCTCGTAGGCAGCCTACGTATGTGTTTCTCTGCCTTCCTTGGCTCTTTTTCCTCCACTTTTCTGGTTATTGTCAAATGCTCCAGTTCTTCCTTCCTCATTACATGTCCGAAGAAGGAAAGCTGCCTTTTTTGATGGTTGCCATCAGACTTCTTTCTATTTCAATTTCGTTCAAAATCTCTTCATTGGTTTTCTTTTCCGTCCATAAAATCCTCAGCATCCTTCACAGAAACCACATTTCTGTGGCTTCCAATTTCTTCTCCATGGCATTGGATATAGTCCATGTCTCTGCTCCATACAAGAGTACTGACCAAACATAGCTTCTGAGCACTCTTAATCATGTCTCATAAGAGATGTGCCTATTTGTAAGTATTGTTTTGAGTTCCCAGAATGCTGCCTTGGCCAATCCTATTCTTGATGTTATGTCTTTCTCACATTTCCCATCGCTGGTTATCATATTGCCTAAGTATTTGAAGGGGCAGGAAGTTAGTAGAGTGGTAACAGCGTTGGACAAATGAGCAGAAGGTCACGGGTTCAACTCCCGCGGGAGCCCTAAGGTCGACTAAGCCTTCTTTCGCCAGATGGCGATGGCAAATGAGTAGTGGATTAATCCGCGAAGTAAACAGGCGCGTTGCATGAGAACACTGGCCCCGTATCATGTAACCTTGCACCAGTCACCTGGCTGAGGGCCTTGGTAACGGAGATCAGCGCCGCCTTATGAGCCTTGAGTGCTCGGGAAGGACTTTACTTTTTTTACTTTAAGTATTTGAAGTGTGCCACTTGTTTGATTTCATTGCCGTTTAGTTTTATTTTGCATGTGGGTGTTACTTTGTTCTTGGTAATCACCATGCAGAAGGTCTTTTTTATATTGATCTTTAAATCTTTCCTTTCGCCAATCAATCAATCATAGATGCTTTTAAATGTTTAAATGTGCCAAAAATAGAAATTAAGGTTGTTTTCGTCTTTCACAGTTTATTCAGCAGAGATCACTTGCTTAGCCAAACCATTGTTGTTTCTATGATGACATTAGCTGTGACTTTGAAATGGGTAAGAAGATGAGCTGGTGTGTAATCTGAGTCCTTGATTCAAAGTGGACTTGTGAGATGCCCCGGCATGCCTTGCTATAGTAGAAGTTTTGCAGAAAATCTGATGTCCTGATATCCAATGAGATGTTGCTGTGGTACAGAAGAATTTAGTTGATGCTCAGTGTGGCCATTTTCTGCTCTTCAAAGTGTGAAGACTGAATGAAATCTAGATGACAGACTTTAAAATTAAACCAACTCAATGTGATCAAATCAGCATGACTAATGTCATGGTGAGACCATTCAGAAGCTATGAGATTTATAAAAACTTTTAATGCTTTAATTTATGGTTTGAGTTTATTGAAATACAACATGAGAGAGATTGATGGTAATGGATGCAATTTTAACATTCAACTGAATCTCTGAAAGTGAAATTATTGGGTAAAATTGATTATTAACCCTTTTGCTCCAGCGACTGTGTGGTTCCTGTGGTATATATGACGAGCGACACTTGTCAACTTGGTATTTAAGGGGTTAAAGGAGTTTGGTGCTTCTGGATCTTGCTGTGTTTGATCACACCATTGGGATTGTTGTAGGTCTTTTGTATTTAAGCCTCAAAATAAAGATGTCACATTCAGTGGTAGTCACATGACACGTGGAATTGATATGTATGTCACTGAGGAGAGGACAATATTACTAGATTCACAGGTAGGCTACTTTAATCCCTTTGTTTATCCTTAAGAAACTATTTTCCAATTTTCTCTTTGTTAGTGTTTCATTAACTACGTGATGTAAATATCATTATAAGTGGCAAATTTAAACAAATTTGTAGAGTCATTGCTGTCAGTGTTGTTGCTGTCAGTGTTGTATCTAGATATGTATCTTAGATACAAAAAAGTATCTTGCATCAAGATACATATTGTGACAGTATCTAGTATCAGTATCTTTCATAATAAAAAGGGGCATTTGCATCAGTATATTTAAATATTGATACAAAATACTTTTAAAATCTCAAATTAGGTTGACTATCTTGGATATTGGTGATGTATGGACATTTCAAATATACTAACTTTAAACTAAATTAATTTTAGGCCCAGGAGTCATATTAAGAGATATATAATTTTCTTAGTGTTCTTAGTGGAGTGCCACAAGTATCTGTACTTGGTCCACTATTGTTTATACTCTATGTGGCGGACATTGGTCGTATCATCGAAACGTGTGGGCTTGCCTATCATGCCTACGCTGATGACGTTCAGGTTTACGCCTCCTTCCCTCCGTCTGAGGTAGAATGTTTGTGGTCCCACATTATGGACTGCATCTCCTCAGTTCAGAGGTGGACTGATGAAAATCGACTCTCGCTGAACCCGGGAAAGACCGAACTCCTCTGGTTAAGCACTCCTCGGAGGAGGAATATCATATGCCGGATTACGCATCCGATTGGTGATGTTGATGTCACTCCGACTACAGAACTGCGCCTCCTTGGAGTTCTTTTTGACGAGACACTCTCGTTTGTCGGACATTTGGACAACGTCAATCATACCTGTTTCTTTCAGCTGCGAAGGATCAGGGAGATCTGTCGATACCTGCCGGTGCCTGTCGTCATCAATCTCGTCCATGCCCTCGCCTTAGCTCGAGTAGATTATTGTAATAACGTTCTGCTCGGACTTCCTGCAAACCAACTAAATTGTCTTCAGTCAGTGCTAAACGTCTCAGCTCATCTGATCTTTGGCTCGAGTTGGAACAAGCACGTGACACCGTTTCTACGCGAAAATCTTCACTGGCTCAGGATCCCAGAGTGCATAGTCTTCAAGCGTTGTTGGCTAACATTTCGGGTTCTGCCCCAGCTACTTATCGGGCCTGGTCATCAAGTTTACGGTGGTCAACTGGTGATAGCGGCTTTGCTCTAGCAACTGTCGTCAATTGGTGGTTCCTCCTTCGTCCAAGACGGCTGTCTTCGGTGACAGATCCTTCTGGAGGGGTAATCCGAGTCTGTGGAACTCTCTGCCGAAGAACGTGACAATTGTGACCTCCCCTGATCTGTTTATCAAGTGCCTTAAGATGTATATGTTTAATATCTCTTATAGTGTTCATTGTTAAGCGCTTTTGACTTTAATCTTCACTATGCTTACTGCACTCTATAAATTGTCTTAATAATAATAATAATAATAATAATAATAATAATAATAATAATAATAATAATAATAATTTGATTAATATGATAATTCTATGATTGTAAATTTGTATTGCATCTACACTGTATGACCCTGGATATATTTAGCAAAATGGCTGGCAATGATAATCGACACATGTACCGGTATGTGATATTAGATGGAAAAATTTTTTAAATAATTAGCATAGAACGACAGCCTTCTGCCCAAGATGACTTTTATCACTTTGGATAAAATACTAACAAAATAATGATGTTTCTTTTAATGAAGTTGGAAAAGAGTGTGCCAGTTATATTGTTGATCTGGATGTAGAGCTAAAATTGTTGTCAAAATATCCACACATAAGGGATATGTTTATTTTATATAATACTACTGTTCCAGCTCCTGTGGAGAGGGTGTCCAGACAAAATCGCGGACGACAAAATAGCGGAGACAAAATCGCGGTGACAAAATCGCAGACGACAAAATAGCGCAAAATAGTGCGAAGCAAGAAACGATAGAGAGCACAACTTTTAATTTACATGTAACATGTTTATTAAAATTCTTAAAACACCAAAGCAATTTATATTATTTGGTTGATAGGAAATACAAGTGCTGGGATTGCCGGGGCGGTTGGTGGGATTGAACCCCCCCAGCTAACTTTGCAACCATCACAAACTCGCATAGCAGGTACATGCAATCTCCGCTCTCATTTGAATTTCAGTCCGCAAACCCCCTTTTCCCTAGCTCAAATTACACAACGATACTGATTATCTTTAACAAGTTATAGCCGAGTAGTTAGTCGATAGGAAAAACGATACTGAATATCCTTCACATAACATAGCCGAAGCAAGAAACGATAAAGAGCACAACTTTCAATTTAACATGTTTATTAAAATTAATACAACTACAAAGCTAATCAAAGAGACGTAGGAGCATATACTAAACAGTTAAAAATGTCTCTTCATATTAACCAATAACGTAGAATTAAATAAGGTCTCTTCATATCAATCAATCACGTCGCTCCGTTCCTATCGCACAATTACGTCGGTGCTATTTTGTCGCGATTTTTCCGCTATTTTGTCGTGCGCTATTTTGTCGCGGTTTTTTCGCTATTTTGTCGTCCGCGATTTTGTCTCCGCGATTTTGTCTCCGCTATTTTGTCGTCCGCGATTTAGTTATGGTACCGTGGAGAGACTGTTCAGCACTGGAGGACAGATAGAAGTCCCATGTTGTAACTGTCTTAGTGATGACTTGTTTGAGAAGTTGTTGCTACTTTTAAGCAAATTGCTGTTCTTGGATATTTTTTTTATCAAAACTAACGTCTAAATAAAGCATCTTAAAAAGTATCTTTTATCAAGATACTTTTTATTGTGTATTTATATTTTGATACTTTTGATATTTTGCATTAAGTATCAGTATCTTTGATACATTTCTTCACAGGTGTCTGTATTTCAGATACATTTGAAAAGTATTTTTAACAGCACTGATTGCTGTGAAACTGGCTAAGACCTAATCTATCATATTAAGATCCTTCCTCTGTGCCTGTGCCTCTGTGCAAGCGTTCTGATTGGTTGGCTGTGTGAGCATTCTGATTGGTTACCGCGTTAGCGTTCGATTGCTTGGCTTGCGTTCTCATTGGTTGGCTATTATTATTATATAATTATATTATTATACAACGTAGAGAGCAGTTCTGGATTACAAATTATAAATTACTTCGAAATAGCCAAGTTTTAAGATTCTTCTTGAAGGTGTCTGGCGTTAGGGAGAGTTGAACTGAAGAAGGCATTGCAGTCACGGGAAGGCACGATCGCCTGCAATGCGGCGCATCAAAGCTGTGACTCATACTAATTCCGTCGTCAGGTACTCTGGGCCAATACCGTTCAGGCAGCGATAAGCCAGCGTTGCCAACTTAAACTCAATTCAGGCATTGATAGCCAGTGTAAGTCTCGTAGAAGCGGTGTTACATGTTCACGAGAAGGGACCTGAAAGATCAACTGATTGCGTTTGACCTGGAGGCGGTCCAGCAGGTGTTTGGTGATCGGCGAGTGTCGCGCGTTCGTAGTGAGTTTGGTCATCACCAATTGAAACCTGGTGACTGACACTGATCTTCGTACACTTTGCCGAGTGCGTTGAAACAGCTGGCAATTGTCTTGAGACATGGGTCCTCATCGATAATGTGCATCGATGTGGATCCCGAGATTCGGACAGACAACACTGGTTGCACCTCAAGTCCATCGATGCTGATACAGGTCGTCGTCGGTGTCAAGTGTTTCTGACGCTCAGAGGTGATCCAATGTGATGTTCTCATTGGTTACCTTCAAGCGTTCTGATTGGTTGGCTGGGTGAGCGTTCTGATTGGTCGTTCTGGAATATTTGTTGCCTCGAGTGAAGCGAGCCTGCACTGCGAGCAAAGCTCGAAGCGAGCCTGATGCGAGCGAGCGCGAGCGAAGCGAGCCTGCGTTCTAGTTAATGTAAAAAGCATTGTCAATTAATGCTAATTTTTTTTAATATTGTCAAAGTAATATAGAAGTAAGAAATGCCATAGGATATGATATATGACTAGCAGTCTCTTATTTTGAAGAAGCATCTTAAAATTCAATCATGGTCATTATAATTTATACCATCATTACATGTTTTTCCATTAAAAAATTTCCATTATAATTTTTCTTATTTTGTTAGTATTTTAATCAGTTCTGCACATTAGTTCCATAGACTTTCATGAGTTGTATGGAAACTTTGATAGCTGTATAAAAGTTTTAGTGATTTAGTTTTTATGCATATTACATTTACAGGCTATTATGAGTCCTTCTGTGCTAGATACACTCATTTACCAAGAGAAGAAGTGTCCATCAGAATTTTCTCATGTTGAGAATGCTGCTGAAATACAAGTTAGTTTCAGTCTTTCAGATTAGTTAAAAGCAATTTGTTACTTTCATGCAAAATAGGAATAAATGAAGCTTGCCTATTGCTGTGATTTCCATATCTGCTACTATATTCTACATATTCTTCTTCTTCTTCCTCTCGTAGTCCCGTTAGGAACCGTTGAGACCAGCAGCGTTGTTCATGATTTGACGCCATAGAATACGGTCTTGAGCCACGTGTACCGCGTCTCCAATGCACATCCGCGTCCATTCGGTGATGTCATCTCTCCATCTTCTTCTGGGTCGACCTTGTGCTCGGTGTCCCTCCATTGCGCCTTCCATGCAGACCTTTATTATTCTTTTATCCTCCATTCTTGCAATATGCCCAAACATCTGCAGCTTTCTTCTTTTGATTGTGGTGATGATATCTTGCGCTGCTCCTATTCGTCGTCTTACTTCTTCGTTGGTAATCCTCTGCTCCCACCATATGTTAAGAATGCGTCTGTAGCATCGCATTTCAAATGCTGCCAGGCGTCTACGGTCTTCGGATTTTAAGGTCAGGTTTCTGCTCCGTATAACAGAACTGAGAACACGCGCGTGTTGAGTAGTTGCAGTTTGATTTTGGTAGAGAGTCCTCCGTTCCGCCAGAATTTGCTAAGGCAGCCTAAGGCCCCGCTTGCCAGGCCTATTCTTCGTCGTATTTCCGGGCTACAGTCTCCATCTGCACAGAGCAGGCTGCCAAGGTAAACAAATTCCCCTACCCACTCTATTTCCTGACCCCTACTTTAATCGTCATGGTTCTTGCCCTTTCCCTACTGCCATTATTTTGGTCTTGTTGACGTTGATTGCCAGGCCCAGTTTGCTTCCAGATTCGTCAAGTGTGTCCAACATGTTTTGTAGCTCTTCTGGTTGAAATGCCAGGAGGTCCACATCATCGGCATATCGCAGATCTTTGATTTTGATACCATTAACGGTGACTCCTCCATCTTCTGTTTCTTCCATCTTTTCCATTGCTCGCTCTAACAATGTTAGGAACAGCAGAGGTGATAGGGGGTCTCCCTGCCTTGAGCCTATTGTTGTTTTAAACCAGTCTCCGATCTTTCCCTTATAGCGCACCGTGACCATTGCTGTCTCGTATAGATTGCGCAGGACTCTTAGTAGTTTGCCTTTGACTCCTGCACTTTCAAGAATTACCCACAGCCCGTCATGCCACACTGAGTCAAAGGCTTTTTTGTAGTCTATGAAACAGTTGTATATGCATTTTCCAAATTCCTGTGCTTGTTCCGTTAACAGTCGTAATGCCAACACTTGTTGTATTGTGCTTCTTCCCTCTCTGAACCCTCCCTGCTCTTCGGATAGTCCCGTTTCCAGCTTGCCCTTCAGTCTTTGAAGGATAATGGATAGGAGGACTTTGCTAGGGTGAGATAAGAGGGAAATTGATCGGTAGTTTGAGCATTCTTTTGTATTGCCCTTTTTTGGTATCATGATCATTATTGACTTTGTCCAGTCTTCCGGCCATCTCTCTTTCTCCCATACTATGCTGCATGCTCGCCATATTTCCCTTGTTAGGTCTTCTCCTCCATTTTTTAGTAGTTCTGATGCAATCCCATCTTGCCCTGGGCTTTTATTGTTCTTCAGTTTTTCTATTGCCGCCTCTACTTCCGACTTAAGTATCGGGTCATCACAGTCTTCCTCCGGATGGCCAGACCTTTCTTTTATGTTTTCCAAAAATTTTACGTCCCCTCTTCCATCATAAGTATAAAGTTTTTGATTATATTCTGTCCACCTTGTCCTTATATCCTCTTCCTTGGTCAGTGGAATCCCTTCTATATTCTACATATACTTTCCACCAAAGGTAATAATGGAGGTGGCCTTATTAGCTCAGTATTATTGATTATTGATTAAGTTTATCCAGATTTGAGTACACTTTACTCTAATAGTTCACAATAACCTATGCTAGGGCTACTCAAATTGTTTGTATGGCAGTCTGGAAATTTGTACCAAGACACAACTGGGGGTCCTGTCTAACCAAAAGGTTTGAGTTAACTTTTGTTGATGTGCAAAAAACGTCATTGTGTCTTATCCTCAGAGCTTTGAACTTAAATAAAACACTACAATAAAGAATAATTAATTAGTTTTACCTCTTTGACTCTGCAATTTTAACCCCTTTACTGGGGATTTACATTTTTAGGTGCCGTTATCGTCCCAGGGATTTATTTTGGGGAAAACCTTCAAAACAGAACACTGTAATTTTTTAATTTGCTATATCTCAGGTTATATAGGAACTAAGAAGATAAGCTATACACCATTGTTTAGCTTTTTTATTCCTCTTTTTAACCATCCATGCAAAGCAAAGAAATTTGGGGGAAGGACCACTCTATGGCCTAAAATAGAATCCCCTCCAAAAATTTTTTTCAAAACTCTATAGCTAAAATTTTTCAGTGATAACTCCCACTGTGGTTAGCGGCAAAGTTATAGGGGAATATCAGTGGAACAAAATAAATCAAAAGTTTGGAAATCGGTCAACATTTGGTAAAGATAGGGCCTATATCAATTCTAACCCGAATGAGTTGTTTTCTCGAAGCCATTTTCTATACAGCACAGCCCAAGGTCTTACCCCTTGGTCCAAAAGAATATATATTCCCTATTACATAGGGCCAAGCTAGCTAAAAAAAAACAGGTGTCATCTAGCGAATGGATAGATAATAAAGCGATTTATAGCACAAGACGTGTCTGATACATCGCGCACGATTGACGAACAACTACGAAACTAACAGAATGTGTCCCAGACATCGCGCCCAAATAACGAAAGATAATGGTGGACGTCTCTGAGCCGTCACGCCTGGTGAAGGGGTTAAGTAAGGTTAATATTTTCCATGGCATTTTACAGCAATAAACATTATTTCAGTGCAATGTATGAGATTTGTTAATGATAATTCAATAAACTTGGCATTTTTTGGACCTCACTGTGGTCTGTTCAGGAAGTCCCGCAGTCTGGACTCGGCCTGTGTTCTGCCATTTAAGTAGCCATGAAAGTGGATTCAGTGCAGTGGCTTCAGGTGATAAACTTTTGGGTTGATATTGGTGATTGTGGTGATTGTGGTGATCATGATTATTAACAAAAAATTTTATTTATAGTAAGAGATCAAGTGCTGATACATTTTTGATTTCTGTTTCTTTACATGTTATGTTTTATGGTAATTGGCTAAGTGTTTTATGGTTTTTTAGTCGTTGAAGATAGCATCTTTTATGCTGACTGTCTGCAATGTTGTGATCATTGTTGTTGATTGGTTTGTTGATCCAAATGTATTTAAGTGAGTGTTCTTTAGTATTATTTATTAATATAGTATGAAATTGTTAGCTCTTTGTTTCTCAGTGTCTTTGCTGTTTAATTCTTAGTATTCACTCACTTGACTCGTTGATTGTCACATGTTTGAAAGGAGCATTAAGTCCATTAACCTCTATACTGTTGAATCCCCAGTAAGGCTAGGCTTTTGAAAACAATGTAAAAAAACATTAACCCTGATCACTACTCAGGCATGATATTAGTTTACAACTTCTAAGTTTGCATTGACAAAAGCGGTAGGTGTTTGGCACTGGTGGTAAGTAATAGGAACATATGGAACAGGTAATGGAACACTTTGCTAATAACATATCTATTTTACTCCTTTGGCTGCACAGCTGGTATTTTCTTCATTATAAATTATTCAAATGTTAGTTCATTACAAGATCAAGGTAACATGCTGTATGGCACCTGCAATTGTCATATATATAGCACCAATTTATATAGTGCATTATTAGCAAAGTTCATTAATTTTTACTTTTATGCCTTCACAGTCAGTAATTACACATCTTCAGCATGAAATATTAAAACATTAGTATAATCCCAAAATCAAGGTAATATACTGCATACACACTCCTGTGACATTATAGCAATTTTTGTATTGTACCAATATGCATTGTATCAGCTGTGGACTGAAGAATAAAATTTCTGCTTCATCTTTAGTCTTGTCAGGGTGGGAAGATAGAAGAGTGGTAATATCAGTGGGCAAGCACGCTGACTGAACGGGTTCAATCCCGTAGGAGCTCCTAAGGTCGACTCAGCCTTAATCGCTAGAGGGCAGTAGTAACATCAAATGAGTAGCAATGGCAACATTGCGAGAGTAACCATAGGTTCAGCGGAAGAGGCTGGCCACCGTCCGCTGATGTATGGCTTAGCCACCTATAGGCTGATGGCCACAAAATATGGGGATCAGCACCGGACCCTACGGGCATTGAGCCTACGGGTGAAACCTTTATTTTTACTTTGCTTTACTTTAGTCTTGTCAGATTTAATGGATTAGGAATCTTACATTAACCTCTTAAGTGCCTTGTTAATGAGCACTCCTCATCATATGAAGGTCGTTTCCATAAATAAGTTACAAAACAATGCAGTTTAGTTAGTTTTTACAATAAAAGAAATCCAAAATAAACGTTTTGTGCAGAATTTAATGACGAACAGAATATCATTGTTGCATAATATGACATAATTTCTATGACATTATGTACACGTATATCATAGTACCGGTAAGTCTGTGAATTATTTTACCCAACAATGTTTTCTGTCACAAACGCTGCATTGAACATTTTCATCTAATGAACATCTAACGAATCAACGTCTCAAATTGACATGCGACAGTCAGACCTTATGAACTCATCGATTGTTGCAATCGCTTTACTGGTCGTCACAGCAACGTGCTGGCAGGTCATTTGTCATCAACAAGACTTTCTCTGCCTTGAGCAAACTTATTACACCAAGAGTTTATCGCCAATCTTATAAAACATTTGTCACCATACATTGGGCACATTTCAGAGTGAATGTCATTTACGTTAAGTCCCTTAGCCCATAAAAAACGAATAGCTGCACATTGTTCCTCGCAGGATGCATTTGACGGCAACATTGCCATTGTCAATGTTTACAGATGACGTCACTGTGACACCATCGCTATAAACTTTGTCAAGGTTGTTCCAAATAAAATTTCTTCAAAACGTATATTTCTGATTTCTTTCATTATAAAAACTAACTAAACTGCATCGTTTTGTAACCTATTTATGGCATGACCCCTTTATATACCATTGGCACCATACATTTGTTGTCATTTTCATTGTCTTCTGGAAACCAGCAATCAGGTCTACGTTACAAATAGTTTTGTAACCATTTATGGAGCGACCTTCTTATATACCATTGGCACCATACATTTGTAGGCATCGAAAAGGTTAAAGTTGGAAAATTTTGAATAACATTTCACTGTGTATGTTATTGTTAATAATTTGCATTTTATTTACCATCATTCTGAGTATGAATGATCTTGTTTTAATTTCTGCTTAGTTTAAGTGGACTTTGAGTATGAGCACTGGGCATATCAGAATTTGAGGCAGTTGCATGTTTCTCAAGAGATTTATGAGATGTTTAAAGTCATTGTTTAATGGGTTGGATGGTGGTTAATTCAGTTGGTGCTGCTTTTGACCCTTTCATCCCGCAAAGTCGCAAAAGCGGCTTTTGCTCCCGATACCAGTTCCCATAAGGACGCTTTTGCGTTTTCTGCGTCTTTTCCTCATCCCCGCATGGCCGGTTTTGATTTTCTTCACGTAGAATGTATGGTATTAAATATTCTATGCTGGTAGTAAACACAGTTCGTTGGCAACCATACTTTAAGTTGAGTAAATAATAATAAATATATGTCCGTGTAGGCTCAACATGCTTGAAGGCTTACCATATGAAAAAGGAATTCTGGTGATAAAACTCGAACATATCAGATTATTGTACTGGAGTCAGATTGGTGTATTTCTAGATTGCTTATTTGATGTTATGTTGACTATCAAATAAGGTTACAAACTACATCATACTTTCTATTTTGACAAAAAAATGCATCAAGACAGTGCTTCACTTTTGCATTATGGTGAACTGTCACATGATTAATCATTAAATGATTATATTTTCATCTGGAAACAGTTTTTTAATATATTCAGTCTATTCACAGTGCCTGCTGTCATTGTCAGTTCAATTCTGAGGAAACTAGTTAAAACATGTTTGTTCTATGTTAACATTTACTCAAGATATTTGAGTTTATGTGGGGACCCTAAACAACCCAATAATTTTCTCCAGGAGCCTAGGGGACAGGGAACAGATGCACAGGAGCCATAGGGGTGAAAGGGTTAATGGTTAATTGCCTTTCTGTCTTCAAATAGATTAGCATCAAATCAAATATAATAGCTTAAAATTCTCTTATATGTCTGTAGATGAACAACTTTTGCTGAGCAAATTATCGAGAATATTTTTGGTGCTTTCATGTGTTTTCATAGTTTTTTGCACATGGCTGAAATGTTGAAGCCACTGATTAATAACTCTGGCACCAATGATGGATCTACTAATCCTGATAGTAATGAGTATTTTCCTCATGTGGGTCAGTGATTTTATGATTTAATGCTTTTATTGTAAGATTTGCTACTTTTTTCATTTGTCTGATATAGTTATTTTGTGTTTATTTTTTAGTTCTGTTATTTTTTGCTGGATATTTATGAATTTGGTAATAAATTTTATATTTTAATTAGTTTGCAATTGATGCTTCATTTTTGAGTCTTTATTTTATGAAACTTTTATGAACTTTATGAAATGCATTAACATTGTTCTTGTAGCATTTCTTATCATATTATAGTCACTGATGTCATTGAGTGATTGATTTGATTGACTTGTCGATTGATTTTAAAAGCAGAAGTGTAAGGTTCTTATCTCTTAAATTTCTGACATTTGTTTCAGTATTTATCCTTAACAAAGCAAATGATTTAGATTTCCAGCCCAGTAGCAGAAAGGAAATGAGCAGAATTTTGACAAATCTCATGGTTAACTCAAGACTGAAGTTGAAAGGTTTGCAGTCCATTGCACTCTTATGCATAAAGTTGTTATTGTTGGCTGCTGTTATTTCGGTTCACTGACATTTGCGCGACCGACATTTGCACGACCAACATCTGCGCGCCGACATTTGCGTGCTGACATTTGCGCGCCGACATTAGCACGTATTTCGAGGAAGCACGAATTGTGCTATAAATTAAAAGTCATGCGTGCTTTAGTAACTATAGTCTTAATCATAACCCAAAATCAAACTCTAACCCTAACCCCAATTATATAAACTAATATGGTGCAAATGTCGGTCGCTCATTTGACGGTCGCTCATTTGACGGGTCACCGTTATTTCTGGCTTCAGACATCTGGTGCATGAAACTCAGGGTTGTCCAACCTTTTTAAGCGGAGGGCTGAATTCCAATTTTGAACTTGATCCGGGGCCACTATAGAAGAAATCGTAATGTATTACATCACATCACAAGAATAACAATTTTCAATTCACATTCTTCAAGTTTAATCAACTGGTTGTAGTTAAACTGTTACACTGTTGCAGTCATAGGTACTCGTACAATATTAGGCAGCTAGTCAAATACTTAGTATTACAGGCTTGCATAGAAGAGCTTAATGTTAGGTCTGACATTGTTTTTGTCAATATAAATTCTCTATATTGACGCCTTCTGTTGACGTGACATGTTCTTATAATTCCACACAAGTGCTCATCCAGAAGAAGTGACCTCTGTTTAGACTTAAGATATCTGGTTCATTATAGGCCTGCAGCAGGTTTTATAGACATCAAGAACAAGTTTTATAATTAATTCGCTCTGTGAGGGAAGCCTATTGAAGACCTGTTGTCTGTTGAATAGAAGGTATATAGGCCCTAGATATGTCAAAATCTAATCTATTTGAAGAAATTCTCCGACAAAATCCACATTTGCCTCTTGTTCCATCTTCATTGCTTTAACCTTTGCAAGAATAATCAATGATATTCTAAATTTTGATCTACAGGGTTCGAAATAGAGCACACCCAGCCATTTCATACTACACACTACATTGACTGTACGATAACGAGGGACATAAACTAAATGAAAGACCTGGCGAATATCTAACGGAATGCCTAGTAGGGTGATCGAGGGAAGAGCCGCGTATTAATGTTCTCTAGTCTAGAAAACAAGTTTGCAAGATTAAGTGCAACTACTGGTAAATAGACACAATGTCCTTAAAGCTAGATTCACTGTTTGGGAATGTTTCTGCAGGAACATATCGGCCGTAAAAAGTTAGCAAGTCGTTATGAATAAATGCAGCTTTCAAATCACTATTGTTTTGAAAGTCAGTGAGCTTCATTTGTAATGAATCTGGAACATCAGTACGATCAGCTTCAAATGGGACATTAACACGCACGAGAGTTCAGGAATATTATAGTGCAACCTACTTTAGCGCCAGTTACTTTTGTATGAGATTATTAATTTGTGCACTAAAAATTATAAAGCAATGAAACGATGGATTGATTTATTAAATTTTGGAAGGCCTCGGCGGGCCGGATTGAAGTCGTCCACGGGCCGGATTGTGGCCCGCTGGCCGCGAGTTGGACAACCCTGATGTAACTGGTTGTGGTGCATCCTCTTTCTTTTGACTGACCCTTTTTCTCAGGCCCGTCGGAACGAATTTTTAGCAGGGGTGCAGATTTTCTCCAGGTAAAAGCAGTTGTGTCATTTCACACTTTTCTTGGTGGGTGAGAAAATTTTTGGGCCAGTTTTATCAAATTTTGGCACTTTTTGGGCCAATTTTAGCTGGAAGGAGTGCAGAGGGGTGCAGCCCATCTTCTTTCCAGGGGGTGCACTGCACCCTTTACATTTTTCCAGGGGTGCAGCTGTACCTCTGCACCCCCACTTCAGGCGTGCATGCTTTTTCTCTATGACTTGTGCAAAATAGTGACAGATAACTTAAAATAGTGGAATAGTTTTAAACTCGATCAAAGGTATTATAATGAGGTTTTGTGCAGAAATTTTATCTGTTTGAGTGATAGGTGAATGCCATATTAAAAATAATATTGTTTTACTCTGTTCACATATATCTATAACAATGGCTGCCAATATTTAATTGTTGCCAAATGACTTGCCTTAAAGCACATTTGAATAATAAACAAGGGCAAATACGTCTTTATCAGAATAATAAGACCTGAATTGGTTAAATTTTATGATGTTGTTGTAAAGACTATAACGGTTTCATTGTTTCCATAGTGTTGTTTAGGAACAGCAGACTTGTAAACGGAGGCTGCAGATAAATTGATGCAGTGTTTTGTTATTATAAGAAATTTTTGATTTTGCATTATAATTGAATGCAGCATAATGAAATTTTTTATTAAATTAGACCAAAACAATTATAACTACACTATCAGCATGATGAAAAAATGGCGACACAGAACATTGATGCAACAAAACCAGTGAATAAGCAGAATTATGTGAAGGCTTGCCCTTTTGTTTTGCTGACAGTACTTGTTGGTTTTGTATAGTTATCAAGGACAAAATGATGAAAACTTCAAATAAATTCTACTGGAACTATACTAATTATACTGAACAATATGGCAGAAATGGCAATGCTGGAATATTGTTGCAATGAAATATTCTTCTTCTTCTAGCAGAATGCCTTTCTTTCTCAGCCATTCAACAGCGTTGGGTGGAGCCTGATGCAGGGTTTCGAGTCCTCCTTTGAGTCTGGTGAGGCGGCAGTCATTGACTGTGCGGTTCATAGTCTGTCTGATGCCGCAGGGGCAATTTGGGTCGTCTCTGGCTCCCCAACGGTGGAGCATAGCGGCGCACCTGCCATGGCCTGTTCAACAGCGATTGAGGTGGACCCAATCATAGGGTACTAGGTCAAAGCCGGGTTGACGCTTGCAGAGGTCTGTTATGATGTATTTGTTCTTTACCTCAGCAGACTGCCAACTCTGTTTCCAAGAGTCCGGAACAGAGAAGTTCAATGTAAGCACGGGAAACCAGATTGGATGACGAGACGTCAGACGTTGAACAGGATGGTCAAAGATGTCTGCGTGTATTGGGAGGTCTGGTTGGGCATTAACCTTTTAAAGGGGGAATTTAATTTTTTAAGTCATCCCCCGACGGGGGAATTAATTTTTGGAAAAGGCGTTCGTATGAAAACGTGAACATATACGTTATAAACTTACTATATTTCAGGCTATATAGAAGCTAGAAAGATACGGTTTGCACCGTTGTTGAGCATTTTTATTGCTCTTTCTATCCATCCATGCCAAAAAAAAAGTTGGGGTAGGGACCACTCTACACCCCAAAATCGAACCCCTCCCCAACATTTTGTTCAAATTTTGATCAAAGGTCAATAGCAAAACGTCTTCAGCGGTAAAACCCCAAATGTTAGCGTTAGAGTTCTAGAGGAGTGTAATTGGAACAGAATGGTGCAAAAATTTTGAAGATCGGACCATATTTGGGGTAGCTATGAAGTTTCATACCCAAGTGTCAATTGCTGGTTGAAATGACAATTACGCGAACGGATTTTCAATGTGAAAAACCGAACAACTCAGTATATTTCAGGCTATATAGAAGCTAGAAAGATGCGGTTTGCACCGTTGTTGAGCATTTTTAATGGTCTTTCGAACCATCCGTGCAAAAAAAAATTCTGGGGGTAGGGTCCCCTCTACACCCCAAAATCGGACCATGTCCAACAAAAAAATTTAAAAGCTCAATAAAAAAAATTTTCAGCGATGACCACCCAACTGTGAGCGAGAAAGTTGTAGGGATGTGTAATTGGAACAGAATAGTGCAAAAATTTTGAAGATCGGACCATATTTGGCGTAGTTATAGCCTTTCTAGCCTCCGGCTGAAGATTTTTCCTATACATTTTCCAGCCTTGGTTATTACACAGCCAATATCTCTTGCATATATAGTCAGCATTATCAAAAACGGTGCTGCCGCCTATCAAATGGTTGTGAGCTAACTCGGTTGCCGCGTTGGATTTTTGAAAATCGTGCAGGTCCGCAGTACACAGTCGCTTATATAGCGCACCGTTTATAGACGGCTAACGCCATTTCGTTATGGTTTTCCGCCGCCATCTTTAAATGGCTAACCCTTGGAAAAGGTTAATGCAGGCAGTGAGCTTGGGTGTTGCGGCTTCATGACGGATAGCTGGCGGGGTGATGTTGCTAAGGACTGGCAGCCAGTGAACCAGGGTGGTATGGATGGATAAATATGCTGGGCTTCATGTTGGATTCTTGTACCATCAAGTTGTACATTCAGCTCACGCGATAACGAGGCATGATGTACTGTAGGTGGAAGACAGATGATACTGTTTTTGCAGCGCTAGGGGTTAGGCGTCATTTTCTGCAATAGTCAGAGAGAAGTGTCGTGTCTTTGGTTAGTGTTTCCTCGAGCTTGTCAAGCTTTTTAGCCTGGGTTGCGCAACAAATGTCAATCGGCATAGATAAATTTTCTTGAGGAAGTTTCCAGGAGATCATTGATATCGAGATTGAATGGCATGGGGGCCAGAACAGAGCCTTTAGGGAGGCCGTTTGAGAGATGCCTCCATCTGCTTGTTTTGTCGCCCAAATGCACATGGAACCTTCTATTCTGGAGAAGAAATGATATAATGTTGGCCACCCATGGGGGAAAGCATCTAGATATCTTAACCAAAAGACCACGATGCCAGACCGTGTCATACGGTGCTGTAAGATTGATGAAGACAACATCTGTCTTCAAATTCTTCTGGAATCCATTTTGATGTGCGTTGAAAGAGCCAGGACCTGTTCGCAGGTAGATCTTCCTGGTCGGAAACCAGTTTGGTCAGGAGTTAAGAATTCCTCTGTGAGAGGAGCTATTCGCGACGGCAGCAACCTTTTAAGGAGTTTGTAACACACGGAAAGGAGTGATATTGGTCTATAACAGGCAGCCAGTGTTGGGTCTTTCTTTGGTTTCAAAACAGCTATTATCTTCGCACGACGCCAGATTTTGGGAATGGATTCAGACTCTATGATATGGGATAGAAATGCAGTGAGCCACTTCTTGGCCACAGGTTCCAGGTTTAGGATAAGTTCTGGGGTGATATTATTGTAGCCAGTTCCCGGTTAGACCTTCTTCAATGCATCAATTCCAATCAATGCATCGATTCCAATCCAAATATTGATATAGCGCAATTAGTGCTAGTATGACGTCATCATTTGCTAAATTGTTTAGCGTAATTTTCATTGTCTTCTGTAAATCAGCAATCAGGTCTATGTTTGTTACAAAAGAATTCAACTTATTGCACTCTTTTTGCCACAACATTTAGTGATTAATTGATGCTAGGACAAAATGTAATGGGGACAAAATGTCACAGACAAGATGTAATGGGATAAAATGTAAGCCTAACCCCAACCCTAACCTGTGACCTATTGTGCGACCACAGATTAATTAGCATTGCTATTAGATTGATTGCTTTACTACTTGCGTGCAAAAAGTAAACAAAAATAGAGAAATCTGACCACATACAATTTGTTGCTTTGAGTGGTCATATGCTTGTCTGCCTGTTTTGCACTCACAATTTTAACTGCAATATTATATTAGCATGTTATATCGATGACTGAGTTGTTACTTTTTGTTTTGGGCGATGTGCTCCTATCACCTTATATCAATTTTTGCATTATATAGATGCACGTTGTATCAAAGGTGGACTGTACTCGCAAGTTCAGTACAGAATGTAACCAAGCGTGTAGTCCAATATGTCATAAGATGAAATATTTGGGAGATTAATTGGGAATTCTTATTTTTAATTATCTATTGTGTCGCACATTTTTTTGGATGCTGATTCGACATTGTAATATAAACTGTATGTTTTGAAGGAATGCCAATCCAAACCAGGAATTATATGAATTACTCACAGCCTGGTGATAGATCTGTTAAATATATGGATGTCAGGGATTCAATTAATCTGTTTATCTTGCCAAGAAATAAAGAGAATATGACATTCGTTGCCAACACAGGTTTGTTTCTGATATTTATGATGTGAAATATATAATAGTTTGATACTAATTGTTGCATCAACTTCAATCTGCACAGCTGTTGTTGTTTATGGACATTAATTACATGTGGTTAGCACATCGGTTCCAGGTTCATTGAATTTGTTTCTTGTTAGACCACTTACTAAGCAGACTACTAGACTACTACATAATTCAACCCCTTTACCATCCATTACAAATTCTGACGCCGTCGCCATGGCAGCAATTTATCCTGGGTTGATTGCGTTGTCTATCACACCAAGCATCGGATCCAGTATCGTAGCTCACCATTTCCGTGCTTTTATTTCCAGTTGAATCATCTGAATCACTTGGGACTTGACTCTCCCTTTCACTGTTGACTACTATAATGATGCATTGCTGCTTTATAAGGAAAATTTGCCTAACTTCGCTCACATATAGCAAAGTACTGCCCGAGTCCCACTTGAGGTAACTGGATAATGACAAATAACAGCCCAAGTGGCACTTGGGCTAACCAGCAAAGGGTACCAGTATGTGTGCGAGTAATAATCGTGCAAATACAGTCATCAAAATGCATTACTGTACTTTAGATGTGAAGAACATGCAAAATGGATTTGTTGGACATCCAGATTTTGAAGAGCTTATGAAAGACTTGGGATATTGTTTACTTTCAGCCCCTCACTATCTTCCAACACCTGCCTCATTGTCAGAAAAGAGCTGGTAGGAAATATCCTTTCATAACCTATGTTACCGATACAAAATTTTGGCTCTCTGTGGTAGTTAAAGTCCTGAAGTAATCTGTACTCTCTAAGACATAACCTGGGGACCTTCCGAATGATCACCTTTTCTTATTTTATAATTTTGCAAACATTTAGATTCCCTAGGTGTCAAATCTATTTTACATCATAAGAACCAGAACCAGAATCATTGATAGTACAGTGTATAGTCTAAATTTTAGAATTTTATAGTGTTGTGGCCTGCGCAAGTACTGAGAATAGCAGATATGGCCCTCTACTTGAAAAGCTTGGGAACCACTATCTTAATTGTGTACAGAATTATGAAGATTGTCTAGGAAATTTTGCTCAACATCTTCTGTAGCTTCTGAAATACTTAGCCTTGAAGTGCAGTGAGTAGTTTTCTACTTGTGGTTTTTGCATTTTATCTAAGTTGACTGTTTTTGAGATGTAATGAAATATGGTGCATCATTCTATTAAACATATAAAGCAAAATTAAAGGCACTTATCCAGAATATTTTATTTAATGGCTAATTTCAAGTGGACTGGCAGTGACTCCTTATTTTAATGAAATTTTGAAATGTCTAGGTCTGAGCTTCTTATTACAGTAACCTGAAGAGTTTGCCATCTTATTTATATTTATATATATATATATATATATATATATATATATATATATATATATATAAGTAATGAGAACATAAAATATATATATATATATAATGACTGTTCCATATAGAAACTGTTTTCATTTTTGTTGTTAGAAGATTTCTATTGATTTCCATAGTTAAGAGTCAAGTGTATATATGGCTTGCTGATATGCTAAGAGATATGGAATATTGTGAATGTTGCCGGGATTGACTGCTTGTTGTAGGTTTCATTATGCTAGTCGAGTGTGGGAATTTATGAAAAGGTCACCAATGGTGTCCGAGTACAATCGTCTGCTGTCATGAGCAAGGTCATTTGAAAGCCATCTTACTTGCTGCGTATGAGGTTTACATCATGGCAAGACCTGCCAATGTCAGACAAGATATGAGTGGTGCCCTGAGGGTCACTGTCATCAACGAATCAGCGTCCTTCCTCATCCTGGGAATGCCACTGCTGCTGAGCTGCAGATGTTGAAGGAAGTCATCTACTGTTAACTTAGTTGAAGGAGTCGGCCAAATGCCAAGGCTTACACTGGATCTTGTTAGCTGTGCATCATTCTATGTTGAAGCAAGGATGTTTGATGCTAAAGAAATAACTTTCCACATAGACAATCTCACTTTGCTATCATTAAGTCATAATGGGGAACATATAAAGGCTGTTATGTCAGAAAATGAGAAAAAGCTTGTTTGAAAATATATGATGGCCAGTTCTGCAGTTTATGCTAAAAATTTTTGACTCTTTAATAGTGCACTTGGTTTTTTATTTAGCTTTCTGTTCACAGCAATTCATCTATTAAAATGTTGGTTGCACAACATGGATAACTGGTTTTCTGAATTGATCAACCATTTTATTATGTAAGAGGCAAAAGCTTATTCATGTATCTGTTTGTTGAGCAACAGAAACCTGAAATTGATATGGTGTCATATTTTCTCTCACATGTAGCCCATGTGTTGAACACTTCCTATAAAACAACAACTATACATTTGTTTCATGCCATATATTGGTGCACATTACATGAAGTACCATATTATTTGACTGAAAATTTGGTAATCGTATTGCTTTAGAAAGTTTCAGAATTGTATATGTTTTCTAAGTTTTATTCAAAATAAACTTTACTGCTTTCTGTTAATTACTTTATTTGCAATTATGAGCTTTTAGTTTGATTATATATTTTGAAATGTTCTATTATAAAACGTCGCAGCTTGTTTTAGCAGTAACCACATTTTTTAGTTATACTTATTAGTTATCACTTCACTGTTACCTGTGGAGAAGATGATTAGTGAGGTTTATAAACAATTTAAATTGTGCTTAGTTAGTTGTGAATCTGGTTTATTGTATGTGCCATTGTGGTAATTGAAAACAAGAGCTTTACTGTCTTTTGATACAATGTTTTCAGAGCATGTATGGTAAAATGTAGCAGGTTAGATATAAGAAGCTTCACTCGTTTAATCAAATCTGACAGTTGGTTATAATAATATAAGAAAGAGCTATTGCATACATTTATGAGACAACAAGACTTTCTAATACTTGGTCACATAGCACTAGTTGGTATAGATATCTATGCAGGCTGTGTTTAAATAGTGCGAGCTCAAATTATTAGATTGTCAAGTAGCATAACCATAAATAAACTGCAATCATTATTAGAATCCACTTCTGTAGATCATAGGTTTGAAGGTATAAATGCACTGGATCAACACTGCTGCTGATTACTGATTTGCTGTTTTTACATTTTAGGAATATTTTGAAATTTGCAGATGTTTCACTACTTAATTTCTTTCACTGGAAAACTACTTGCAAAGTATTCTCCTATATCTTGGCATTTCTTCGTGGATTATAGTGAGAAATGCAGATACAAGTCATTGGAATTTAAGATTGCTATAACAGCTTAACACTTGCTTTATAACTATAGTGCCAGTATTAATGGTGTTCATAAGTTTTCTGGTGATTATAAGTTTTGTCAAGTAGCCTTTCTATTCATGGCTTTTGTTGTATGCAGTTGTGAAATAAAGGTGATGAGAGCAACTATACACTTTGGGGAACAATTGTAGAATACTAGTATTTGTTTTGATTTTCTTTACTAGCTACCAACTTCTTTTAACATTGCTGCATAATTTTTTAAATTATTGTCAGGTCAGGCCTTCATCCTCTAGCTGTGTCCAATTCTCAGTATTCTTCTGAGCCATTTATTTTCTGTTGCTATATTTTTGCTCCAATTCTTTTTTTATGATCCAAGATTCATATCCATATACACTGTGTCTGGATAAAACGGGATCCCTTGCGATAATGATGAAAGACACTAGTAAATATTCATCAATTTTAAAAATTTAAAATTCATTTTAGTCCTGACAGTTAATGTATATAAAATATATAGACAATGTATGTATGGTTGAAATGTATGCAGGTCCAGGTAAAAGAAGTGAGTTATCAGACAAATTCTCTTGTGTTTGGTTTAGGTGCTGAATGCTTTTTTGATTACCAGTAACTGGTTTTTTTCAAGGTAAATTTTAATACATTGATTTGTGTTGTGGATGTGTCTATCAGTTTTAACTGTTTTTGAGAAAATATAGTTACATGACAATTTTAGAAGGATACAATATAGAGCAAAGTGAAAATGTTTTGTGTCAGTCTATTGCCGCCATGCAGGCAGAAAGTGAAGATGATGAGAAAGTTACTTAAAATTACACTAATCTATTTTATAAAATGAATGAAACAAATGTAGTTGTACTTTGTGGTACTGTGTGGTGTGTTACTTATGAAAAGTTCTGATAAATAGTGTTTGGTTAGGCCTAAGTATTTGTGAGTTCTCTAAAGAATTACCAGTAATGCTAGAATTTTCAGCATTGTCATTGTCATAAGAATCCAGCATAAGCATAGATCTTGTGAGTTCTGAGGCCATCTTTGAAAAATCTCATTAAGATTGCCAATAGTCTAGGGAAGAATGAGATGTGGGAGTGGAGAAGATACGGTTTTTTGTCCATTATTTTTTAACATCTCCATTTTAAATATTTTAATTAACTTTTGTGATTCATTTAAAAATTTACAATAGCAATGACATCAAATTATTTGAATTACTTATTTTGTGTTCTTTGTCAGCAAAATAAATTTGAGTATGTGTTAGACTGCATTCTAATTTTGTAGTATGTACTTGTTACTTTAGTTACTTTGGACAAGACTGCTTAAATGCAGAAACAATTTTTGATGATTAAGTATATTGGAGCATTTGGAACATTTGATACAATGCTTGACTGATATCAGATGTTTTAGCAACTGTTTAAACTTTCCCCCATTGAACTGCAGGAAGATAATCCGTCTTTCAATGTGTTTATGTGTTTAATTATCTGCTCATTTGATGAATTGCCTTAAACATGCATTATATATGGTATTTAGTTTAATTCTGAACTTGCAAGCTAAACTCATTTGATTTTATTGATTGCATATTTGCCAGTAGATGCTATAAATTTTGCTTTATGTTTAAGGAGCGTTAACTTTAGTTAGGTTTATTCAGCTTATTGTAGGCCTAATTATTTTAGGTGCATGTTTCTTCGATGTTGATTGCTGTTAACAAATATTGCAAATTGCTTATACTATTTACAGGTTCATACATTTCATTTGCAATTTGGTTATATAGGTTTACTATGCAAGTTTGGATAAAAAAAATTCACAGATACCATAAATTGCTGTGAATTTGGGTGAGGACACTTTTATGACAAGGAACGCGGTGATTTTTTTAACGTGTTAACTGCGGGGGCCACGGCCCCCCAGTAGTTTTCCTGGCCCCCGCAGTAATTATTGCGCCCCCTTTCATAAAAAGGCCCCCTAGAGGTCATTCCGAGTTTTTCTCTCATGTTTTGGCAGTCTTTTAAGAGAAACAGCGTCTTTCGAACTGTCGCACACAATCACGCTCGAGCGCACAGCCGCACACTGTAGTGTAGATTAAAATATGAGTCCGTGATGCAAGGACAAGTCAGCTCTGATATCTAGTTGGGGTCGCAGGGATGTGTAGCCTACATCTGCGCGCGCACAGAGAAGAGATTGGATTACCGGTATAGTATATCAGGCCCTCCGAGAGAAATTCCGGGCCCCTGTGCAGAATGGGCGACGGGCCCTTGAGAAGTATTAATTTCTTGACTTTTTTTGCTTGTCAGCCGTTTACGAAGTGTTGACGACCTTTTTTAGTAGCACTGTGTCCCGGGCCCCCTTGTGCGCTCGCCGGGCCTCTGTGCTGAGCAAACATCTTAACCATTCTTTAGTGTTATTACTCATTTTATTGTTAATTATAGATATTCATCATCGGCCCGGGCCCCCTCCAGACCGCCGGGCCCCTGTGCAGTTGCCCCCCTCTCGGAGGCCCTGTAGTATATTATAATCACCTACTGAACCACTTTAAACCTTGTTATATTATATTAAATGGGTTGACAAGCAAAATAGGTCATCCGGAACCCCGGTCACAGTGGGTGATGCATCCCCAGTCAATGCAATCATCAACATGGTGGAACGTAGACTGCCTACGAGGAGGAATTGAGGGAGTAAAGAACAACATCGAATCAATAATAGGATGTCAAGATCGAACAACGTGGAAATCAATGGTCGCTAACGTAGAAATACACGGCGCCTATAGCCAGTGGATGGGCAACTATTAAACTAAAAAACATTAGTTAAACTATAACTACATTTAAACTAGAAATAAGTAGTTAAACTTTTAGTCGCAAACTAACTTTCTAATATACCGGTAGTTAGGCCTAGGCCTACTACCGTACTACGGGCTTATATGGACGTAAGAAGAACTGAGGCTTCGCTGTAAAAGTGAGTAAAATTCTTTGAACTCACACGCTTATGTAAGTTATAGGACTATGCGTAGTGTCCTTTATTGAATTTATTGTTCTTGTATTTTTGTCGTTATTTTGCTATTGTTGGTGTATCGTTGAATGGAAGGAGGTAGGTAGGAGGGTCTAGCTGGTTCGACGCTACCTAACGGTGAGTGCGGCCGTTCAGCTTGTACGGGCCTTCGTCTTGTCAAGAATGGACTACTGTAACAGTGTCTTGCTAGGCCTACCGGAAAACAAGTTAAATCGACTTCAGTCCGTACTGAATCTGGCTGCACGAGTGGTCTTCGGTTGTCGCTGGAATGACCACATCACGCCACTGCTGAGAGATCGCCTCCACTGGTTACGCGTTCAACAGCGTATTGTTTACAAGCGTTGTTGGCTCACTTTCCGAGCTCTTTATGACCCACACTGCCCAGAATATCTGAGTGCGCTTGTGCACCGACGACGTCAAATGAGTCGAGAATGAAGCTTCGGTCGAGTCCTACTGCTTGTCCCTCCTCCGTCAGAGACCTCCAAGTTTGGAGAAAGGTCATTCTCCAAAGGGAATCCGTTACTTTGAAACTCGTTACCTGAGGTTGTGTCGGAAGCTGTCTCTGCGGAATCCTTTCTTAGGAACTTAAAAACACACATATTTAATATAGGACTTAACTGATAGAATTATGTCAAAGTGCTTTTGTCGTAGGCCTTGGCCTTGTTTACTGCGCTGGAGAAATTGTCTAGAAATAAGAATAATAAGGCAAAGAACACTTAGGCCTATAATTTTAGGCTACGCTTACTATTTTAATGCGCTTAATTTCATTTCGTGCGTTTTTCTATTCTTGCATTTTCATGTATTCATGTATCGTTGAACATAGGCGGCGGAAGACAATAAAAGTACCCCGGCCTATATACTACTGCAGGGTTTCCCAAACATTTCGGGCCCGCGACCCACTTAAGTTTTGTAACGTGCTGCGACCCTGATCAGAGCATGTCATATAAAAATGCATTAGGCCATCTGGCGAACGTCTGTTGAAAAGAATCTTCTGAGTTTTGAATAACTGGCAAAACAAAAACTCTGATTCAATTCGAATGAAAATATGGTAAATGTATTAGGCTGAATTATTCATATTTTTGCCTTGAATAAGACAAAAGGAGATAAATAAATATTGAATTTCCGTGAAAATCATCTTGTTAAAAAAATTTCCAGGAACATACATGTGTTAGGCGTTTTAGAAGTCCTATGAATAGGGCAAAATCGCTTAACCGGGAGGTGGGCCCAAGATTGAGACAGAGATCCCTATTGTTGTTGGAGTTTCAGAACAAAATCGTCGGAATACGCTCTCTTGAGTAATTGCGAAATAAGATTAATTTTTGAACGTACTATAGACCAGGGTTTTCTAAACTTTTTGGAACTGGAACCCACTTCAGCAGCTTTGCAACCTGCCGCGACCCTGAAACTTTATTGCCAACTAAAGTTGGATAAAACACTGATAATTTGAATATAAGCCGTGTATGGAGGATTGCAGGCAAATAAATTTCTTGGAAGCTAAGCCTACTTGCAACTTACAAGGCTTGTGACATTTTGGTATTGATTAGAAAATGACACTTTTGAATCTAATTTAGCGCTACACCGCGACCCATTAGACCTAGCCCTGCGCAGTGCCGGGTTAACTTCTTTGAAGGCCTGACGCAAACAACGCAACAAAGCTTTAAATGGCTCTCAACCCTTCAAGTTCGAAGTTTCAAAGTAATTCAAACATCGGCCGGAAAATTATGACAATTACGGTAATTTTAAAATGTAAAAAATTTCCTTATATATATATATATATTTATTTATTTAAAATGAAATACAATTAGTAGACCTACTGTGTTTTTAGTAAAATTCATTGTTCGTGATTTTATATAATTTATCTATGGAAAAAATAATAAAAGTTAAACCAGTGGGCCTGGCGCAAGTGCGCCAGTTGCGCCATGATTAATTATACGGCACTTGCCCTGCGACCAACTTTTGGGTCGCGACCCACAGTTTGGGAAACACTGTACTATTGTATAGGCCCTGAACTAGTCAACATGCATTTTCAAGTGTGTTTTATAAAATAGACAGAAATGTTTCTAAAATGTCTTTTAATACAACAAAATTACTGCATCTTTATAAATGAGTGGCATGGAAATGATTGATGTTCCGAAAGATTGGTTTTAAACCTGAAAACCAAGAGTAGGCGTACATTGCAGGCTTTGTTTAATGTAAGATCACAAATTGAACATTTATTCAAACAATATGAGGTTCTTTATTCTTAAAAAGTACCCCGGCACGGCCTATGGCGGGCCGGGGTACTTTTAAAAGTACCCCGAACTGGGTCGACGGGGTTAATATAAGCCGTGTTGGCCGATAGGAGTGCGCCGCCTATCATCCTATGTCGTTGAATTGAAAGAGATTGGTACAGATTTTATTATTATATGCTCATTATCATGTTTTCGAATTGCAAAGGAAGCCTATCAGGATATATATATATATATATATATATATATATATATATATGTGTAGGTGTGTGTGTGATTGAAATTGATAATAACTGATAGAGATAGGGATGTAAGTTTTCCTCTTCAACTGAAAAAGTAGAATGGCCGGAAATATTCCGGAAATTTCGGAAATTTCCGGAATACTTCCGGAAAAGTTATAAAAGCCTTCAAAACTTCTCTTTTTAGAGGTAAACAGACAGCAGTGGACAAAATTAATTACCGCAGGTCCCACAGCTAAGAAAACGAAGTTTTATTATATATTTTTGGCACATAGGGGAATTGGTTGAAAACGGGTTCTCCGATATTTTAAAGAGATCCCGCCAATTTAAGTATTCTACTTGCTGCTCAGGAACCAGCTTCACCTTATGAATATTCACGGTTTTGTCGCATCGAGTGCTGGCGAGAGTGTGAGACTATGGGTAAATACCGTAAAATAAACAAGTGTTTAGTTTTGTTTTGTGACAATTGGTTAATTTTTCGCCGAACATCGAGATTTATTATAGTTTTAACAAATCAGACAGCAAAACGGCGTCGCGTACTCTGGTAACTGGTTCTCTGCGACTTCCGACTCAGACATTATATAGCGCTACCATACTGACAGTTGTTAACTTGTTAACAAATGCCCAACAAATGAATAGTTATAAATAGTAATAATGATAAAAAATAATAATAGATATCAGTAATAGTAATCAATAGTAATAAATACTAATAATAAACAGTAATAATAATTATAATAAATAACATTAATAATCAACTTTTCCTTTCCGGAAAAGTACCTCAGAAATTTCCGGAAATTTCCGGAAATTTCCAGAGGAAATTTCCGGAATTTTCCTAACTCGCATCCCTAGATAGAGATGACTCAGATGAGCCTGAGATCCAATAATAGAATATAAAAAATATTTCGTAAGGTAATCGCTAGGTGGCGCTGATGACAGTAAGTAGTCGAAAGGAATAAAAAATTAATAATAATATAGCCTGAGGTCCTAGAATAATAATATGGAAGTAGTAATTAGCCAAATAGTGTAGGAAGGCTGAAAGGCAGATGTTCGATGGATGAAACCCAACGATAAGGGAAGGGTGGCGGTGATTGGCTAGTGAGCTTAGCACACCTTTCTTAGGCCAGTCCAAAACTATATAAATAGCGGTCCTAGCAGTAGATTGGGGCCGATAGCTGAGGGCAGCGTGTTGATGGAAGGTAAGGACCTTTGTCAAGAACGGTACATATAGGGTGGGACGGTACACGAGAAGTGGTACACGAGGAGAGATTAGGTACACCGTACATGGTACACGAGAGCTAACAGGACACACGGTACACGAGATTAGGTACACCGTACATGGTACACGAGAGATAACAGGGTACACGGTACACGAGAAGTGGTACACGAGAAGTGGTACACGGGTACACGAGGAGAGATAAGGTACACGGTACACGAGATAGGAAGGTACACGGTACACGAGAAGTGGTACACGGGTACACGAGAGATGAGAGGGTACACGAGAAGTGGTACACGAGGAGAGATAAGGTACACGGTACACGATAGATAAGAAGGTACACGGTACACGAGAAGTGGTACACGGGTACACGAAGAGAGATAAGGAACACGGTACACGGAAAGAGATAGATAGTCAGCCTTATAGAGAGAGTAAAACCTGTGCCAAAAAGCTAGGTCGAACAACCACGTGACCTAATCTGATTGATCACCCGATGCAGCCAGCCGGACCTAGGCATCCTGGGAAAGTTAGTATTGAGTCATAGAGGCCCGGTTCGCCACGAACACACACACACACACACACACACACACATATATATATATATATATATATATATATATATATATATATATATATATATGTATCATAGACCTCTTAAATTAAGGACTGACGTCAGGCAATCTCGGGTCCGCGAACTTGGGTCCATTGAGGTTAAAATGCTGCAACTGGAGTATGCAAAGTGATACAGCTATGAAATTTGGTAGTCACACTGACTGAGAAAGAAACTCTACGCATTTCAAGTGACCGGAAGTTGATTACGTCATTACACTGCGAAATACATTGATTTTAAAACGATATATGTATATATTATGTTAAAATATATGCATTTCACATACATTGGCTGCTGCTGATCTAAGCAGAATATATAGTAATTAGCACCGGAATCTAGTAGGCAAATTCGGCTTTATATGCATTGAGTAGGATCACAACATCATTACCAGGAATATAGTCCAGTGGCGTAGCCAGGATTCCGAAATAGGGGGAATAAGGTTCGTCAAAAAGTTTATTCCCAAACTCGATCATGTTACCTACCCCTCCTAAAAATTTCCCAACGGTCTTTCCAAAATCACACGGCCGGGGTCAGTGCCACAATAAGGGCCGATATCCACACGTGGCTACCCCAATGATATAGTCGAATGGAACTGATCCTCGTTTTATTCTCACAGCTATCAGCCGCTATTGAACCCAAGGGCAAAAGTGACCCTATCCTATATATATATATATATATATATATATATATATATATATATATATAGGGCTTTTTCAGGGGGAACGAAAAGTTTGACAGTTGGGAACGCCGTTCAAGAGACACCTTTTTTGCCAAATTAAATATATAATTATAGATATGTAATAATGTGTTTGACAAACGTAGGCATCACAGATGCGACTAATTTTTAAAGTTAAACCTGTTTTGTTGATGAGTAAAAAAGGATGGGTTCCCAAACCTTTTTCTAATTAAAAGTAGTTTAACTTATTACTTTAAAAAAGCACTGTATATATATAACAAACGCCAGCAAAAATAGTGGATTTTTTAATTATAGTTTGACGGTAGTTATTTTGATTGAAAGGAGAGGGGTCAAGAGAAATTGACGTCAACACTTTCATTTTTCACAGATGATAAATAATAGGAAATTTCATGGAATACTGTACTATTTATTACAAGGGAGAAAGCCTGACAAACAAAAAAGGTCATCACCACCACCAAACCCCGTGCCACCCAGGCCCAACCCCTTCGGCCACAACTCCCGCTCCCAAACCCGCACAGCTCTTTCCAGGTTCCCTCCCCAAATCCCCTTACCGCCCCTGACCCACACCCTCTTATCCAACCCTCCCCGGCCACAACGACACGCTGACAAACCCCTTTCCTTACCTTAAAGCCTCATTTTAAAGTTGAATAGATACAATCAAACAAACAACAAAAACAATAAAAAAGAGGCAAAATAACTGGAATGGTCATGTCCTGAGAGGAGACTCATTATTCAGAACAATACTGGAGGGACACGTGGGACTGATGGGAGAAAGGATAACCAGAGGAAGACCACATACATCACTACTGCACTGGATGCTGACTAAAGACGGATACAGAGGATTCAAGACCCAAGTTGCTGACAGAGAAGGATGGCGCCAATGGGAACCAGGACCTGCTTTCGGGCAGAGAACTTATTAAGAAGATACAATGCATATGCCCGGCCACAACACCCGCAACGATATCCCGCCCTTCCTTACGCTATGTTGGTGGGCGGAGCTTAATGATGTGGCGTGATTTTTGCATACACGAAATTCAAATGTACATATCTTATATAATAATTCTCTTTCTCTGTATGTCGGTCACGATACACGGCAGATGTTGGAGAACGTTGTTGCCATTGATAACCAAACTTTATTATCGAAGGAGCGTTTGACGAAGCGTATTCATTGCAGCTTCACGAATCGTCCTGATTGCCTGCACGTTGTACCCCTCCCAATCGCCCCTTCCCAACCCAGCCTTGCCCTACCCCACCGACCCAAACAGCCGTTCTTCTTACCTCTCTACAGCGTCACAAATTGTCACAGTGGCGTGATTTTTACATACATAATTATGACGTGGCGCGGAGCTTGGCTTGGTGGCCTGATTTTCAAGTATATACAATGCAACTGTACACACATATATTATATATATATATATATAATATTGAAACGTTGTTCATCTGGCGTTATTCTTTTGGATTAACTTTGAACCAGCTGATGCGTACGCGTAATTCCTCGATCGCAATAAGCTTATTCGTTTATATAGCCTACGCTATAACAAAGTCTGGATAATCTATTTAAATAACTGACAATGAATGAAGTGCGAATGAATGGCGAGACTCCAGAAGAACGAAGACATTGAATGGCGTGAGGGCGAAAGCAAAATTCTCGAAAAAAGTCCGGAGAATCTAGCTGTTCGGCGTTCTCAACATACACAAAAAGTCTAGCGTTCACGAGCTTTCCGACATTCAAGTGAGAACGAGGAGCAGGCTGTTGCTCGGCATGCAAAGGCAGCACAGCAAGTTCAACGATCAAAAGCCTTCCGACAAGCAATGGAGACCGAGGAGCAGGCTGTTGTTCGGCGTGAAAAAGCAGCACAGCGAACAAGATAATCGAGCACTGCCCGTCGTTCGACACTGTCAAATCATTATACTTACGTAACGTTGACTATCAAGTTTCAGAACATTCATGCGAATGGGCGTTAACACGGTAGAAGGCAAAGGCGGCGAGTTAAGGACAATTAATTGCGCAAAATGCTATTGCATTTGCACAAAATGGGGTGGTAAAACACCCACCCCCGTCATTTTTGACTGGTTAGCACCTAGTTTTAAATAATAATTTCCTTTGTCAGTCACGCTACACGGCGGATGTTTAAAAATGTCGTTGCCATAGTCAACCAAACTTTATAATGGGCGGAACTTGACCAAGCGTCCTGATTGGCAGATTGGCCTCACTGGGGAAGCGTCCTGATTGGCTGCACGTTGTACGGCACCACTGGGGTCGCTGTATCCCGTGTTAGGCCGTAGCCTGTAGGCCCTACTGGAAGGAGGTGCAGCCTTCAGTCGTAAACCAAGCCCAAGCCTACGTGGGGCGGTAGGCCCTACTGGGGCGCAGCCTACCTCGGAGACTAAGCTCAAGCAACCGAGGAAGGCCGTAGGCCCCACTGAGGGGCGCAGCCTCACGTGTGGGGCCGCAGGTCATCCTGGGGGATCGCAATCCCCATGTGAGGTCGTATGCCTTACTGGGGGCGAAGCATCCCGTGGGAGACCAAGCCTAGCTCCCCCTGGAGGCCGTAAGTTCAACTGGAGCACAGCCCACTCTCAGGGGAGAAAAAGTCGCAGCCCTCAACGACATCGCAGCCCTCCGTGGCAGACAAAGCCCATTTGGGTCCGTAAACTGAACATGAGCCGCATGGACAAAAGGAGCCGTATGTTACCGTAGGTAACAATGGAGGTCGCATCCCCCCGTGGGAGACCAAATCCCAATGGAATCGTAGTAGTAGGTTTCGTTATGGTGTGCAGCCCCTGTTGTGTGTGTGTGTGGGGGGTAAGACCATCCAGTGAGCACATAGGACAAATATTCAATTATAATCTACACATTCACTTTACATTTTCAGATTTAAAAATTGCTATATGTAATATTATGAACTTTTGCAATAAATCGGGGAAGGAGATAGCCATTCCCCGTCGTTTTTGACGGGTTAACAGCTAGTATAAGTATATTGTTACATTACAACGTAGATAATGTCTGCAACGTCACACTATGTTGGTGGGTTGAGCTTGATAAGTAGCGTGCTTTTTACGCACATACAATAGGGGTATCCAGTGTTTAACAACAAATCCGCTTGCTCCGCCCACTAGTAGGCAGAAGCCATTGACGTCTATTAATAGACGCCAGTGGCAGAAGCAGATTTTGCCCACCAGCATAGATACCGGCTATGCTGGTGGGCATAGAGAGTGTTCTGGATACTCCTATACAAATGTACAACCGCTGTTTGGCGTTTCAAAAGCAACACAGCAAGTTCAGCGTTCAACATCATTCTGACAAATCACTGAGGCAGACAAAGGAGCAGTCTATTGTTCGGCGTGCACCAGGGCCTCTTTTAAGAAAAAAATCACTGCACACAGTGCACAGAACTCAGAACTCATTTGTGGACAGCAGCGCCAAAGAGCAAGCAAAAAAGGTCGTTCTGAAAATTTATCACTGCACTAAGCACGGAAAATGGCATTTTACCACTGCACATTTTCATTTTATCACTGCACATTTTGTGTATCACTACACGTTAAAACAGGCCCCGGCGTGCACAAGAAGCACAGCAAGTTCAACGTTCAAGAACTTTCCGACAAGTAAGTGAGAGCGGGCCAAGCCCCAGCCCTCCCATTTGGAGACCAAACCCCTTTAGGGTCTTGGTCCAAACCGGAGTCGTAGGGTCCGTTCTGGAATGCAGCCTCCTGAGGTGGGGGCAAGACCACCCAGTGGAGCCATAGGATATATGTAATAATAATCACGCATTCACTTAACATTTTCAGATTTCATATATTGCTATATGTAATCATATGGATAGACTGGCCTTAGTATCCGAAGAATATGGTATGAGGATTAACACCAAAAAGACGAAAGTGATGGTCATCAGTAAAGAGCAAGGAAAGGAGGCAAACATCACAATCTATGGACAGAAGGTAGAACAATTGAAACAATTCTGCTACCTTGGCAGCCTTATCACGGAAGATGCCAGATGTCGTTGTAAATAAGAAGGAGAATTGCAATGGGAAAGGAAGCATTCTACCAAAGGAAGGAAATAATGAGGAGTAATCTCGATAAAGGGCTAAGAAGAGAATGATTAAAACACTGATATGGAGTGATCTGGTGTTATATGGCTCAGAGACATGGACGATGAGAAAAGACGACATCAGAAGACTGGAGGCGTTCTTCCAAACAGAGATGTGGACATGGAGGCGAATGGAAAGAATAAGTTGGACACTGTAATATATCCAATAAAGAAGTCCTAGATATCGTTGAAGAGAAAAAGACAATAATACAAACAATAAAACAAAGGCAAAGGAACTGGATACAAAACATTTTAAGAGGAGAATCGTTGTTCAAAACAATACTGGAAGGGCACATTGGGGTAAAATAAACAGATGGAAGACCACGTACATCACTCACTGCTGAACTGGATGATGCCAAAAGACGGATACAAAGGATTAAAGACCCAAGCTGCTGACAGAGATAGATGGCGCCAATGGGAACCAGGACCTGTTGTTCCGGGCAGAGAACTTAAAGAAAAATCATATGGACTTTTGCAATAGGCCTAAATCAAACGCTTTTTTATAGTAGAAATAGCCAATCTCCCACGTCATTTTTCCATTATTAGGTTAATTAACAGCTAGTATTATTAATATTTTCAAACGAATTCATTGCAATTATTATTATTATTTCTAGATGATTTATTAAACGCTATAACATTTTAGCTAGTGCTAAAATCAAGAGCGATTTACAGATGTTCTTTGAAGATGCGCGAAATAAATATTGTCGTTGAGGCTTATGTCGCAAACGCCTCAAGGGATGTGATGGATGTCACTGAGGCGGGAAGCAAAGATTCCAAAGACAGGGGTTGCCGCGTGTCACGGATCTTTCCCCAGCATCACCGTCCTGGACGGAGGAGGGACATAAAGGCGAATTCGCTTGTCTGATCGCAGCTGCTTGCGACAGTCAGTCAGCATCGGCCGCTGTATGAGCGCAGAAATGGACGATCCGGGCAGAGAGGGTCGTGCAGTGCTCGGAATGTTGACCATACAGCGTTTGTAAGCTATACGCTCCGAGATCTTCAGCCAGTGTAGCCGTTCCTTTAGCAATGAGTCACGTGATCCTTCCATCTCGCGCTAAAGATCAAGGAAGGGCCGCAGCGTTCACTGACCGACTGAAGGCGGTCAAGCTGATAGTCCGGAAGCCCCAGAAGAATGCTATTGCAATAATCCAACCTGGAAAAATAGCACAATAGGCCCGGACTACGTGGATCGCTGCTGATGTTTAAAATGTACCGTCGAATCAATACCTGCAATACCTGCTTCCTTCAAGAAATAAGCGATCTGAAACATTAATTCTGACATTGAAAATATGACGAGTGGTTAACGCGTTGTGACGTCATATTTGAAGGGGCTGACCTCAGTGATCTTTTGTGGAGACGAGTGGAGGGGTAAAAAACTATCAAATTCGGGTGGTGTCATTTATGGACGGCCCACAAATTGGCGCAATTGTTCATCCCCATGAGTAATTTTGAAAACCATACTACTAGAGTTGATGTTACTAACTTACTGCTGTATTTAAAAAGAAAATAGAGAAAATTAGATTTAAAAATTCTACAACTTTATCATCACTCGTATCTTGTCAACCCTAACGTCTAATTCAAAATGATCCTAGCATAAACATCATGCGCTAACATATGTTTAAATAGAGGCACAACTTTCAGCGTTGTGGCCAATCTGCGAGAGAACAAGTCATAGAAGAATACTGCATGAAAGCCTTGACGAAGAATTATGATCAATTATCTTCCACCAGACAGAGGTTTGAAATTCTAAAAATCACTTGAAAGTTTACCAATAAATTTTATTCGGGCAAAATGATTTGTGAAAACCCAAAAAGACCGCTGTCCGACAAGTTCAAATCTTTCAATCTGAGGGACTGTAAACAACACTTGATTAAGCTTTTGCAAATCAGCTCTTAGTAAAAACATGCCGTCCTTTGCAGCCATACGCTAAAAGCCAGAGGAACAAACGCCAGCAATGGTCGCTGTTGGAATAAAGCATCACGCAATCGGTAGGCCTATTACTGACAGCAAACTATTTTTTATTTTGTGGCTTCGGCTTCTAATTCTGGTTTCCCCTTCAAAGCTAAAGTAGTTTTGCGCTTCTTCGGAATAGTGTTGAGGAATCCCTGAATAGCTTTTCTCACCTGAAACAATGTACATTATGATGATGTTTTAAAGCAAGCACTCTGGTAAAAATTTGAAATCATTTGATTGATTTTATAATTTCAGACTAGACAAATATTGAATAAGTGCGAGTGCATGTGAATGCGAGTGATCGTGTGCCATATGGCATATGTAGAAAGACATAGACATAATATGAGTTTAATTTCTTTGCAGACCGATTGATGGCACATCAGTACAGTCACTGCAGTCACCTACCAGTAGTAATTGCTAACTGTTACAATTAAACAGCATTTAAAGTAAGTTACTATTTTGCCAAATTAAGTACAGGGACTAAAGTCTTACTCATGACTCAATATTATATGCATAAATAGGATCGATAACATTAAATGTTATCGATGTGCAGATACATTTTATTTGGACAGATGTCCTGAGGGTCGCCGCCAATCAGCAACCGACGAGCCGCATGCGGCCCGCGGACCTCGGTTGGTCGCCCCTGTTAATTAATATACAGGCTCACGTTCACTAACGGCCGCAAACTGGTCCAAGGGCAGTACCGGTAACTTTGTTATAGAAATTATATATCAACTGACTGGGCTATCAATCGGGATACAGCTAAATCCTTGTGTCAAGCAGTAGTTCATCGAAACATTTATTACAGTTAATTTTGATAGCGTTGCAGATTTATATAACTATATTATAGACATTGGCGTAGTCAGGCGTTGGAACAGGAGGCGCCGTATAGGTCGCCCCCTATTCCGGTTAGGATCAGTCGCAGGATTTGCGCAAAGAGTGGATAAATTGTTTAAGGGGTGTGGGATGATTGTCAAGGGAATCAGAATTTTTGCATCGAATGAAAGATATATTTAATAAAGACGAGTAGCAACTTCTTCAAAATTGCCTCAATTTGGAGGTTCTTTTGACAAAAGGCACCAAAATAGATGTGAAATGATTGGAATTATTTGAGGAAATGTCATAATTTAAAGTTATATTTAAATCGGAATTGAATCAGTTGATTAATCCACGTGAAACTCTGAAGTCTATTCATTTAAACCATCTCACTTGTCCGAACTGGACTATTGCATTACGAATCCTGCTTACTATTCCTGTAGGCCTAAGTGTAGCCAATTGAGAACGATCATTTTCGCTATTAATTTTATAAAAACTTATCCGCCATCAACTATCACCCAAGAAAGACTTAACAGGCTAGCTTTGATTGCAATCGAAAATGATGTAGGCCTATGTTCGAAACAAGACACCACCGAACTAAAAGAGAGCCATGCTAGCATGAAAGCTCGTAAAGCAATTTCTATGTCTCTGCAGTGAATTAAAACCTTGTTTAGAGTGAAGAAACCCGTTTCTGTTTGTACATAGTTATTAGTTTCAAATATTTACTATGTTCAGAGTATACTGTATCCGTGTTGGGTCTAATTTTTGTGTCCGCGAGAAAATAAGTTGCTGAGGGCGCCAAATTCAAAGTTGCAGGGGGCGCCGGAATGGCTAGCTTAGGCCCTGGTCGGAGCTCGACGCCACTGCTAACGTCTAATTTCGTATAAATACGCGTATAAAATTTTTGGACATATTATACGTATGATACGCGCATAATTCCAATGGACGTAACGTATGGTCGAATCTTTCTCTGCACTAACCTCATCCATAGAAACAATTCCAACAAGGCGTCCTCCATCTGTAACGTAAGCGTGATGAAGACTCAGAAGTGAAAATAGCCAATGAACCTATCAAAAAGAAAACACTGACAACTAAATAAAACTTGTCTGTTACTTGGTATCTTTCACGCGCCCTTTACTAAATCGAGAGAGCTGATGTCAAATCTGTAGTTGGATTTCATCTATCATTTCAGAATATTATTTGCTATGCACATATACTAAGTTGTATAGGACTATGCAAGTGTGAGGGGAAATTTTCTTGAGCTGTCATAGAATAGAGCCAATATAAAACTGAATTATGGTTCAGAACTGAGTAATTAAAAAGCGTATTCACGTTAAGATTTTAGACTTAAATAAAGATTTCACTCGGATCTTAACTCCATACGTACATACAGTTCAAAAGTTCTTTAGACACTTGTCCATGCATACAAGCCAAGCTAATAGTAGGCCTATACAATTAGGCAACAATCAAAATACTATTCTCTCTGTAATATTATATGTTAATTTTCAATCAATAAAGTCACAATGATTCTTCTCCGTGTTTCATCAAGTGGGCGTCGCTCCTAATGATGCCATGTATATGTTTTCCAGTCTTCTTTGTTTTTTATAGTTTCAATTATTTTCATATTTTCATACATGTTGCTTTAGGAATTTAATCCAGGCATCTCATTTGTTGTCTTCCTCTTCTTCTAGCGCCCTCCATTTTCCTAGCATCATTGCTTTATCCAGAATGTCTCTGGTCATCATCATTGTGTGTTAAAAGTACCTCAATCTCTGCCCTAGACACTTGTACAATGTACATACACTTGTACACATGTTTTGTGAGATTTCTGGTTTAATTTTTTTCTCATTTATTTGATTTATTTCTTCTTTTAGCTGCCCGTGGTATTTAAAAAATTTTTCCAGCATCATTGTTCAAATGCGTCTAGTCTGTTCTATTTTCTCATAGTCCAGCTCTCGTTGCCACATATAGTAGGACTATTGGGAATACCACTGAATCACTGATTCTGTCATTCTCCTTATTATATATTAATATGCCAATATCTTTTTCTGTCAGTATTTTATCCAGCCTTTTCATTCCATCCTAACCCACCATTATTCTGTGTATTATTTAATTGTCACTTCTTCTGTTCTCATGTTTAATAATAGATCAGAATAATTAAAGCGCATGCCAATACAATAAGGCCACTACGAGCAACCTTAGTAGAGACAATTTGCTTTTCACCGCTATAAGTAATGGACATCTCTTTTATATAAAGACTCGCAAACGCTTGTGTTATTCAAATCATCTAACCTTGTAGAGCGACGTCTTGACCGAAAATTGAAAAGGTGCAGGGTCAATATAACAATCTTCGAAGTTAATCGGCTGACTAAGTTCGTGTACTTTCCAGTCGAGATTCTAGAGAAACACAATTCATCTACGAAGAATGAGCGAATTAAGTGCTCAGACGCCAAAGGAGCAATCGAAAAAAATAATAGAAGCTGTGCATAGAAAGGCCTCTGCTTAGAGTCTTAATATCCTAGAATGACCTAGATAAAATCAAGCGCAGTGTATATAAGGCAGCCAAGAAGGACAATAGAATTCTATTAATGATCAAACGAACGGCAGTGATCAGAGAATACATGAAGAATATAATAATAAGAATTTTATAACTAATAATAATAAGATACTGGTAGACCCCATTTGGTAGGTCCACGTTCAAGCAGTGTCCATTTCTGAAGAAAGGCATACAAGTTTTAAAAACTTTGAAGCAGATCAACAAAGCTGATCAAGAGTATCAAAGATTACACTGAAAGAAAGGCGAACGGGTAACAAGTTAGTTGGAGCCGAGTTGATTTCGCTGCGAATTAGCTACTTTTAAAGATGAGAATAAGATGAGATTTGATTGAGAAATGAAATACTAACACAGAACCCGCGACCCCCGATTGCCTGGCAAGAATCCTACCACCACTCCATCGCACTCATAAGACTCTCAACACAAAATATGACGAAATTTGAAGATGCCACAATGCATTGCGTCTCTGTGCTTTTAGCGCAGGTACGGGTAACAAGTTAGTCGGAGCCGAGTTGATTTCCAGATTAGAGAGTTACACGGTAACGGTTACCGCGGAAATCCGCGGTAACCGCGGTAATTACCGCGGTAGTGGGGACAATTTGGCCAAAAGTGCGGTATTACCACGATAACGGGTTCTTGCCACGCGGTAATACCGCGGGAACGGGGAATTTACAACGGTAATACCGCGGTGACAGTATCGGTATTATCAAGTTGATGATAACAATAATATTGATGACGTTGTGCAGGCGTTCTTGTTTTCTGTATGGAGAGTATTTAGTAACCCAGTAGGTTGTTCGTTAAGTAGGTATGGGTGCAATTAATACACGGCGCTGGAGCGTCTAAACTCTAAAGTCTAAATTATATGGAGGTAATGGGAACTGAGTCAACTGACTGCATTTAATACATTTCTCTTGCTTGAACTAGACAGTTAATTGCTAAAGCGTCTAAATCCGAGTGGTGGATAATAGAATAATGTCTCGCAAGCGACAATGCAATATCATGGATATAGGCCTATGGATGTCTAAATTTTCTAAAAGAAATGCTCTAGCTGAATCATCAAGTTAATTGGAGCCTACCGACTCTTCTATTGCATTTGTCGTTACTAACGAACAGGCTTTGTCACGTTAATAAGAACATTATTGACAAATTGGATATTGAAACTTTGGCAGCCGAGTTCGCAAGGAAAATGCAAAAAGACTAAGTGAAAACATATTCGGACGCTTTTCCACATAGAGAAGGAAATCTGAAAGTCTAAAACGTTTTCCTGTAGATAGGCTAGTTTAGGATGTTGCCAACGAAACCTGAACTCTTATAATTATTGTCAAACTATTCATTTAACTCTGCATCTTGGATTTAAAACTTTAATTGAGATTACGAGATAGACTACTCAAGCAGGTAAGGTACAGCCACTGTACATGCATACTTTTAATATGATTGGTCAACAATAATTGTTAGTTGTGCAGAACTATGAATTCATAAACACTAAATAGCTTAATTGAAAGTAAATTAATTATTGAACAACCCCAAAAGTAAATAAACATTATGGCCAAATTTATATGACTTTCTGATATAAGTAGATATATATATATGTATATATATATATATATATATGTTACAGTCAAAGTGTGAAATCAGGCTATGTTGACATTGCCTGAAATTTTTAGGCAATGTTGACATAAGCCTTTTCACTCGGGCAATGTCGACATTGACTGAAAATTTTAGGCATTGTTTAACAATGCCTGAAATTTGCTCAGGTTTTCTACACCTGAAAATGGCTGAAATCTTTATCCGTGATGGAGTAGCAATGTATATGGAGCTATGCATGCACCAATGTGTAACATAAAAAAATTAAATGAGTTGCAAATTAGGGGCCGTCCATGTAATACGTATGCACCGAGGTGGACTTGAGATTTAGGCGATTTTGCGTACAGGAGAGAGGGGGTCACGACTGAATTTGTACGTAATGGTTAATGGTTAATGGTTCTGGACAACTTCTATAGCGCCGTAGCATGGCGAAGGCCAAAGTCAAAGGCGCTGTCAACAACGCTGACAAATCGACATGGAACGGAAGATTGTTTGTCTGGGAAAGTCCGCTCAGATGGCACAAAGAGTTCGCTGCCGTGTTGAAATCGGGCAGTGAACCCTTCAGAAGGCGGTCTTCCGCAAGAAGACGTTCCGTCGAAGAGTCAGCGAAAACGCAGAAAGGATGTTGAAGGACCGCATGGATGCTAAGAAAAATTCTCCGCGTGGCGAAAATCAGGCGGCGAATCCTTGAGGGCGGTCATCTGCGAGACAGTAATCCATCGCCGAACTTGACGGGAACCGACTGAGGATGGAATCCCGCGCACGAAACCGGAACAGTCTTTGCCCTTTATGGCCTGTAGGCTCCGTCGAGTGACTGGTGGTCCAACCACGCCGACACGGGCGACGTGAATCCGAGCGTTCAGCGCAGAGAAGACGCAAAGACCATCGCCGACCGCTTCGAAAACGACGGCTAAGCGACGATCCGCGCGATTAGCGCAAAGAAATAAGCGCAAGACGTCGGTAAATCCGCCAAGAACGGCGACATTCCGAAGCACGGACAGACACGTGCAAGCAGCCAAAATGGCGCTACCGGAAGTTGAATGATGCTTTTCGTGCTATGCTTTACGTAGGCCTACGCACATTCAAATTCATAAATAGATAGAAGGCTGGTAAGGCTGGTATATTCACACAAACATTTGATTTGAACAAAATTACTTTCTCACGGTCAAACAAAGGGTCCCGACTATTGTTCCCACGGTTATTTAAATATTAAAAACCTTTAATTTAATAGTAAGCAAATGGTTTTTGGCTATGGCTAAAAATTAATTTTCACCATGAGAGGGGGTTTGATACTTTGTACGTACGCATAGGGGGGTAACCAAAATGTACGGTTTGCATCAGAGGAAAAGTTCAAATGAAATAAAGGAACAAGCAGTAATAGAAAACAGTTCTACAGCATTAATAACACAAACACACACACACACACACACATATATATATATATATGTGTGTGTGTGTGTGTGTGTGTGTTACAGTCAAAGTGTGAAATCAGGCAATGTTGACATTGCCTGAAATTTTTAGGCAATGTCGACTTATGCCGATATTTACCTGCTGCTATTCCATCACAGATAAAGATTTCAGGCAAAGTGTGTAGAAAATCTGAGCAAATTTCAGGAGGCATAGTTAAACAATGCCTAACAAGTAACAATTATTTCAGTCAATGTCGACATTGCCCGAGTGAAACGGCTTATGTCGACATTGCCTGATTTCACACTTTGACTGTAACATATATATATATATATATATATATATATATATATATATATATATATATATATGGGGCGGGAAGTTAGGGGTGGTAACAAGTTAACAACGCTAGACGATGGATTAGATGGAGACAGTAATGTACGGCCCCGTGTGATGCGCTACCGTACTGGATGGTGTTGGATATAATGGGAGTGGGCAAACTATGGCCCACGGTCCGCATGCGACCCGCCACCGTATTTCAAGCGGCCCACGAGATCATTTAGAAATAAGCATACGGCCGGCAGAAGTTGAGATCATTTAAAATTATTTTATGGAAATGTGGCACTTTATTCAAAACTCTTAGATACGATTGGTTACACCCGGGGCAATTTCTCCCCAATTTCCCCCCAAATGTCTTGACAAGCAAACAATACAAATAAGTAAAGATCACCGCAGTTACTGCATCGTTTTATGACAAGCTAAATAATGTTTCGCAATATTGTAATAATGGATTCCGATTCCGACAAAGTACTTAGAATTCTTCTTTTTCCCACTTTAAACTATAAGCGTTTTGGCTTGTTGTATATGCGAACCGCCTTATGTAGCATTAGGCTTCATGCGGCCCTTTAAAGAAAAAGTTTGCCACCTCTGGGATACCTTGGATATAGCGTACTACTGCTACATTTTGCAGACCCGCCAAGTACGTTCTAAAGAAGTTCTATTGTGTCTGAAATGTATACATTTTATTTTAGTGTTTCCACATTTACACTCACTCACCTCGATGTTTGGTGATAGGTCCCCTAAAAATCAACAAATAGACACTATTGCATTATCATTTCAATCTTTTAAAAGCGATTATGTAACATCTAATTCTCACAAAGTGCAAACCATTTACTTCATATTTTTCATTCTAGAACTCATCAGTAGACTGCAAGTATGATAAATATTTGCTGAAGTAAATGAGAAGTCATACAGTTGCTAACTGCAATAAGTTTATTTTGATAATTTCTAGATTCCGACCATGTGTTCAACTTTGAGAGGAGGAAAGTTTTTGTTACAGAGCAGAGAATTGAGAAAAATGTTAGCGAAGTTTTTGTTCCCACTACAATTATGGATGAAACGTTTGCTTTTTACACATTGAGCAACAGACCCGTACAAAGTGGGGATGCAGAAGGTGCAGCTGCACCCCTGGAAAAATTTAGGGGGTGTAGTGCACCCCTGCAAAGAAGATGGTCTGAACCCCCTGCACCCCCTTCCAGCTAAAATTGGCCCAAAATTGCCCACATTTTATAAAACTGGCCCAAAAATTGCCAAAATTTGCTAAAATTTATCCAAAAATTGCCAAAAAATTGACAAAATTTGCAAACAATTATCTCGCCCCCCAAAAAGTGCGAAATAACGCTACTGCTTTTACCTGGAGAAAATCTGCACCCCTGCTGAAAATTCGTTCCGACGGGCCTGTTGAGCAATGAACATTAATATGACTTGAAATTTCTCCATCACGTAAGGTTCTTAAGAAAACTTTAGTTGCACATTTACATTGTAACGCCTCCAGTGACATAGTTTCTACAGTCTATAGTTGGGCAAACTGTGGCCCGCGGACCGCTTGCTGTCCGCCGGAGTATTTTATGCGGCCCGCAGGAGCGCAGTTACTACAAATTTTTTAAATGGCCGTTAACAATGCACTGCGGATTTCTTGGCTAGTAGCAGCCAAAAGGCTTATCGAAAGAGTAAATTTATTATCAGGACAATGATAACCACGGACAGGAGCTATACTGTAGATAAGATAACGCAATCTACGAGTATGCCTATTTGATAGACATTTCTTTAGTATTGTATATGAATAAATTACTCTATTATTTATCGACTTTATTATCCTCATGCGTGTCTACACTGTAAAATTAAAAAATTTAAACACATTATTGATTTATCGTAAAATTAGCTCAGACAATATGCAGTTGGTCTCACGTAAGACTTAGGCTATTTCAATAAGTAGCCTCAAATATAACCAGTGTTTATTCTAGCCACCTTGACATTGGGAGGAGTTTGAAATGTTTGGGGTGGAGAAGGTTTGTCTGCCCAAAAACCTTGACGAGCAAAAAATTAAAAAAATTAAAAAGTCATCGCATCCTTCCTTTTCTTTAAAATACTCTTCTATATGGTCATATCCTTCTCTTTTTCCGCTCTCCAAAATAAAAAACCCTCTCTCGTCACACTTTTCGGGGGAAATTTCCATCCCCCAATGCAACATATAGAAATTTTTGGGGGAATTTTCAAACTTTGGGGGGGAGAATCCCCTCAAAGGGCCTAGAATAAACACTGAATATAACTATCAAAAAATTTATCGGAAACGTCTCTCATCTGCAACAATTTATTAGTAATAAATGTTGAGAATTTTGTATTGAACTAGTTATCTGTTTAAAAATAGTACATTATACATCAGTGTGCAGCATTATTCTCCCAGCAACACAAATATAAGGCATAACAAAACGTGCAGTCGCTATTGTGACAACGACGCGATATTTAATAATACCGGTTTAGTGCGATATTGGGATCGCATAAAATTATGACCATATGCGATCACATGTTTAAAAAAGTTTCTACTGTACACACTTTTCCCCGTTTTTTCCGCATTGCGATTTCCGTATATATATATATATATATATATATATATATATATATATATATATATATATATATATATATACATACATTTATATCCACACTTTTTATTTTCATCATATGTTTCGCACCTTTCGCTATATTTTTTATACACGGACCAGCGGCTGTTTCCTCGTCATCATCTACTCTTTGTTCTTTCGTGGTCTGAAGTTGAGGTGACAGCAAGAATTTGCTTTTACAAAGCGGATGTTTGGATGGCCATCGTTTGCTCGTCAGCCGTTTTTACGGGAAATGTGGAACACGATACTGAAAACGCCACAATTTTCCCGCAATTTTTACACATATGGCCGCATTCAACTGCAATTTTCGCATATATCCAGGTAAAGTAGGAGCATAAATGGGAAGTTTCCGCACTCCCCCCCACAATTTTAATACCTGTGAGCAGGCCCGCCGAGAGAAATTCCTGGCCCTGTGCAGAATGACCGGCGGGCCTCGAAATTTTTTTTAAAATTGCTGACGACCCTTTTTTGCTCGTCATTGGTTTAACCCAAATTAACCGACACGATGTCATGTTGCAACTCTCGAAAACTAGTGATGACCTTTTTTTCTTGTCGCTCTTTTTCACATTCAGTAGCGTCATTTCACATTTTTCTTAGGGGCGAGATAATTTTTGGCTAAATTTTGACAAATTTTGGCAAATTATTGGCAAATTTTTGGCAATTATAGGCAAATTTTGGGCAATTTTTGGACCAATTTTGCAAATTTGAAAACTTTTGACATTTTTGGGCAAATTTTGGGCAATTTTGGCGATTTTTGGCACATTTCACATCTATTTATTTACTTAATACATTATTTCTTCATTTTCCTTGGAGGAGGAAGGCCCGCCTGCCCCTCCCCAAATGACGCCCCTGTTCACTCTGTTCCTTTTGATGCTTTTGATGCCCTCAGGTCCGGGCCCCCTTTTACTCGCCGGGCCCCCTTTCCTTAGTGTTATTATTGGTATTATTGTTAATTATGCATATTCATCATCGGCCCGGGCCCCCTCCAGACCGCCGGGCCCCTGTGCATTTGCCCTCCCCTCTGCCCCCTCTCGGCGGCCCTGCCTGTGAGTCCCGCTCTTTTCCAGAAAAATCTTCGCAATAAACCGGCATCGCTAGATATTGCATGAATTATGTGTCATTAGATTTACATTTTACAGCTGTATTTCTAACGAAATGCTGCATTAATGCACATTTTAACTGACATCAGCAAGAGTAACTGCAACAGCTGCTATTAACTGCTGCTGCTGCTGATGCCGGAATTATATAAAATACGTTGCCATAGATTTACATTAAAAGACAGGCCTACGCGAGTCTGAGCACCTGAACGTATATAGGCGATATATAGCGATTTTCTTGCAGTGTCTTAATTGAGCGAGTCTGTAGTAGGCCTATAAACTGCATTGGTCGTAGCTCTAAAACATGCCGGTTTAGACATCAAAAGGTTATGGGTTACTGCCATTCAACTAAACTTGATCATTCAAGACTGCAAAACTCAATAGTCAGATTTTCACTATCTATGATATCAAATTAGTCGTCTCAAAAGCCTTACGTGATGTGAATTTTTTAAAGTAATTTCTGTGATTGTCATTACAAAATTTACCAGGTACACAAAAATTATAAAGGAAATAAAAATCTTGTACAGTGATATTGGCAATTTAACCTTTGAACTTTAATTCACTCTTTCACCTTTATGTCTGCAGCCAATTCGTTGGGCTGTTGCAATGCACTTTATCATGGTCTCCCTAAAAATCTGCTGTCCACTTTTCAATCTTTGCTAAATATTGCTGCTCGTCCTATGGCAAAAGCTTCTCGCTATTCCAGTATCTTAGATTTTATGCTGGCCACTCTTCACTGGCTTTCAATTTCTGACCGCATCGAATATAAATAGACAATTCTTGCTTCTGCAGCGCCTCTTGGTCAGGACCATTCCTTCCTACATTGTTGAACTGTTTTACCACTGTCTTCCAATACGTCACATCACTTGCTCTTATCATATTATCACATAGTTAATGTGCATGTATGCATGTATGTGTGTGTCTGCATGTATGTATGTGTGAGCTGTCATTCAGAGTAACTGCACCCTCTCTCTGGAATGGATTGTCTCCGTATATTCACGCCTCACTTTTCACCCGCACTCAGTTCATTGCGAAGACTACAGTCTCATTTTCTTATCAAGCGACTCTAAAGCCAGACGCGCCTCTTATTATAAATATAAGAGGCTCTATCGAAGACCATTATTACGTTGGTGGACGTACGATTTTGGTGAATCTGTAAACGACGTTATATTGACAATTTTGATTCAAAAATAAGTTGCGTGTTTATTATTACGTGGCGCAGAGCTTGGCTAGGTGGCGATCATTGAAATGTTGTTCAGCATGAATTCAATGATTGGGTATTAGGTATCGGTATTGGATTAGTATTATCCTGCACTGACATCTTTCTAGTTATAAATATAAGAGGCTCTATCAGTATATTTTGGTGAATCTGTAAACGACGTTATATTGACTTGATTCAAAAAGGCCTAATTATTACGTGGCGCAGAGCTTGGCTAGGTGGCGATCATTGAAATGTTGTTCAGCATGAATTCAATGATTGGGTATTAGGTATCGGTATTGGATTAGTATTATCCTGCACTGCGAGCGAAGCGAGCGCGAGCGAAGCGAGCCTCTTTCTAGTTATAAATATAAGAGGCTCTATCGAAGTCCATTCTTACAGTATATTTTGGTGAATCTGTAAACGACGTTATATTGACTTGATTCAAAAATAAGTTTAGAGAGCTTTCTGACATCTCGCTTCAACGAGGAAAATAGAAAATGCTTCGAATTTTAACGATTAGATAATACCTTCATCTTCGGCATCGGAATCAAGAAATCGGACTCTAAATTCCACATCTTTGTTTTCTTTTCCTTCTTCCTAAAACAAATTTAATCACTTGTTAGAATGTCCGGTAGAGCAAGTTTTGCGAGGCCGTCTGGAGTCTGTGTCAAACGTTGAATCTCGACTTTAGCTTACGTGCGGTGCTGAGCAATCGGTGCTCAACAGACGCCGTCTACTGTTAAGTAGGCCAGGGGTCTCCAAAGTTTTTCAGCCGCGGGCCACATTGCTGACTTCTGACGGCTACGCGGGCCACATGCACAAAGAAATCAAACTTATTAAATACCACATACCGCAAATGAATAACTAACAGCAACACACTATTTATTGCTGGAGTACAAATCGCAGATGAGTGCCGTTTCACCTCGTATTCGAATATCAAAATAATTAAGATGCAAGAATAGATCTGCTAATTTACACAGTCTTTGAGCAACACCAGTGGATGGTTCCTGTCATTTAAGAATATTTAAATCTCACTTCGGTGACTTCTGAGAAAAAAAATCAAGTCAGGACTTTCCCACATCTAAGCCATCTCAGTGACATTTGGTAAGATGGGTCTGGAAATTCAGATTCAATTTCCATTAGGAAATCACAAAACTGATGATGTCTGAGTTCATGAGGTAGCGTATATCTATAGTTACGAGTAAGACAGGTGAAAGTTGAAGCAAGTTATAATTAAAGTCTATGTCTCTATGACACAGACGGTGGAAAAAGATTTCTATAATAGATTTGCACATGTTCCTAATTTCTTGCTGCTGGCGGATTAGGTTCTGCAGGCTTTGGCGGTCCGTACTTTGAAGACCTCTGACGTAGACGGGTCTAAAAGGCGCCTGTGCGCTTAACGACGCGTGTTCTGTTGTCCACGGCGGCTCTTGTGCCACATCAGGAGAAGAAAAAGAAAGGACTGTGAGAAGACAGAAGAAGGATTCGCCAACGACCAGAAGACAAAAGAATTTCGAACTTAATGCCCTTATATTAATTAACCCATATGTGGCTGGCGTCAGTTTAAACTTTAAACTGACGTTCGTTTACTTTCGGAGTTTAGACTGCATATTTAGTTATTCTAAGTTATAATGCTTTAGGAATAGTCTTTAGTCAGTTTGGAAATTTTCTTTTGCACAGCGGGAATTTTTGCTTATTAAATTCGTGTTTATATTAAATTAGTTAGGTTTTAATCGGACGTCCGCTATTTTCGGAAATGACAACTTTGAGAATAAAGGTGTAAGTACCGTTTCGTTATTTTAACAAACTTTGGCAGTGGAAAATGTTTTAAAATACTTACTTTTGGCCACTGCATTAAACTTTTGCACAGAATATTTAACTATTGGGTATTATTGTTAAAGACGCTTCCGTATCAAGGACAATGAGCGTCTTTTAAACTAAGTACAAATTCGCAGGATTATAAATAATCATCTTTATTCGTGACAAGCACAGCATAAAAAAGTAGTACACAACCAGTAGTACACAACCAAGGAAAACACAAATCAACTGAACAAAACTAAATAATAATAATAATAAAAATAATAATAAAAATAAACCTAATAATAAACAAATACACTAAGAACAAACTTTACACAGTTATGACCCGGGTCAAATAAAGTTCATCTATACAATATAAGAATTTACACTTGTCCGGAAATGAGGGAGCGTCACAAGTGATGTCAGCCGCGAGCCGGCTACCCAACCTAAAAACCTGCGACAGAAAGTAAGGGAGTTTTCTCTCCCCGTGACGCAATGAAATAAACGAATTTTTTTAAAATTCGTTTTATGACAAAGGCACTATTGAGCGGTATAGTTAAGCTAACTTAAGCGTAATCTGCTGTTACTAAGAGATGCAAACCGCCCGTATGGTATCTAAATTCGTATTATCGATATGCGTAAGTAAAATATGAATCGTCGTAGTCTACATCGATATCAGCGATATGTCATTCTCGCCGCGAATATACGATGCGTGACAAACTTTCGACAGTTTTGTAATAATAATTTTAATAAATTGATGAATATTTAAATATATCAAACTATTTACTATTGAAGCCAACAGCATAGAAGAAGTGTTTATATTTTGTTTACTCAATCAACGTCTATAATTATTAAATTGACATAGCCTGGATAGCCAGGGTTCCAGTGGTTTAGGAGAAAGAAACGAAAGTGGACAAACACTAGTGGAATTCTGCAATAGAGAGGATTTGTATATAACAAACACATGGTTCTAACAGAAGAAAAAGGCCAGACATACATGGACAGCACCGAATGGAGTACATAAAAATCAAATTGATTATATCTTTATAAGTAAAAGATGCCGTAATAGTGTCCGAAACTGCAAAACCAGACCAGGCGCACATTGTGGATCTGATCACAACCCTGTAGTGGCAGAAATGAAAATAAAGCTTAAACAAATCAGAAAGAAAAAAGGCAAAGAAAAATGGAATCTAAACAAACTAAATAACACTAAAGACAAAGAAGAATATAAAAAATTAACTGACGAACAATTGGCAAAATTGAAAGAAGAAACAGATCAGAAACTATATGGAAAAAAATAAAGGAATGTATAACAGAAGTTGCAGATAAATTATGTGGTAGACAAGAACAAACCATGAAACAGTCTGGACGACAACAGGCATTCTAGAGAAAATGCAAGAAAGAAAGCGATATAATGGGGATGAGTCCCAAGACAGGGAAACAGACATACATAAAATTAAAGCATGAAATACAAAGAATGTGCAGGAAAGCAAAGGAAGATCACTACAGTGAAAAATGCAAAGAAATAGAAGAACTGGATAAAAGACACAACCCTCTGATGTATACAAAATTTAAGGACTTGAACAGTAAACCAAATAACATACCTACTTCAGTAAAAGACAAGAATGGAAAGTTATTAATGCAAAAGGGCGAAATATTAAATAGATGGAAAGAGTATGTCGAAGAATTGTATAATGACATCAGAAAGCAGATCCCAGAAATGGACTCGAAACAAGAGAATCCATTAATAAATGAAGTAAGGCAAGTCATACAGAAGTTACCAAAGAACAAAGCGGCAGGAAACGATGGGTAATGTGCAGAACTGATACAAAACCTAGAAAATTAAGGACTGAAAGCAACTACCAAACTAATAAATTTAATATACAAAACTGGAAAAGTACCTGAAGATTTTCTTAAATGTATATTCATACCAATACCCAAGAAAAATAAAGCCCAAGAATGCGAAGACTACAGAACCATAAGGCTGATTCCACACATGTCCAAAATCCTATTATATATAATAAAAAACAGGATCACACCCATAACGGAAAGATTACTGTCGGCAAGTCAACTGGGCTTCAGAAAAGGCAAAGGAACAAGAGACGCCATTTGGCAAATAAGACTCATATGCGAAAATACACAAAGAATTAGAAAAAATATGCACATATGTTTTATCGATTACAAAAAGGCTTTTGATATGGTGAATCATACAAAACTAATAGAGATACTGAAATGGGCAGAAATACCAACTATAGAAACAAGGCTATACTGGTCAACTTGTACTATAACCAGACCGCTACAGTGAGACTACAAAATGAAGAAACGGAAAAAATTAGAATTAAACGAGGAGTTAGATAAGGCTGCATTTGTCTCCACTATTATTCAACCTATATACAGACACAGTGATATTTACTGAAAGCGAGAAAGATTTACAAAATGTATTAAATAAACTAAACAATAAAAGCAAAGAATATGGCATGGAAATAAACTTAAAGAAAAAAGACAATGATCCTAAGCAAACAGAGAAACATAAAGCACAAAATTTTAATTGAAAATACTGAATTAGAACAAGTTAAGGAGTAAAAATATCTTGGAGGCTATATAACAGAAGATGGTCGATGTGAACGAGACATAAAAGCTAGAATCACCATGGCCAAGGAAGCATTCTGGAAACAAAAAGAACTCCTAAGGAGAAACTTAGGATTAGCAACAAAGAAGAGAATATTGAGATGTTATGTAACATCTGTGTTCGTGTATCCTTGTGAAGGCTGGGCAATAACAAAAACTATGCAAAAGAAAATTGATAATTTGAAATGTGGTGTTTCAGAAGGATGCTAAAAATCAGTTGGAAAGGTAAAACAACTAATGAAGACTGCTTGAAGAGAATTGAAAACACAAAGACCCTGATGAAAGAGATTGCTAAAAGGAAAACACAGTATGCTGGACATATAATGAGAGGATCATGCACACAGCAAGCTCTAAATGTCTTGGAAGGGAAATATGAAGAAAAAGCAACTAAAGGACGACCACGAAGAACATGGTTAGACGACATAAAAAGCTGGACTGGCATAGAAAATTATGGGGAAATTAAAATATTAGCTGAAGACCGAGACAAATGGAGACAAATCGTGACTGCCAACCTTCGAATCGAAGATGGCACACCACGACATGAGCCAGGGTTCCAGAATAAGTGCAAAAAGGTTTCTGCACATAGACTTTTCCAGACCAAATTAAGGGTTTTTATGAGCATATTGAGCTGCCTAACGGAGTCTGGCGGATCGAACCCCACCTGAAAAAAAGAGGGTAAGACTAAATTCAAATCCTAAGAGTTTGAGCCATATTTTTCACCACCGGCAACTTTCTACTTTCCCAACTGATAAAATTTCTTTCATCGATTTTGCAGATCGACGAAACTTAGGTTACTAAATTTTACAGTCGGATACAGTGTCTAAAAAGTGCACCCACGAGTTGACCTACACTTGCTGTTAGGTTAACCAACAAGTTGTGTCACTTGTTACTAAATGCTATGGGGTAGAACGGTTCTTTAAACTTGGCCTGCCTTTGTTATTAGTAAACTTACCAGTTTATCGTTAAGGTCTTGAGGTGATCTCTTGAGAGGTTGTAGCTCTGTCTTAACCTCCGATGGTTCTTTGGTTTGAAACTTTCGTGACAGATATTGGTGTTTTCTTTCACTAGTAAACAATGCGTTAATGACACGCTTCAGTTCCTTCCGCTGGATCGAACCACGAAGCATCATGTTATCTGCGACAAACACGACAACAGCAGACAGATTATTATTATAAGTAGTAGTAGTAGTAGTAGTGGTGGTGGTGGTAGTAGTAGTAGTAGTAGTAGTAGTAGTAGTAGTAGTAGTAGTAGTAGTAGTAGTAGTAGTAGTAGTAGTAGTAGTAGTAGTAGTAGTAGTAGTAGTAGTAGTAGTAGTAGTAGTAGTAGTAGTAGTAGTAGTAGTAGTAGTAGTAGTAGTAGTATTGTCATCATCACCATCATATAGTATGCCTAGTCTGAAATTGTTGAACACCGGTGACGCTGGTTCTCGATCAGGAGTTAAACCTTCATTCCCCTAGTCTATGGCTGGTAAGTTGTGAATAATCTAATTGTAATAGTTATTTTTGAAATTGACTATTGATTAATTAATAGTTGATTCCAATTTAATCGCAGAGGCTTCTTTTGTCGCATTTATTGACAAATATGTGATATTTCACATAAAATTCAGCTTGAAAGAGTAAATAATACAAGCACTAGGTCTTCTGATGCTTCGCCTTTTTCATACCATTTTGCAGGAGCACCATTGAGGGTGGCTGTACCCAAGCTCTGGAACTCTATGCCGGCACGGATCCGTGAGACTGAATGCCTTTCAGCCTTCATGTTTCGACTGAAAACGCGTCTATTTTTATTATAGGGCCTATGCCCTTCTTAACCGAAACCAGGAATTATGGACTGACTCCTGGACTTCCAACTCAGAACTACTTTTGACTATTATTCTAGCGACCATAGACTGATGCAGATGCATAACTAAAATGACGATAAAGAAGTTTTACGATTGATTGATTAATTTTATCAAATCACGCTGTTAATTGCATTGACTTTAATTATCTTAAGATATAGTCTATGGTATTTAAAGTGAAGCCTGTTTTCCACCATTTTACATTGAGCGTGTTTCAATGATATCTTAACTCTTAAGAGATCTAGACAAATGTTGCCATGACATCAGTGAGGGTAAGATTGTGAAAAACTTGCTTAAACGTTTCGCCGTCTTAACCAACTATAGGCTCTATCCAGTAAGTATTAATGTCTATGGTCTACTATCATTATTTGTTCCAGACTTCCGGTGCATTTGTTAGTAATGGGCGAAATAATCTATTTATCTTCAGTCGACATGTTAATCGTTAAAAACAAATTAACGGTTGATCGATTGATTAATCTTTAATTTCAGCAGCTTAGTACTATAGACCCAACGTGTCAACGATCTTGCTATCATACTTTATTCTGCATTTGTTGTTTAGGATAAGCATTTACATTATAAGCCTATTATTTCCTCCCGCCTTATTTCTTATAGAATTTCATCATATATAACAATCCGATTCATTTTAGGTGGATTACCTAATTAGTTAATGAAATTCCCTCTTCTAATTAAGTCTATGTCTCAGTTGCTGTCTATATGAGTGACACAATGAAGCTGCTGAGTTAGATTTTGTTCCTCGCTAGTTTCTTGCGGCTCTTCACATGCGTCATTATAGGTACTTTTCGAGCGCAAGAAGCATAGTGCACCATAAGACTAAAGACCGATTAAGACCATAACCAACTTGTTGTTTATTATCTTCCTCTATAAACCAAGAAAATTCATGCGTTTAATATTAGAAATTTAAAGTTTCATAATTGCTATGAAATTGACAGTTGCCAGAGAAATATGGTTGTCTCGTGAGAGGCAGTCAACAGACCTTCGTTATCGACTAGAGGATAGGCTCGTACGCTATGAAGCTGTAGCAGTTCCCATGCATAGTTGTAAGTACTTTTCATGCTCAAGAAGTAAACATCGCGCACCATAAAAGCTTCGGCATCTACTTGATGAGCGCTATAAAAACAGTCAAACATATTTAAGAGAATCTCAGTGGTTTCAACACAGAACGGGTACAGCTGACCGACTCAAAACCAAGCTCTTGCCCTGTTATTATAATCATAGGCAACATACATTAAACACACTGAAGCATCTTTACAACTTTCAGAGTACAAAAGATACTTTGTGTCGTTTATGTTTAGTGATTCCATAAATTGTCATCTATTTCATAGCTATTGGATTAAATCGTAATGTAAAGACAATGGAGCATGCGCAGCACAAACATATAATAAGCGTATTTGAAAGTAGTGCTATACTCTTAAAAACCTCGATATCCAGCATAGATTATTGCGTCATTTAAAATTTGTGCATGATGCAAAATATGAAATCGCTAACGAAATGTAGGCCTATATTCCTTTAGCCTTATTAAGGCTTATTTCATTTTCAATTTGCCTACTTAGCTACTTCAACTGCACCTCTCTCAGACAATCTGCGTAAATCAGCGTAATCGCAATAAACTAATTAGCATGCACTGCCATACAGTGTTCGACAGAGCAATATGTGCTACGCATAGATATCAATGGGGATATTAGGCTAATCAGGCTACAGCTATTAATGTCTTCAAATCCATCTTATAGCTACTTGTGAGACTATCTGGAGGTCGTGAATTCGAGTCTCGCTCGACGAAAAAGTTTTTTTTTGAATAAACTTTTCTGTTGCGGTAGCAAGAAAGTATCTAACAAATAGCCAGAGATGTAGCAAGTACACAATGCTTCAAGTACAAGTACAAGTACAAGTACCTGGCCTCCGAGTACAAGTACAAGTACAAGTACTTGCATTCCAAAAACTCCGAGTACAAGTACAAGTACAAGTACCTGGCCTCCGAGTACAAGTACAAGTACCTGGCCTCCGAGTACGAGTACAAGTACAAGTACCTGGCCTCCAAGTACTAGTACAAGCACAAGTACTGAAGCCTCAAGTACAAGTACCGAAGCCTCGAGTACAAATACAAGTACCGATCCTCATAGCCAAATACAAACAGCAAGTAGGCCTACACTTTATTAACGGGTAGTTGTTTGTCACGGTTATTGAATAAAATGGTGCTAGAACAAAATGTCCGAGGACAAAATGTCACGGACAAAATGTCATGGGGATAAAATGTCAGCGGAAAAAATGTCAGCGGACAAAATGCCATCCTAACTCTAACCCTAACACTAACCCTAAACCGTGACATTTTGTCCCCTGACATTTTTTCCGCTGACATTTTGTCCCCATGACATTTTCTACATGACATTTTGTCCTCGGACATTTTGTTCGGCCACGAATAAAATTGACACTATTAGCATCTAAATATCATCACAGTTGCACTAAAAAAATTAGAGAAATAAAGATTATTATTATAGTCTTGCATCGGTTATAGCCTACGTTACTACTGCAGTACAAGTCTTGCATTAGCCCTATGGGGTCTCGCGATCAAGCCAGCTTGGCTAAATACGCGTTTAATTGGTGCGCCAGAAGCAGGCACACTAAGGTCTCTAATGGCTGCATTATACAACCTGTTGAACTCCTTTCTATTAACTTCACTGTTCCAAAATACGATGGTATCAGTGGCTTCATCATAAATATCGTTGAGTTCCAGGTACTTGGCCATCTGTGAGGATGTGCTTGTCATTAGCCTAAAGGAACAGCATTACTGGTACCCTTGAAGTACATGTAGCCAGAGATGTAGCAAGTACACAATGCTTCAAGTACAAGTACAAGTACAAGTACCTGGCCTCCGAGTACAAGTACAAGTACAAGTACTTGCATTCCAAAAACTCCGAGTACAAGTACAAGTACCTGGCCTCCGAGTACAAGTACAAGTACAAGTACTAAAAATTTGTACTCGAGTACAACTCGAGTACAAGTACAAGTACCAAGTACTACATCTCTGCAAATAGCCTACTAAAAATAAAACAGCGTGCTATATTATTGCAAAAAGTAATTTATTTTACGGCTGACTTTCAGTGTTTTATCCAGACTCCAGGCCTTTGGGGGAGATATTGAGGCTTTCGGGGGTGAGATGAGATAACGATCGTGTAGGTCGAGGAGGCTGAGGCGTTAAGAGTTTATGAAGGTAAACCGGTTTTGACGAATGAAGTGAACTGTAAGTAATCGTTATTATCTTGTACTGGATACGTTCAGATATTTTAAGCCAGTGTAGTGACTTCATGCAGTATGGGTAAAATATGGCAAGACTTTGGTGATTTGGTCACTGCTCGGGCTAGTACATTTTGAATTGATTGTAATTTGTTGATGGAGGTTTTGGGAGGTTATAGTAAAGGGAGTTGCAGTGCCAGTTTCTACACTCTACAGTAACTCTTTAGCCTCGTCGACTTTGGTTTAGAAACCTATTTGGTTATTTAATAATACGACAATTTGGGTTTGAGTGGTTTAGTAGGATCTACCCTATGTTGAAAAGAAACCACTGACTCATATAGCGCTGTGGTTGGAAATATGGCATATTCGCAGGTTATTTAATGGAACTTGAAGATATGCGCTTATAGGCAAAATATTTCTGGCCGGTGATACAGGATCGGCGCGCCGCCGCCGCCACCGAGAGGATGCCGGCGTCCCTATGGTGAAATTATTTCTCTCATGCAACCAGAGTACACCAACACTGTTGTAATACGTGAATAAAAATGTCTTCACCATATAGGCAACACCAGGGGTGGACTGGAGTGTCCAAAGCGGCCCGGGACAAAAATCAAAAACGGCCCTAGCATTGCCTCTACGATCTTATTCGACTATTCACAAAAAACACAATTATCACAAATATTAGTTTTATTTTCCTTGGGATACTTGTTTACGGCCAATGTCTCAGCCTTGCAGGTCACTCTACAATGACTCAATGAGACAGTCATAAGACTCATAACAGAAACGATTAATTGAAAATATAAGACTTAAAATGTTAAGAAATAAGATTTCGTTAAAGACTAAAAGTTATAAAGTTATCTATTTATCAAATTATCAGGCTTAAAAAAATTATGGTTATTGTCAACTTATTGACTTATTGTGTAAGCAACTTCTTTAGGCTGGGCGACATTTCAGCCAAATGATCTAAGATTGTGTCATTATTTAACTCACTTAAGACATCGGTTTCTGTCGACATAAGCATAAATGCTTCAAGGTGTGTAGATGATAATGAGCTTCGCAGGCGAGATTTAATGTATTTCAGCTTAGAGAAAGATCTTTCACACGCTACTTGGGTAGATGACAGAGTCAATAAGAGTTTATAAGCACAAAATAAGTGCTTGTATGCTTGACCAAAGAAACTATATTTGTGCAATACTGAAAAGCAACAAACAGGACATTTCTTGCAAGATTTGCATTTCATAAGTTCTTCACTCTTATTCCCAACTTGGTCGTCACAAAGTTCATGTGGAAAATCTTCATTGAAGTTGTCCTCTACCGAGTCGTCGAACATTTCGAGTTGGTATTCATCGGGGACGGAATTTTTAAACTTGTCCCATTTATGAGCAGTCAGTTAGCTCTTCTCTGAGATTAGAGGCCGTGGCGGTTTCATCGAATTTCGTAAGAATACTGCTAAGGCGCTGCATCGCAGTTAACGCTAAACCTTGCTGTTTAATATCCTGAAAGTTCTGTGGATCAAGACATGCAATATCTGCATATAAAGAATCGTGACTTTCAAATCGCTTTTCTATAGTTTTCACAATCTTGTCCATGATGCAATTATGAACTTCAATGCGATATCTATCCAATGCAGTATTTGCTACCGCCTCGTGCGTTTGTCTCTCATCGAACATCACTTTTGGTTTGCGTATACGTTTCTCTACAAAATTCTCCTCAATTCTAATTTCAAGATTTTCGTTATCCAGCTTGTTATTAGCCCATTCAACAAATTGTTTGGCACTGTCGAGAACACTATCGAAATCTCTCGAAATATTTTTTAACAGCTTAACAGTGCAATCAACGTTACGGTATGCTTGCAGTACGTCCATTCCATTGGTTTGTAAATACTGGGAAAGTGACCCTGTGTACTGGAATATTCTTAAGTATAACTTTGCAGTGACTATTGTTTCAAACTTTAAAAACTTATCTAGTAATGTTTGCGCAGTATCCCTGTTTTCGTCTAATTTTTATTGCGCGTAACTGATAAGCGATTTTTACCATATTTTTAACATTGTGACTAACTTACTAAGTTCCTCCTCTGGCGGCCCACCGGGATTTTTCCCGGGGTCCCGGCGGCCCAGTCCACCCCTGGGCAACACTAGCTAACTCAAAACACACGTTACTTATTTACTTCGCTTCATTCGTCTATCGAATGACGCCCTGTAGGCCTATTGTTTACATTCTGCAAAATGGCTAAAGAAAAGCGTTTTCGATGAAAATTACGTGAAGACCAAAAGAGATGCTAAAATGATGCTAAAATTAACTGTGCACAGTTAATTGCACGAGCGGTGAACCTATGCATCGTAACTGAGAGCGTTTGTTGTTTAAATCATCTTAGCTTAGTTTAAATCTTCCTAGTCTGATGTCGGCGGTGCTTTGTTATCTAAGTTGGCACATAAACTTTTTACAAGTTGTCATTTATGGTCAATTTCGGATATATAATGAAAAATATTACCTGATAAGAAATTTACCATTTTTATTTGTACACACTTCTTAAATTGTATAATTTTATTTTTTATGTGTATTATAAGTTCGTAACATTGTTTTCAAATGAACCGGGTGACAAAAGACCACGAGAATTGAACAAAAACGACGATGTCATATGGTATCCTTTGTAGTCACAAGTATTGTACTGTATAAACCGTTTGTACGCTGCCGACGCCGCCGTCAATGAAGTCCACGCCGCCGCCGCCGATAAAATTGGCTCGGCACGCCGCCGCCGGTGATAGAGCGGTCAAACGCCGCCGCCGACCCTCAGGGCGTCGGCGCACAGGTCTACTTTCGCCTCCTTCCGCCAATTTCTCGGAGGAGGAGTACCATGAATACATTGAAAATAAAGTCAGTGGTATTCGTGACAGCACAGCCGATGATGCCGGCTTCCCGCCTACCGGCCCTTCTCTACTCTCTCTCTCTCTCTCTCTCTCTCTCTCTCTCTCTCTCTCTCTCTCTCTCTCTCTCTCTCTCTCTCTCTCTCTCTCTCTCTCTCTCTCTCTCTCTCTCTCTCTCTCTCTCTCTCTCTCTCTCTGGATTTGATTCGAAGAAGTCACGGCGCGGGTTAAAGCGTCACCGAACAAACAATGCTCGACCGATCCTCTCTCAAAGTGGTTACTGAAGGAAGCCATAGGGAGCTTAGCGCCATTTCTTACGACACTACTGTCCGTGTCCCTAGCGAGTGGAACGTTTCCCACGCCATGGAAGCACGCCATCGTTCGACCACATCTGAAACGATAAGGGCTTGACCAATCGGACGTCCGGTGTCAAATCTCCAATTTCTCTCGAAGTTGGCGGAGAGGGTGGTAAACAAATAAATAGTCACCCATTTGGCCCGTAATGGACTTATGCCGAAAAACCAGTCGGCATATAGGGCCGGGCACTCAACGGAGACAGCTCTGCTCAGGATTTTCAATGGCATTGTGGATGCTGTTGCGAATGGAGAGATGGCTCTCATCAGCCTTCTCGACCTTACCGCGCGTTCGATACAGTCGATCACGAGATTAAACGTCTCCAGTTGTCTATGGGATTGACGAACTAGCCTCTTCGTGGCTTCAAGACTATTTGACTGACAGAACTCAGTCCGTCAGTTGGGAAAATACTCTGTCTGCAGTGAGACCAGTTCGCTGCGGTGTTCCTCAGGGGGTCGGCACTCGGCCCTCTTCTATTTATCCTTTACATTGGCGAGTTCAGTTCGGGAAGATAGCGGAATCGTTCTGACTTTCTTCACACGTTTATGCGGATGACGGGCAGATCTATGCCTTCTGCCCTCCAGCAGAGGCTGAGGGTCTCCGGTCTCGTGTTGAGTGCATCCGAGAGATCGGACGATGGACCTCAGCGAATCGAATTGCACTCAATCCCGCTAAGACGGAATTTTTATGGATCAGCACTGCAAGGAGAAACCACCTGATAAACCGTGCGCCGTTCCAGATTGGCGATGCAGTCATCCTTCCGTCTGCCGAAGTCCGTCTGTTAGGTGTTCTGATGGACGAATCGCTGTCGTTCGTTGGACACGTAATGTCACCAGAATCTGCTTCCATCAACTTCGGAAAATTAAAGAGGTCCGTCGGTATATTTCAACTCAGGCGGCAATCCAACTTGCACGCGCTTTTATCGTAGCCAGAGTTGACTATTGTAACAGCATTTTACTTGGTCTTTCCAGCTGAACCGCCTTCAATCGGCTCTTAATGCCGCCGCTAGGCTGATTTATTGGGTCAGGTGGCAGGACCACGTGACCTCATTGCTGAGAGACAAGCTTCATTGGTTACGGATTGCGGAGCGGATCGTCTTTAAACGGTGTCAACTGACGTTCCGTGTCTTACACGACCCCTCGTGTCCTGGCTATCTATCCCAGCTGATTCAGAACCGGTAGCGTCTGACCGTCGCCTTCAACTACGTTCAAGCAGTCGTCTGATACTGTACATTCCACCGCCGTCGAAGATTGTGAAATTCGGAGAGCGTTCTGTCACTCGTGGCAACCCTCTTCATTGGAATTCGTTGCCAGACACAGTGACATCTGCTACCTCCTTTGAACGGTTTTCAGTTGCACTGAAGACATATCTATTTAACATTTCATTTCAATTTATGTAAAGTGCTCTTGCTCTTAGCATCAAGCTATGTTATAGCGCTATAGAAATTGTCGAGGTAATAATAATAATAATAATAATAATAATAATAATAATAATAATAATAATAATAATAATAATACTTTATACCAGACGTCATTTGGCTCCCAGCGGCTTCTTAATGACCGATGGCATCTGGTACCGGTGTTTGCGACAACCTTTATTCTGTGAAGGGTCTGAAGTGACAATCTTGATCTTCCCAAGTCAGTCTGCCATTAACGATTAGAGGCAGCCCAGGGGACTTGCAGTGATAGCGGGGGTCCGAATAAAATTAACTGTGGCGGGCCGATAACTGGGCCAACGTCGAACATCGGTCTACAGTTGCTGCCATGTTTGTGGAACATTGATTTATTACACATTATTTAAAAGCCCTCGATGACATGTTGCGTTCATTTCGCAAAATTAATAAAACTCACGGAATGTACGGCTTGCGTGACTTCGTGCATTTCTACAGGCCCTATGTATAGATAATAGGTAACCATAGAAGTACGTCGGAAATCGACGCCACTGTCAACGTATAATTGCGTATAAATACGCGTATAATATTTTTAAACATTTTTATACGTATGATACGCGTATAATTCCAGTGGACGTAATGTACGGTCGAATCTTTATGATATGCTCACTTGCAAATATCTGGATCTATGGTCGCTGGAAGAAACGGCAACTTTTTTATTTCTATCATGGCGTCGTAGGCAGAAGGTTGAAAGAAATTGGCGACAGCGCAAGCGACCATCACAGCAATCTGCCAGAGAAACAGCAGTAACGTCGTTTCTAATAATTATAAGAAAATGTTAACTCGATTCGAATATGGATACGAAAGGAAATCATAGCAACTACAGTCGCTGTGGTTTACTTCGATGCTTTGATGCTGTTAAACAAACGGAGTTGAAATGCTGATCTGCTGAAACAATGCTTTGTCGCTGTCCTATTAGATAGTGCAATCGGTATAGTGTCGACTCTGCCTAAGATGAGCCGTCAAGATGGGTTGAATCCGGGAACACTCGCACGTTTCCGGCACGGAGTGTGCATTAATGATTTGCGCAGCGCTTAAAGCTGATAACTAGTGCAATATCATCAGAACTGAAAATTTGCTTGATATGATTTTCTATGAATCTATTCTAAATAGCATTATGGCATTGCAATGAGCATCAAATGTCGATTGCAGGCAAGCGAATCCAGAACGCAGAGTCGAAGTTCATATTGCTTCATCGTCTATACAAGGCACAGCTGTCATAGAGAGAAGACATGTGAAATGGCATGTTCTGAACCTGAATCTGGAAGAGAGAGAGAGAGAGAGAGAGAGAGAGAGAGAGTTTGAAATGAGCTAAATTCATAAAGATTTGCTTGGTCGTACAGTGTATAATACAATGAAAATGAATGCATTTACTTATTTAACCTCTGATATCTTGAATATCAGCCTAGAGCAAATCAAAGGGCTAGTTGTAAGTCACATGTTCGTAATGAAACTAACGACACACGGAAGGATGTGAGCCATGTGACCAGTCAATTCAAATACGATGACAGCCGGAGACACTGTGTGAGTGACTGCCGCTGAGAATGTCGCAGCGCCAACTATGGCGTAAGCTCCAGGAAGTATCGCTTTTCCTCGAATGCCGTAAGGAAAGCAGGAGGCCATCATTTCCCCGAACAGACGGCCCACGGAGGCTCCTGAATCAACAAAAGCAAACGTCTTACGTCCGTTCACAGAAGAATTTTGATGCGCATACGTAGGGTTAATTTGACTCAAGTGCGAATACGCTCATTTGCAGTTTTTATATTTCACTGATATATGGAAAAGTCAGATTCGATTTGTTACGACGAATAAGTTTGTTTTTAGATTACTCTGCAATGTGACAATTAGATAACACTAGAGAATGTAGATATTTTATATAACACTATTTGTTATTCGTCGAAAGGCAAAAACAGTTTCTGAATATTGTTTCAACTATAATAATTATAATTAATATTTCAAACGAAACGTTAATTTTGACATTCTAAGGACAACAAGAGAGGGGTTGACGCGTTGACGCGTTGTGACGTCATATTTGAGAGGTCTGACTTTTTGTGACGACGTGTGATGAAGTAAAAAAACTGCCAAAATCGCGTTACGTCATTTATGGATGGCCCATTAGTTCCGCCTTTTCTAGCATACAATTCTATACCACTTGATACTCTTCTGCATCTCCGCAGCAATACAGGATAAAGTTTATGTCAACGCCTTCTAGCGGATCAAAATATTGACAATTCTCAACAGACTGTTAAACGCGCTCACTTGTCGCTAGAAGCAATCACTTAGTTAATTAAAATTTGTTGATATGCGAGCATTGCCTAAGACTAAATAGACTAAGGCTAGATATGTGAAACTCTTTTCTCTCCATGATAATAATTTTTAAAAATCTAAAGTCGCAATTTCACTAAATATTTATTCAGTCAAAGATTTCGTCAATCAATTGACTTCGATAGTGTTTTATTAGACTAATGCAATACACCACCAATCGATGGATTTCTTTTATTATTTCTAACGAATGCATGAATTTGAGCTTAGAGTCTTACCCAGTGGCGGTTCCATAATGTTGGTGACTGGGATGCATCCCCAACCGGAGTTTTTTGCCTATCAGCATATTTCTCTTTTTAAAATTAAAAAATGTTTGCATTCGGTTAACTGAATACCGCGGGTGCGCGATGATCTTTTTTGCTTGTCAAACCCATCTTTGCGATAAATTTAGAAAAAAATCAACTGAAAAATACTGCGGATGACTTTTTGCTTGTCAGCCTTTTCGGGCAGGTTTATTAACATTTAGTGAGCAAAACACTAAGAAGAATTTCATGTTTCTCTCATTTATTTTTTAAACTTTGCATCCCCCACTAACTTACTATAATTCCCTCCAACAAACAAAATTCCTGGAACCGCCACTGGTCTTACCCATTGTAAACGACGGTATAAATATACCACAAGGAACCGGTAAAGTTGTCGCAATTGCGCACATCCAAAACTGCAATGTGAAAGAAAAATGTACATAAACTGTTATTAGTGGTAATAATCAGTAATAATCATTTAATTGTAAATTATCATTGAATTATTGTATCCTACCATTAAACATATATTAATCTAAATTATTTACATAAAATACAATAATGGGTAGGCCTCGGTTTTATTTAGTGCTGTCCTTGAGGTTACAGCCTGATAATCTTAAATAATAATTCTCTATGTATGGTAAGTAAGCTCTGGAAAACTGTAAATGATCTTTTCCATCGCAAAGACTCAAAACCTCTCCCTCAATCCATTTCCCTGTCAGAACTTGCTGAATCTTTTGCTAAGTTCCTCTCTGTAAAAATCTCCAAGATACGCAGTGTCCTTAAGTCTTTCACTATTACCCAAACCACCTCTCCTCATTATCCTCCTCCCTCACAACCTCCATGCAATTTATCCAGCTTCACTCCTACAACTGAAGAAGAGGTATCCAAACTTCTACTTTCCTTTCCAAAAAAACAATGCGACCTAGATCCCATACTTACCTCTTTACTCAAACAGTGTGCCACCGTGCTTACGCCTATCATAACTAGAATCATCAACCTCTCTCTTATCTCAGGCACTATCCCATCCTCATTCAAAAACTATTTTGTCACTCCTCTCCTAAAAAAGCCAGGTCTTGACAGAGAAGATCTCAATAACTATGGCCCCATCTCAAATCTTTCTCTTCTATCAAAACTCACTGAGAAAATTGTGCTTTCCAGACTGAATGAACACCTTTCAAATAACTAACTATATAATGCTCATCAATCTGCCTACACTAAACATCACTCAACCGAAACTGTCCTCGCCTACATTTATGACAGACTCTTAACTGCAATTGGTCTCCGACAAGTTACTGGCCTTTGTCTTCTTGATCTCTCTGCAGCATTTGATACCATAGATCACAAAATTCTGCTCGAGCGACTCTCTCTCTCTCTCTGGTTTGGCATATATGAAAAAGCTCACAACTGGTTTGCATCTTATCTCAAATCTCGGTCTTTTCAAGTGTACTGTCTTGGCCAAATTTGGTGTCCAGACAAAATCGCGAACGACAAAATAGCGGAGACGAAATCGCGGAGACAAAATCGCAGAGACAAAATCGCGGACGACGACAAAATAGCGCAAAATAGCGCGAAGCAAGAAACGATAGAGAGCACAACTTTCAATTTAACATGCTTATTAAAATTCATAAAACACCAAAGCAATTATAATTGTCAAAATGTCTCTCTATATTAATCACTAACATCAATAAAACATGTCTCTTCATATTAGTCAATCACGTAGAAGCATAAGCAGGTACATGCAGTCTCTGCCCTCTTTTGAATTTCAGTCCGCAAAACCCCTTTCCCCTAGCTCAAATTACACAACAATACTGATTATCTTTAACAAGTCACAGCCGAGTAGTTAGTCGATAGGAAAAACGATACTTAATATCCTTCACAAGACATAGCCGAAGCCAGAAACGATAAAGAGCACAACTTTCAATTTAACATGTTTATTAAAATTAATACAACTACAAAGCTAATCAAAGAGACGTATAAAAATATACTAAACTGTTAAAAATATCTCTTCATATTAATCAATAACGTAGCTTTAAATAAGGTCTTTTCATATCAATCAATCACGTCGCTCCGTTCCTATCGCACGATTACGTCGGCGCTATTTTGTCGCGTTTTTTACCTATTTTGTCGTGCGCTATTTTGTCGCGATTTTTCCGCTATTTTGTCGTCCGCGATTTAGTTATGGTACCGCCAAATTTCTCTATCTCACAGTATAGATTATGGAGTGCCTCAAGGATCTGTTCTCGGGCCTGTACTGTTCAGCCTTTACACCACACCACTTTCATCTCTAATTAATTCCCTCAAATTAAATCACCAACTCTATGCCGATGACACTCAGCTATTCCTGTCCTTCTCACCTCCTTCATTTGATGCATCTATCATTAAGCTTGAATCTGCATTCTCCTCAATCTCTGCATGGATGTCATCTAATCTCCTCGCTTTCAACCCATCTAAGACAGAGTTTCTTTTAATTGGATTACCTCAGCAGCTTAAAAAATTGACAATCCTAAGCTAGTCTTGGCTCCTGACACCACAATAACTCCTGTTCCAACTGCAAGAAATCTCGGATTCAAATTTGACTCTTTTCTAAACTTCGAATCACAAATCTCTCAACTTTCAAAAGCCTGTTGTGTTCATATTTGTGACTTTCGTCGCCTACGTCCTTGTCTCGATATTAAGACTGCGTCCACAATCGCCACCTCTATAGTCCACTCCAAATTAGATTACTGTAACTCCCTCTACTATAACCTTCCCAAAGTCCCCATCAACAAATTGCAATCAATACAAAATGCTTTGGCTTGTGCTGTTACTATGTCACCTAAATTCTCCCATATTTCACCCATACTAAAATCATTACATTGGCTTAAAATAACAGAACGTTTCCAATATAAGATAATAACACTTACACATAGCTCACTTCAGTCATCTAAACCTGTCTACCTTAGGTCACTATTAACCCCTCAGCCTCTTCGACCCACACGTTCGTCATCTCATCTCACTCTGTCACGCCCGCTGAATCAGTCATCCCTGAAAATTTGCAACCGTGCCTTCTCATACGCTGCACCTGAACTTTGGAACTCGATCCCAGCTTCCCTTTGCACACTTGGACACTTTCAAACAATAAAATCTGAGTCCCCGTTTCCTATAATTCCTGCACTATCTCCTCAAGTCTTCAGGTCTAAGCTTAAATTCTTCCTGTTTCTTAAATCATTTCCTCCATAGCTGTAACAACCTAGCCTCACTGCCCTTCGGAAGTTGACTATTGCCTGGCTGTTCTCATACCTTTCCTATGGCTATTTTAAGAGAGGATGAGCGCCTAAGAATAAGCAGCTACTGTTGTGCTGCTTTCCAAGGCGCTATAGAAATCCACGAGATTTTACTTTACTTTACTTTTAAGTTTGTTTGGAAATTTTGTCAGTCACGATACACGGCAGATGTTGGAGGACGTTGTTGCATTGACAACCAAACTGCATAATTAATCGACGGAGCGTTTGATGAAGAGTCTTCACTGCATCTTCACGAATCATCCTGATTGCCTGCAGGCTGCACGTTGTACGGCACCACTGGAGGCGCAGTCCCCGTGTGGCGCCGTAAGCTCTACTGGGGACGCAGTCCCCCGCGTCGGGCCGCGTAGCCTGTAGACCCTACTGGAAGGGGGCGCAGCCTCCCGTCGTAAACCAAGCACCAACCGACGTGGGGGCCGTAGGCCCTACTGGAGCACAGTCTCCCGTCGGAGAACAAGCCCAAGCCCCCGAGGGAGGCCGTAGGTCCCACTGAGGGGCGCAGCCCCACCTGTTGGGCAGCAGGTCCTACTGGGGGCGCAGCCCCATGTGAGGCATTAGGCCTTAGGCCTTACTGGGGTGCATCCTCCCTTGGGAGACCTAAGCCCCAGTCCCCCGTGAGGGCTGTATCCTCCACTGGGGCATAGCCTCCGGGAGAAATAGTCCCAGCCCTCCGTGGGAGACAAAAGCCCCTTTGGGTCCGTAAGCCCAAAAGGAGCCGTATGCCAAAAAGGCTTCGTAGGTAACACTGGAGGGTGCATCACCAGTGGGAGACCAAATCCCAAATGGAATCGTAGGCCCAAACCGTAGTAATAGGTTCCGTTATGGTGTGCAGCCTCCTGTGGTGGTGGGGGGCAAGACCACCCAGTGAGCACATAGGAAACATTTTAAATAATAATCTACGCATTCACTTGACATTTTCAGATTTTTTTAAAATGTTATATGCAATACGAACTTTTCCAATAAATCGGGGAAGGAGATAGCCACTCTCCCCCGTCATTTTGATGGGTTAATAGCTAGTTCAAATTATAATTTTTCATTTTGTAAAATAGATTGTCAACCAAAAATTTAAAATTTCCCTAAACATTGCTTCACTTGAAACATTAAAATTAGTGCATGTGATCAGCATATCGTGCCAAAGATATAATATGCAAACAAGAGGCAACAATTCATTAACACTTGATTAGATTGACTAGGTTGACATCTCCTGAACTGTTCACTAAGAACCTTAAAACACATTTATTTAAAATTTCCTATTAGGGTCACTTGTAAAGCTCTCTTGACCTTAGCCTTCGCTGTGCGTATTGCGCTATATGAAATTGTCAGAATTAATTAATTAATTAATTTGATGTTCCGGAACGCATTAATCCATATTATTGCTGTCTGTTCCCAGCGGCTATACTGTACTTTTCAGGTAAAGTAAGGTGTTCTCCAGCTGAAATTAGCCAAAGTCTACTTTTAAATCTCGTTAATTTCACGCCTGAAAGCTTAAATGTTTCTTGAAAAGATGCAGGTGCCATGTAGCTCGGCGGCCATGGATTCCTTTTCTCGCGCTCAGTCTCAAATGTTAAGTAGCTATTCTGCTGTATAAGGATCTTTGTTTTCCTCTTGATCTTTTACCCTTCATGCCCGGGTCATTTAATCAAAGGGCAAGTGGGCAGGATGCTTCCATCAGCTATGGAGGAAATGATTTTATAAAGAGAATCTTTTTTGATTTTTAGTTTAGAAAGAAAAACATGAGGAGATGTTGCAAGAAGGGGAGAAAATTGTGACTCAGAGTTTGTTATTTCATTTTGATGCAGAGAGCGAAGGGATATTGGAATTGAGTTCCAAAGCTCAGGTGCCGCATATGAAAAAGCACGATTCCAAATTTTGAGAGATGATTGATTCAGAGGTCGAAGGAGAGTTACTGATGTTTGAAGAGGATCTAGTAGATCCAGGTTGTTGTGGAATTATCAGATATTTTTTTCTTAGGTAGACTGGTTTTGATGTATGAAGTGAGTTATAAGTCATCGATATTATTTTATATTCAATGCGTTCTGTTATTTTTGAGCCAGTGGAGAGATTTGAGTAATGGTGTAATGTGGCAAAATTTAGGCGATTTAGTTACTGCTTTGAAACCAAACTACGAGCTAAGGCATTTTGAATCGATTTTCTTTTACATATGGAAGCCTTTGGAAGATTGTGGAAACAGTGAGTTGCAGTCTGAAAAAAGTCTAACTTAGAGTGAACTTTTGAAGTGGCAATAGTGGAAGCAGTTTTAATATCAAGGTAGGGACGAAGGCATTTTGACGTAGAAAGTTTCGAATGTGAGCATAACAGGCTTTTTGATAGTTGAGATATGTGATTTTCAAAATTTAGAGGGAAGGAGTCAAAAGTAAATCCAAGATTTTTGCAGTTGGAACAGGGGTTATTATTGTATCTGGGGCTAAAATCAGTGTGGGATTTTCAATTTTTTCAGTTGTTGTGGCAGTCCAAATAAGAGAAATTCTGTTTTGTTAAAATTAACAATTAATTAAAATTAATTAATTTGATGTTCCGGAACGCATTAATCCATATTATTGCTGTCTGTTCCCAGCGGTTATACTGTACTTTTCAGGTACAGTAAGGTGTTCTCCAGCTGAAATTAGCCAAAGTCTACTTTTAAATAACTAACGTGCCGCGCTCGGACTACCGGACTGTCACGCCTGATGCATGTTATACTTAAATGTTTCGAAAGCCTCGAGTCTTAGAATTTATGAAAGTACGTCGGTAAATTCTCGTGAATTATGCAGCACTTTCGAAGGCAGGTACCGTAGTAGCTACTTATTCCTATGCGCTTAACTTAAAACAGTGATTCTTGACCGTGGTCCGCGGGCCACAAGTGGTCCGCGAGAGGGGGTCTAGTGGTCGCGGCGAAGTCTGAAAAAACGTAAATAAATATTAGACATATCTATATTTTTCATGTTAAATATCTGAAAAGTGCGACGAGCAAAACACGGTCATCAGCACAAAAGGTTATCGGCACATTTCATGTGTATTTTGTGCATTTTGAACGTGAAAAAGTTTCACAAGCAAAAACACAAAAGTTCATCGCCGCTTTTTAGGAGCAGATGCCTGCTCAAATTATCAGGTTGTCCGCGAGAGATTTTTTAACTTCAAAAGTGGTCCGCGAGGCAAAGAGGGTTGAGAACCACTGTCTTAAAACTCTGCAGTTGAATTAGCTATATCCGAAGTTTGATGGCCAGCAGGACAAGATCAATTCCAGAGAACGGTCAGAGTGAGAGTGACGATGAAAAGAAAGAAATAAAAAAGACGTGTACCAGTTTATAGAGTGTTGAAGATAATGTGCATTCTTGCATAAGAATGAAAGCTTGCAATTAGTTATTTTCTTTTATTTTAATAAAGAAACCGTGGCCTTCCTTTCTGGTTGTTTTTCTCCATTATACCGAATACCGCCGTCTTGATAAGTCAATCACTGTTTATTGATATTTTATAATTATTACGCTTAATCAGGGCCGCCGAGAGGGGGCAGGGGAGGGGCAAATGCACAGGGGCCCGGTGGTCTGGAGGGGGTCCGGGCCGATGATGAATATGCATAATTAACAATAATACCAATAATAACACTAAGGAAGGCGGCCCGGCGAGTAAAAGGGGGCCCGGACCTGAGGACATCAAAAGCATCAAAAGGAACAGTGTGAACAGGGGCGTCATTTGGGGAGGAGCAGGCGGGCCTTCCTCCTCCAAGAAAAATGAAGAAATAATGTATTAAGTAAATAAATAAATGTGGAATGTGCAAAAAATCGCCAAAATTGTCCAAAATTTGCCCAAAAATGTCAAAAGTTTTCAAATTTGCCAAAATTGGTCTAAAAATTGCCCAAAATTTGCCTATAGTTGCCCAAAATTTGCCCAAAATTTGGCAAAAAATTATCTCGCCCCCAAAAAGTGTGAAATTACGCTATTGAATGTGAAAAAGAGCTACAAGAAAAAAAGGTCATCATTAGTTTTCGAGAGTTGCAACATGACATCGTGTCGGTTAATTTGGATTAAACCAATGACAAGCAAAAAAGGGTCGTCAGCAATTTCTTCAATTTTTCGGGGCCCGCCGGCCATTCTGCACAGGGGCCCGGTATTTCTCTCGGCGGGCCTGCGCTTAATTACGCTTAATAATCATTATTTAGCGACGCGTCAGTCAAAAGACTACGAGTGTCCACCAAACTACATTTTTCACATTTAAATTTGAATTTAAGAATTTGAATTTAAAACAATAAATGCTTTAATAGTGTGCGGCAGATGCGGACTAGCTTATTAATGCATTCGGAAATTGACAACGCATTATGATTAGCGAGCGTCCGGACTAGATGGTCTTGAACGCTGTTCCTACAGTTTACGTTCACAACAACAGTTGACTTACACGGATCCTGTACCTGTGCAACTACTGTAGGTCACTGCTTCTCTATTTAAGCAAGTGATGAAAGGCCAATAATATACTAACTCGCATAACGAAGAATAGGAAGAGAGTAACGTAGACGTTGTCTAGTGGACCTTTCCAGATTTCGAGAAACCTTGCTTCAATAAAATCATTTGGTTCATGAGTTGACCACGTTCTATTGTCAAACATCTGATTGGCTGCTTCGCGAAGTGACAGCTGAAACGTTAACATGTTTTTGTCGCTTAATCAAGGTATTATAATAACATCATATAGACCTAATGCAGGGGTGTCAAAACCTTGGCCCGCGGGCCAAACTTGGCCCGCGGGCCTGATTTTTATTTGGCCCGCGAAATCATTTACGCTTTTAAAATTTTTGCCAATTTTTATGTGTGAAATTGGTTCGATCTAAAATCTTGTTTGGTTTCAAAAATTGGTTTGATGTTTAATCTTTTTGAATTTAAAAAATTGCTTTGATGGAGAATCGTATGTCCTGTGTTTTGCTGACGTGACACATATAAGAGCTTAAATCTTATTCTGATTTTGAGTTCGTTGGTGATGTTGACTTAATCAGTATATATATATATATATATATATATATATATATATATATATATATATATATATATTAAGGTGTTGCAAATTTTGATTTTCAATTACTTTCAAATGGTTTCATATGAGCTTTTACTTACTTATTATAAATGTAATAAGGTTTTTGTTTGAAAGCTCGGAAAAGTTCATAAATTTTTAGCCTATGTTTTTCATATACTTGTCTAGCAGATTTCTTAAATCCATAGATACTCTAGTAAATTTGAAGACACTGCCATAAAACAAGGATGTGCTACAAAGGCGACGTCAGCTACAAAATGAAAATATGGGGTAGCCCAGCACTTTTTTCTTATCAAAGGGAGAGAAAGGAAATAAGAGATACATGGACGATGCAAGATGTTCCTGTTATTACATTGATATCACTCGCTATTGCAAACATGGGCCATAACCTTCTGCATTTAAAACGGCTCATCCATGACAACCCTCGTTATTCCATAATGCTAATAATGCACAGGATTTGTGTAAATTCAACCGCAATTTTGAAACTTACTTCGACCTGTTAGAGATCGATTTCAAGCACCATATTGAACCATTGTCTTTAGCATTCTTCACTACATCGATATCAATGGCTATTGTAAACATAGGCCATCGCCTTATGTATTTAGAGCCTCTCCAGCATGGCAAACCCCGATGTTCCACAGTGCTAATAATGGAGAGTATTTGAGCAAATACAACCGCACATTTGAAATTCATTTCGTCCTGTTATAGATCGAATTCAAGCACCATATTCAGCCACTATCTTTAGCATCCATTACTACATTGATATCAATCGCTATTGCAAACATGGGCCATCATCTTCTGCATTTAAAACGACTCATCCATGACAACCCTCGTTATTCCATAATGCTAATAATACGCAGGATTTGTGAAAATACAAACGCATTTTTGAAACTTATTTCGTCCTGTTAGAAATGAATTTCAAGCACAATATTGAAACATTGTCTTTAGCATTCTTTATTACATCGATATCAATCGCTATTTTAAACGTAGGCCATCGCCTTATGTATTTAGAGCCCCTCCAGCATGACAAACCCTGATGTTCCACAGTGCTAATAATGCAGAGTATTTGAGCAAATACAACCGCACATTTGAAATTTATTTCGTCCTGTTATAGATCGAATTCAGGCACCATATTCAGCCACTATCTTTAGAATCCATTACTACATTGATATCAATCGCTATTGCAAACATGGGCCATCACCATTCTCGTTATTCCATTTAAAACGGCTCATCCAGTTTTGACACTCAATCAGAGGTTTCATTGTTGAGCACAATTACGAACCTGGAACTGATTGTGCACTGTGTACAGTGTTATGTTAAGATACAGAGCCTGGCAATACTGGCAATGAAAAATGGCATCAATGCATTGATAAGTGTTATGTTAAGATACAGAGCTGGCAATACTGGCAATAAAAATGGCATCATTGCATTTCTAAATGCATTCCCAACATTACATTATTTGTTATTGTTGTGTCTCTATTCTATGGAGAATTAAGGTATTTTAACGTAAAGTGTTAACGAGAATTGCTATAGTTACTAAAAACTAAGACCAGAAAATTATGAACTTTTTATAACTTTAAAAAATTTCATATTCATATCTTTTTCATATGTAAAAAGTGTCATCTGAAAAGTTTTGAAAGTTTTTGAAAATCAGAAATTTTGTGTTTTTGCAACACCTTAATATATATATATATATATATATATATATATATATATATATATATATATATATATATATATATATCGGCACGCTACATCAACAGCGGGAGATTACTACCGTTATATACTCGCCTAGCATACTTGCATTAATTAGTAAAACCCTCAGCACATTTGCAAGTAGCTTTGGCTGCAGATTTAGCCTAAAACTAGACATTGCTAAACTAGTGAACAATAAACAATGTCACGTCTCATCAGCTTCCATGTCTGCATCGACCGTCATCTAACTTTAGGGCCTATATGTTTTCAAATTGATCTTCAGTTCTTCGCCATTAACAGATTTTGAAATTTAATTTAGGCCTAACTGTTTCTATTAGACATGACTAGAATACGGTTTGTTATAGTTACAACTATGTAAATAATGCAATGACTGAATGTCCTTTCATGTTTTCGTCATTTTACTTTAGCTTTTTAGATAGCTCAGATTTTGGAATAGTCTATAATATTTACAAGCATTTTTGCATTTGGCCCGCGAGGACATGGGAGACATGTCATTTGGCCCGCCGCCCAAAAAGTCTTGACACCCCTGACCTAATGTTTTGCAGAACAATAAGCCTATGCATTGTACTGTATATGCAGCGCCAACAGTCAGTGGGAAAATTGATTTTATATCGCCTAAATGCTACAGGCCAAATCATTTTACGCTTTCTCACAATTAATGTCTTGAAAGTCGTGGTTTGGGGCTGAAAGCTGCCTTTGAATAGTTGAAATTTAATCGATAAAGACTTGAGGTGATTTTGGAGGAAATCGGCCGTGGCTCTACATCAACATAAGTAACGACTATTCGCGTCTAAAGGTAGGTCAAGATGGATCCAAGTTTTAAAAATATATTGTAGCCTGATTTTCAGAAAATGACGTTTTATGTAAAATACGCAAATCTTTTTAGGCTAGTGAAATTTACCATTTGCGCCAGCGTGTAGTTGATGTAATTTATCAACTAATATCAAAACACAGTATTATCACACTTCAACTCGTGGCTTTTTTATGTGTTTACTTGCAATACTTTCAACAGGTTGTCTATAAAGAAAAGACCAGCAATCAGAGAATCTTGGGCCGCAGGTTAAATTGGTTAATTTTAACCCCGCGAAAGGGTTTTAGTGGTCCCCAAGATTCTTAGATCTCAACAAGTACTTCAGCTGATATCTGTAGACGAATTAGTGTGACGGGTTTTGCCTAGAAAAACAGTGAGCTAAGCGGTTATCTTGTCGCCGCCCTATGCAAATTTCATACATGCCGCCGGCTTTAAGGTAGAAAGGAAATGTTTGCTTACGGTTGCCATTGAAACAGTCTACTATTGCGATTCGATTGCGATTACTTACGCCGCCAGCCATGTACTTTCCGAATCCAGCTGGAAACAAGACGGACATAATGACGAGTGTAACGACCGTCGGATAAACAAGTCGACTGCAAAAAGCTCCAGGTAAACACACTTGCCAGATTTAATCATTTAGCTAGGCCTAAATACAATTTAGACAGATAGTACAGATCAGTGACAAATACCAATAACCTAATTTATGTGTATCAGTTAGACATGCCTACTTTCCATAAATTTTACACCGGGTCACAAGCATTCTGCAAAAATATAGTCCCGAAAATTAAAAATATTAGCTTAATTTTATCAATGAATAATATACATTGTTTACATATGTGCAATATTAAATACGTTCGTCAAACCTTAAAATTTGCAATAATTCTATTTTGACTCAATAAATTTCAGTTATACAAGAATAATTAGGTCTATATTAGGCCTTTTTCTGCCTACATCAATGAAATCAAGTTACAGCAAATATGACGACATTTGAATTATGCCAAGATTTAAAGTGTGTCAAAAGTCTATAATATTTAAAGAATAAAATTTTGTATGAACTGCTTTTTGTTTCTAAAATTGATTGGGCTCTCGATTCGAAAGGAAAGTTTCTCCCTAAGAAAACGTCTGAATATACAAGTGTATTTTTTACTCAACTATTTTTGAAGGAAAGTGTTGAGTTTCTTTCGGCGTCGAATGAAAAGTACGATGCTCTTATGCACGTAGACAAACAGAGCCCCAAGAACCCCGCAGATGGCCCTAGTCATCAGCATTAACATATAGAATCCTCTCATTAATGCAAGCAACATTTGAAAGTCACTTGAAAAGCACGGATGCCATCAATACAAGAGACATTTGAAGTTCTAATACGTGAAAACGAACATTAAATACGAGAGCATCTTATATAATAATTTCCTAAATCTGTCTGTTAAGTCAAGTTTAGTTTGTGAGCCATGCAACACGGCAGATGTTGGACGACGTCGTTGTTATAGACAACCAAACTGTATAATCGCCGGAGCTTGACAACACGTCCTGATTGCAGCTCAACGAAGCGTCCTGATTGCCTGCACACTTCCCCTTCGCCCCAACCCCAAACCACGACTCTACTTCGCTCCCGCCCCCGGCTCCAATCCATCCAACTCCACCGTTATCGATCCCTGTTTCTTAACCCGCACAAACCCTCGCTCCATAGAAAAGCAACCCCTTTCCTCAACCCAAACCTCCCTCCACGCCACCGACCCCATTTCTTCTCCCAACCGACTCTGGTTCTAACCCCCCGGCCACAACCTCTGCCTCAACCCGCACAACCATCCGCTCCAAAATCCCACACAACCCCCTTCGCTCCTCCCAAACCCACCTTCCCGCTACTCCGAACCCACTTCTTTCTCCCAACACCCCCGTCCCCAGCCACCCGGCCACAACCCCCCGTTCTTTAGAAATATCTAATCCTCTTTCGGGATTAGAAATTTCTGACAGGTTTCATACTTTTCAAATAACTTCTTCCGAAATTCTTCCTCGCAGCTCTCCTGTGTAGACTGTGCCAGTTTCAAACCTTAACTGACAGAATCGGCAGGCCAACTTGCCTATTTAGAGTTAGATGCTCAGTAATTGCAACCAGCCACTGCCTAGACTAATAATACAGGTGTCGTGTGTCAATCATTGTTTACCCTAACTGTTCTTTTCTATACTCTGACTGATCTATTCTTACTAGCTATATTAGTCGAAGTACAGGGAGACAAGACCGACTTCCTGAACTCTAATACTCTTGAGATTTCGTATATTTACTAACTTCAGTTTTATTTTGTCAGAAATCAACTAGTTTCACAGTTTCACTGAAACTTCGGTTTTACTTTATCAGTAAATACGAGAAATCCCTGAAGTTTTTAATGTGCTCATGAAATCTTAAGTGACTGATATTGATTTTAGTGAAATTATGTAATGCCACACCCACTTTTTCAGTCAATACGCGAAATCCCTAGAGTTTTTAGTGTTTTCGTGAAATCACTAAGTGAAATGGTAACTTAACAAAATCACTAACTTTGCTAGGGATTTCGTGAAATCACTAGTTTCACAGTTTGACTGTAACATATATATAATGTGTACAGCGTCACGCTATGTTGTTGGGGAAACTTGAGGAAGTGGCGTGATTTTGACGTAGATAAATACTACGTTAATTGCTACGTGTACACTGTACATCGTCACATTGGCGTGATTTTTACGTACACAATAATTATGCTACGTTCATTAATGCGCCTACAGCGTCACGCTATAATGGTGAGCAGAGCTTGGCTAGGTGGCGTGATTTTGAAGTACATACAATACAACTGTACAAATTTAGATGTACATTATCAAAACGTTGTTCTCCTGGCCCTATTTTTCGGATAGCATTGAACCAACTGATGCGCAAGCGTAATTCCTCAATTGCTATTAATATATTTGTATATATAAACTGAACCTGGATATCCAGCAATGGGAAATGTGAAAAGGATACAATAACAAGGATTGCCATGGCAAAATCAGCATTTGTGGAATTAAAACACATCTTAACAAATAAGAGAATATCAATGGAAACAAGGTCTTGGAAACTTATGTATGGTCGGTATTGCTATACGGTGCAGAAACGTGGTCAATTTCCAAACAGATGAAGAAAAAATTAAAGGCAGTGGAAATTTGGTTTTTAAGGAGAATGATGACGGTTTCTTGGACAGAGAAAATATCAAACCAAGAAATTTTTGAAAAGGCAAATTGAAGAAGGAAATTGTTAAAGACTATAAAGAAAAGACAATTATAATTCTTCGGACATATAATGAGAAAAAAGATCTGGAAAACTTAGCCACAACAGGTAAAGTGATGGGGAACAGAGCCAGTGGCGTCGAGAGGGGAGTGCGGGGGGGAGTGCGGACCGCACCGGATGACACCATCTAGGGGGGGTGACACCAAACAAGGATGACCGTTTTTTTTGCTTGTCACGGGCAAGGATGACCTTTTTTGCTTTATCTTTTTGCTATATCATTACTTGAGAAGAAAAATAAGAAAATTTAGAAGAGGTCCCAAGTCTAAATGGGTGACACCACGATTTTACCGCACTGGGTGACACCAACCCTAGCGACGCCACTGAACAGAGCAAGAGGGAAACAAAGAGTGACGTTCACGAAAACTTGCTATGCGACGTGAAAGTCAAAATATCAGAAGTAGAACTGCTACAAGCGACATACGACAGAGAGGAGTGGAAGTCCATGGTCGCCAACGTTGTAAAACAGGGCACCTAAAGAAGAAGAAGAATATGTAAACTACGCTATAACTAAGCCTCTTTACATATGCGAATGAATGACGAGACTACAGTAGAACGAAGACAGCGGATGGTGCGTGAGCGAAAGCGAAATTCCCGAAAAAAAATAAATCCGGAAACTCTAGCTGTTCGGCGTTCTCACCATACACAAAAATGTCAGCGCTCACGAACTTTTCGGCAAGCAAGTGAGAACGAGGAGCAGGCTGTTCTTTGGCGTGCAACAGCAGCACAGCAAATTCAGCGTTCGAGCTTTCCGTAAAGCATGCGAGACAGAGGACTAATTCCCAGCCCCCGTGGGAAACCAAGCCCCTTTGAGGCCGTGGCCCAAACAATAGTCGTCGGTTCCGTTATGATGTGCATCCTTCTGTGATGGGAGCAAGTCCACCCGGTGGGGCCATAGGAAAAATTTTAAAAGATAATCACGCATTCACTTTACATTTTCAGATTTTTTAAAAAATTGTCAGGCCTATCTATCTATCTATCTATCTATCTATCTATCTATCTATCTATCTATCTATCTATCTATCTATCTATCTATCTATCTATCTATCTATCTATCTATCTATCTATCTATCTATCTATCTATCTATCTATCTATCTATCTATCTATCTATCTATCTATCTATCTATCTATCTATCTATCTATCTATCTATCTATCTATCTATCTATCTATCTATCTATCTATCTATCTATCTATCTATCTATCTATCTATCTATCTATCTATCTATCTATCTATCTATCTATCTATCTATCTATCTATCTATCTATCTATCATATCCATCATCTATACAGGACGATTTATAGAGTGCCGTAAACAAGACGAAGGCCATAGACAAAAGCGCTTCAAGTCAAATAGCTAAATTATACGAGGTCTTAAATAAGGCCTCTATGTAATAATATGAACTTTTGCAATAAATCGGAGTCGGAAATAGCCAATATATCCGTCATTTTTACTGGTTAACAGCGAGTCAGCGAGTGATTTAATAATTAATGCCAGACAGCAAGGGTTCAGACTTAATCCCAACTATCTCTGATCTAAACAGCGTAAGATCATTTAAAGCATTTTGGGTGAACAACGGCGCCATAGACCAAGAACTCATGATCAAACTGCCGCACCAATTAATTATAGGCTAAAGCGTTCAGAGCTCTGTCGATCCTGCCTGGCAGTCTCACTTTGACTGCTCTGAACAACTACTGGACCAGTGACGGGGAAAAAGACATCCCACCCTGGGATGACAAATTGCAAACCAGTGCCTGGGATGTCACAAACCAGTGACGGAGATAATCCCTGGCACCCCCCTACAAATCCCACCCTGATATCAGCGGACACCTGATCAAATCTTGTATTAAAGTTTGCATTGCTATTGGCTCCCTTAGCATTAACCTCGAATTTTCCTGTAATCATTGTAATCTATATGCAACACGATTTCCCTACATTTTTATCGTAAGTATTAACGATGGTCTAATTCCCGAAACTGACTTGCCAACGAACTAGCCAGAAGTTTAACCAAGGCAAAAGAAGAAAGTTGCTAAGCGGTCGACATACCCAACAGCTACAAATGGAAGCATCTCGTAAACATCGTAGGCCGTTTCTTTTCGTAGATTTGTCTTGAAGAGTACGGTGAGCGTTTCTAAACGGATGAAGCATTCTCTCATGACAGAATCTCTTCAATTCTCTATGCTGAAAGCAATGGACTGCCTATTGCAGTTTAGTGAATCATATTTATAGGCGGAATAGATGAGGAAATGACAGGCGAAGAACTTGATGTTCGTCAGCTGTCATTGGCCCTTGATAGCCATTAGGCCTAGTAGAAATTGTCAGAATAATAATAATAATACACTGGACAACAACTTTTTACAAACGTCATCTTACTGAAATTAAATCAGTCATTTCTTATTAAATTTTACGTCCTGAACACGAATACGACAATCGCAATTGTCCCTAGTTCTTTTGTAATCTGCAATAATTGTTTATTACACTAATGCATGGCAACAGTAATCAATCAAACAATCGATAAACTTCTATTGGCGCCAATATCATAATGCCCAAGGCATCAGCCGATGGCGCACCAAATCCAAATAGAATTAGAGCCAGGTCAATCCGAAAGATCAGTCAGAGCAGCGGGGGGAGCAATCTAAGGGAGATAAGCCAAGTCAGACAGGTATGTTTTAAGACCGGATCTGAAAGATGATAAAGTGTTAGTAATGCGTAGTGATATTAGTAATGGATTCCAGAGCTTAGGGTCACACACTGAGAAACAACTAGTGACAATGGCTGTACGAGAATGAGGAACAGCAAATGAAAGTCCTGCCGAATACCTAGTGGAGTGAATGATTAGTAGGTCGAGGGATCAGTCGCGTCTTAAGATAATTGGATTCATTATATAACATGGTTTTATATACTAAAAGACAGTTTTTATAATTAATTCGGCGTTTGATAGGAAGCCAATGTAGGGATTGTCTAGCTGGGGATATATGCTAAAATTTGTGAGCTTTTGATATTACTCTAATTAAGGAATTTTGTACTATGCATATATAATATACTTCTGCATATTTGAATTCGTGATGCCGAAAAGCAGGGAATTGTAATAATCTAGGCGACTAGATTATTACAATTCCCTGCTTTGGTTATTTGCATTGGTTATTTGAATAAGGATGTATGTAGGCTATGCTTATGTAGTAGATGTCTGATGCGATAGATGTCCCGAATATGATAATGAGAAATTTTGCAGACTGAATTTATGTGACTAGTGAAAGAGAGGCAATAATTAAATGTCATACCAAGGTTGCGAGCAAAAGTACTTTCAGAAACGACAGTAGAATCTTTTAGTACTACAGATTTAAGAGATTCAAATTGGCCAATTGAGCTGTAGTACCTAATAGCAAGAACCCGGGTTTTTTATGAATTTAAAAGAGGCTTATTTGAATTCATCCGTGACTGAATATTTATTAGAGAAGGCAGTGGATACAGTCTCAAAAGATGAATTTGAAAAATAGTGATAGAAATAAATGAGAATTAGAGTATAATTAGCATGAAGATGATAGGCCGCTTGATGGTCATAAAGAAGGGACCCCAAGAGGGTTGTATAGAGAGTAAATAACAGAGCTCCAAGGACGAAGCCTTGAGGGACATCACAAGACAGATCAATGGGAGTTGAGAGATTATAATTTATTATTAATTATCACTGATTGAGTGCGAGAACGTAAATATTAAGGAAACCAATGTAAAGCAGTGTCAGTCATAATAGGCATATGGCTAATACCTGCAAAAAATCAAGTAATAGACTACCGGTATGTCTTAGATTTCTTTGCCTGCCTCTTGTACAGCTGTTCGAGAGCATATCGAAGGAGTGTCTAGCAGTATTCAACCAGTATAGTCGTGGACCACTTTCTCCAATATCTTTGTTCCATTCTTGCGCTTTTTGATCAATACGTTAGCTACGTTACGTTTAGAGGCGGAAGATGGCAGAGTGGGTTACGTGCTGGATCGTCAGGCTGACGAAGCGGGTTCAAGCACCGTTAGTGCCCCCAGTGGCTTTCACACAGGCAGTAATGCCTTCTAAGCCACTTTAAATCTTACTAAGTTTAAGTTTTAAGCTATGTTCATCACTAACCATGCCAAAGTTGTCAGGAAAGAAATCAGGAAAGGAATGAAGGAAGTGGATCTTTAGAGACATATTGCAGCATAGTTTCCGATACATCAGCAGGTCTTCTACTAGTTCCTTGTAGTTTTCTGCCCCAACATTACTGAAAAAGTTTATAGACACAACGTGAAAAGCATTCTATGCTTGCTTCGCATCACCCTGCAGCAAATGTTGAACTGGCCATCTTTGAAGAGCTCTCGAATCTAAGGACCAACAAAACTCCCTCTTTAATCTTTGCTTCGCTGAGCCGACGGACGGACTTTTTCATACAGGTATCGGAGAGCTGGCGAAGTCCGGTCCACTATGGTCTTCACGAAGTTCTTCATCAAAGCTAGTTTGATGTGAATGGGTGGTAGCAGGATTTTGTCAGCTTCGATCAGATGATCAGAGCTGAGTGCTGGATATTCTCTCTAACTGTTAAATTTTGTCTGAGCACCATTCCTACAGCAAGTAGTGCAATTCCCTTGTTCATCTATACCACTCACATAAGAAAACATGTATTTTGAGTATCCCTGCTGCAGCCACATTAAAAAGCTTACTACCATCAAATCACCACAGTGTCACAAAGTGATAGTTTAGTCCAAGTGTTAGGCAGATTGAGTGCGCAGGTTGGGTGTACAATTGGTATGTGAGGTTGGCACACGCGGTGTACGAGATGTGTGAATTTAAAGTTAGTTGGGTTCTGCCCGTCAAGACGTTTGGAACAACTCATAGATATTGTTGATTAAGACAGGAGTGGTTTTTATACTATAGTGCGTTCGATAATTTGTGTTAATGAAACAGTAACGATCTAGTCAGACTTCTAAGTGAGGGTCTTCATAGTTATGGTAGCCACTTGTGGTTAAACTGATTGAGAAGTTTCGAACTGGTGAGTACTATGCCTTCCGTATTACGAGACTAACGTAAGAGATGAAATGCTCTTGATTTGTAGTCTATCACGGCGACATACTCTACCAAATATCTAGGCATTATATTATTTTCTATTTGGTAGAATATATAGCCGTGATAGACTACTAAGCAAAAGTATTTCACCTATTACGTTAGTCTCGTAATACGGAAGGCATAGTACTGAGTTAGAAAGCGTTTACGATCATGTTTGAAAGAAGGTAGACAATGGTTTTCGAAATTATATTCTTGACGTCGCGTTGGAGCAGTCCATCCGGAGCAGTCCATCCTAGAGCAGTCCCATCCTTGAGCAATCCATCTGGCGCAATCCACCCTAGTGCAGTCCATCCTGGAACAATCCTCGAGCAATCTAGCCTGGAACAACCTGGAGCAACGTCACGAGTGTAGTCTGATGTAACTGTGTCGTGTAAGCTTATAGCCAGACTTAACGACTAACTAACTGATGGTTAACCAATAGTGTTTTAGGCTACAGAAACGCAAGGCAGTAAGATGAAGAATCCGTGTATTATGCTCGACATCCAGACAGCAACTCGACGATTCGTGCTGACTACTAGGGCTAACTAGTAACTAACTAGTATCTTAGCGTCTCTACAATGTAGGCTACGCCTATTGGCTAGGAGGCGTGGTTTCTATAATATAAGTTAAGTAGCCACGTCACAGTATAATACTTATTATTATTATTATTATTATTATTATTATTATTATTATTATTATTATTATTATTACATGGTTGTTAACGCGCATTAAGTCATTCACAAGTGAAGAATCATAAGTGCGGGGTGAGTCACGTGACCTAAACAGTGTAGGCCAAACTGCAGGGTGCAGTTTTCATTCGGCGTTCAAAAACAATCAGCGAAACAGTTAAGTCCGAAGTGACAGATTTAGGTAGATTGTTCCAAACAGACGGAGCAGCGTTGTTGAACGAACGGTCGGTGAGAGAAGAGGCGATTGCGCTGCTGTTATCAATTTATTAGCACCTTGTGATCTCAGTAGTCGAGAGACTCGAGACTGTCCCTGCAATCGGATGACATCTGCCAGGTAGCTGGGCTGCTGTGTTGTTACTGTCTTTAAAGTAATTGGCGTGATTTTGTACTGAATGCGGTACCGTATTTGTAGCCAATGTAGACGAGAAAGGATCGGTGTGATGTGCGGTGTGATGTGCTCTGTTCGGCGCACTTTATAAACGGTCTTGGCCAGTGAATTCTGAACCCGTTGCAGGTTTTGTAAGTTTTTCCCGAGGTTGGGTGTACAATTGGGTGTACAATAGCCTACACTGTACAGTAGAGTTGAAGTCTACTGCTAACCACGGAACAGGCTATTGAGGCGGCTGTGTCAAAAGCGATGCTGTTATCATTGTTATGTATGGACCTTAGAGCACGGATGTGAAAGTATGTTGACTTGCAGATTGTGTCAACACGGTCATCAAATGACAAAGTGTCGTAGATGGTTACACCCAGACTGCGGATGTTGCTTCAGTTAAGTGATGGCCTGTGTTGTATGATGTTAACTGTAGAATAAGTGAATAGACATTTTATATTTATAGATATGTTCGTAACTTGAATGTGGATCGTGTGTTGGAAATAGCCTAGACATGTCTTTAGATTTTATGTACAATTGAGTTTTATATAAAATAAATAAATAAAATGGCCATGGTTTTGAAGATATTTCATATAGCTAGTCTTCTATGCTCCACTATGTTAATGTATTCTGTAGGATTGCAAAAATATGTCAAATAAGCCTTAAATGATGCGATGTTGCATAATATTGATTGATAACTGTAGTTATCAATACACACATAATCCAGAGTCTATTAATCATTTTCTGATGAAATAATTGAGTTTTATATAAAAAAAACCTGAGCAGACTGCCTTATTAATATATAATACACGTAGGAACTCTGTGACACACAGAGGTGTCAGCTGTACTTGTTATATTCCATTGAATTCAGTAGCTGCTTCAAGTTATCGTACGTCTCTATCCTGTGGATAGCTTGCGCTTCTAGAACAGAGGGAAGACAATTTCCGTTGTCTTAAGGCTCAGTTTCAAAGAATCTAGAATAGTCTCCATTCTTGTGGGTCATAACTGATTTATTTATAAGACATTCATGAGGGCCCTCAATATCGGGACAGAATGCCAGATTACCTTCCTTTCTAAAGAAAGGCTCCAACTGCTGGTGGCGCTTTGGATATCCCACAAAGTTTGAAATATTGAAATGCTCAATCTTTCTGACTGGCCTTTATAATTATAGTATGCTACAGACGTAAGCTTACTTCAGCAGCCTCTTAGTAGAAGTACTGGATTTCATCAGAAAATGATTAATAGACTCTGGATGATGTGTGTATGATGGTATCAGTCAATATTATGCAACATCGCATCATTTAAGGCTTATTTGACATATTTTTTGCAATCCTACAGAATACATTAACATAGAAGACTAGCTATATGAAATATCTTCAAAACAATGGCCAATAAAAATTGTCATGGTCATATTCGTGTTGAGGACACCAAAATATTACAGATTATATCCTTTTTAAGTCAGAAACATTTTCACTGTTGACCAGTATAATATAACTATTATGTATTTTTGTAGCACTATTTAAAATGCACAAAAGAGATAAATGAAGTTACGTGACTGGACCAGAAAGGAACGGGAAATGCTTAATATTTGTTGGATCAGGCAGAAGGTAGGGAATGACTGGATGTGTATTTTCCACCGGATACCGGATCGGGATAGGCTATGTTGGGTCAAAATTTGCCGGATCCGGATCCGAAGCGAATATTGCCGCAAAGAATTAGAATAACCCTGCGAGTCATGAGTTTGCAGGTAGACCACATGGGCTTTAAAGTAAATATGATACTCATTTCCTCAGAACTAGAAAGACTCATTAAGCTATCATGAAAAGAAAGCTGATGGAACACCTGTACTGGAATGAAGAAGCTCGTGTCAGGACTTAATCAGGAGATATATCAAATATTTTTAAATCCGAAGAGGCGTAAGACAGGGATGCATATTCTCACCAATACTATTTAATCTCTATAGTGAATACCTACTATGAGAATTCCTAAATGGATTGCCTGGAGTTTTAACTCCAGGAGATACGATATAAACAACATAAGATGCAGATGACACCGCCTTATTAACTGAAAATGAAGAAGACTTGAAGACCCTGGTGATGAATATAGTTAAAGTAGGGTCAAGAATACGGAACGGAATTAAACTTAAAAAAGACAAAAGTCATGGTAATTAGCAAAGAAGCTCAAAAGAAGTGCAGCATCTTCATCGAAAATGTACATACAGCTTCAGAAGGTGGAAGGTTATAAGAACCTTGGGGGGTTACATCACAGACGACGGTCGAAATGAGAAGGAGATAAGAATAAGAATACGTATGGCCAAGGAAACCTTTTGGGAGATGAAAGAGCTCGTGGAGAAGAGATCTCAACATCGAGTGCTACATCTTCCCAGTGATGATTTATGGGTGCGAAACCTGGACAATGAACAGGAACATTCTGAAAAAAGATCATGGCCTTTGAATGATGGTGTTACCGAAGAATCTTGAGAATCAGCTGCATGGACAAGGCTGCAAACGACAGAGTCCTAGAAAGAAGCAAAACAACAGCAACGTGGAAACAGGAAATAATACGAAGAAAAATGTCCTACGCTGGTCACGTCATGAGAGGTTCAGCCATAGACCTACCACTGCCACTGATTATAATAATGGAAGGTAGAATAGAAGGAACACGGGTAAGGAGGCAACCGGGAAGAAGCAGGACGGGCGACATCTTTTACTGGAAAAACACAAAGAACCACTGAGCCCTAAAAAGAGCGGCAGATGATAGATAGAATTGGAGGAAAATGACAGTCAACCCTCTGACAGAGGACGAAACGCATAAACCAAGCTATCATGCGTCCCGCAATCATAAAATAGGCCTGTCTTGTCAAGTTCTTAAAAATCACAATTTCAACTTCAAAGCGAAAGTTAGACGATATCTGTGAAGTTACTATGAAATCATTCAAAGAAATTTGAACAAAGCAAAAATCAATATTCTGATTCGGTAGTTTCGTGACATAAGTATTTGGCCAATCCGTCTTTTTGTCGTATACCACACTATCCGGCCGGAGCGAATGTACGGAGCGGTTTCCGGTCATTCCCTAGTAGAAGAACATTTGAGGTTCAGAGGGCAACAGATCTTCAGAGTTGACCCTGGGAAAATCATAAATACCTTTCTGTTCGCCTGCTCTTCACAAAGAAGAAAATAGGAAAAATATTCGTTAAGTTTACCTACAACTTTTCCTGACCAAAATTAGAATGCTTTATCTGGAAGAATAGACCTGCGCAGAGGTGAAGAAAGCGCTCCTGCACACTGCTCATCGTGAATTTACTACTCTGTGTAAGACTTGAAGCCTAGCTAACCTTCAGCGCTAAACCAAAGAGCCAGCAATCGAAACATGATTGCACCACAGATCGCCGAATAAAATCCTCGCCAGTAATTGCGGACGGCGAAATAAGTTGCAGTCGCCTCGATGCTAAATAGAACACCTACAAATAGACAGAGTGGTTAGAATAAAAAGTAACATTATATTAAGCACATTAAACGGAAGACCTTGGAGCGGTACAAAAGGCTGTTTCGTTTATCTCTTGTGGTGACCTGCTTCTTAGACGAAATCCGGTTCGCTTGCCTGTTTTAAATAGCCTTAGATGAGCAACGATCGCCTGCTTGAGAATAATTAGACAGCTATAAATAGTCTTACATTTTACTGACGTAATTAGAACTCCTTGATATGCAATTTTCTGCTGCAAAACGATCTATTTTATGATATCATGCTCACCAGCAGTTAACAAACTATAGATATATTTCTCAAACTTGGAGCATCACTGCTACTTGCAGCCGGGCGTAAGTGACATTGTATATTTTGCAAGCATCTGGGCTTTTCTGGAATTAGGTCTAAATAGATAGAGCTAACAGCGGCGCGAATTTCGTCTTATGAGAATTGTGGGAAAATTTCAGCGTTCGCTCACAAAATTTCTAATTTTCACGAGGATGTTTCCCAATCACTTTTTTGCTCTCAACTTTCTATAAGGCACCAGTTGAAAAATTCTATATCTTGATTATCTTCACATTTTAATGCTGGCACATCTGAACATCTGCTCTGCGTGACACAGTACTTCAAACAGTGGTTGACTCACCTCCGACCGGAGCAGCGAATGTACAAGAGACGCCGACAGCCGAGGCAGCGGTCAGTATGTCAACCTTACGACTTTCATTCTACGATTTCACACAATTACGATCGAATCAGATTATATTGAGAGATAGAGCACAAAAGCGAGTGCACCAGCAGCCTTACAACAGATCTCCAGAGCCCGCTCTATTTTACTGCTAATGCTAACTGTAGATATCTGTCTCAGTTTCTGCGCACATTACATTTCTGTCTGTCCCATGTCTACGCTAAGCCATCTACGTTATGGTTTTTCAACGCAGGTGAAGCGATTGATTATTGTATTCAGATACTGAACTCACTTCCAGTTCATTGCGAAATGAAGAGAACATCTGCGACAGAACCGACGCTGAGACGCTTGCCATGTGGACAAAAGGACCCTACAAGACAATAGCACGTGTCATCGTTGTTCTTGTCACCGCTAATGCTTCATCATAATCTTCGTCATTCCATAGATTCATTTGACTGTCACCGTAATTTCGCTCTATATTGATGTCATTTCGGGGTGGCAATTTTTTCATTCGCATTGATAATTTTTCTGGGTACGACAGGATCAATAAATTTTGCGTCTTAATGATCATTTAGATAATTTATTGCTGCCTTCCAGTGTTCAACGCCAGATTTGACCATTGGCTAGTTTCTAAGCTCTCAACCCGAATGTTTTGTTTTGTTTTGTTCCAGGATAAAATTGAGTCGATCTGTGGATGAGAAAGATGGGAGAAGAAGAGAAAAAGGAGGAGAAGAAGAAGAAGAAGAAGAAGAAGAAGAAGAAGAAGAAGAAGAAGAAGAAGAAGAAGAAGAAGAATAAGAAAAGGTTTAGCAAATCAAGGCGAACATGAAGTAGCGAGAGATTCCTTAAATTACCGAGGTTTGCTAAGACGATCGTCATCCGCTCAAGTGCAAGTAATAACGCAGTGATGATTACTGTGGAGTGTGGATTAAAGACTGGTGGTCGAATGTTTTGTATGAATAGACTCAAACACTGACCACTTTGCCCAATGGAAGTCCAGATCCAAGGGAAGCGGATAATCCAACGACCTTGGCGACAAGTGTCTGTAAAGTCAGGTATTCTTTAAGAATAACTCCTTTCATTATCGTCTTTACTTCCGGAATACCAGACCCTAGAAACAAATATAATACAACGAAGTACCGTTGAGAACTCTACTCGGTGCTCTCTCGAATACTGAGATTGCTCAAAATCGGATTCTAAAACTGATTCAAAGCTTATGTCGGTTGAAGGTTTTATTGTTTTCGTCTGACACTAGTACCCCGTAGAAATTGACTCATTGTCAGCAGAATTACCTATAAGAGGCTGTCCATTAATTACGTCAACAATTTAGGGAGAGGGTTTTTAAAAAAGTTTGATAGTTGCTGACAGGAGGAGGAGGGTCAAGAGAAGTTGACGTCAACAATTTCACTTTTTACAAATAATCAAAAAATAGGAAATGTCATGGAATACTACTTATTACAATGGAAAAAGCATGGCAAAAAAGGTCATCACCATCACATTTTGACACTCGATGAGCAAAACAGGGAAAAAATGGTCATCACCGCAAAAAATAATAACCTTGTTATTGGACCGGTCATTGATCTTGGGGGGAGGGGTAAAAAGTTTTTGACGTAATTATAGGGGTAACTGAAAGTTGACAGTTGTTGACAAGGGGAGGGGTAAAAAAGTGCCAAAAAATTTGTTGACATAATTAATGGACAGCCCCTAACTGCTTTGCTTATACTGTACAAGTACTTAATATTTGGACAGCATTTCGCAAGATCAGAGGCCGAGTAATCCATTCAGATCGCATGTCTTTAATTACCTGGCACTTTTACATCTATCTATACATCGATCTGTACATCGACCTGTACATAGATCTGTGCATCTATCGGCCTACTTGGCGTTCTGCAACTGGTTCCCGCTGCAGCTGGTTCACTGAAGCTAAGCAACGTCGAACGCGGTCCGTACTTGGATGGACAACCATTTCGAGTCGTGTTGCCGGCAGCCAAAAATATTATTAATCGCTTAGAAGTGGATAAATTGGCAGCCGAGTTAAGCTGCGAATGTAAAACGCGAACCTGTGTCGCTGCTTGCCTAGTACATGGAGATCAGCGCCGGACCCTACTCTCATTCTAGTGCGGGACTTACTTGACCTTTTTACTTATAAATCTACAGTGGATTAGTAAGAAATTTCCGGCTGATACCAATGGCCGTTGGTCCGACGATGTGAGTGAATCCAGCGGAAAAACAGATGAAGACGATTGGAAAGACTATCCAGACGAAGTACTGACTGACGATTGAGGAGTCGACTTCCCTGTACGCCCATCTATGCGCTAAAACAGGTAAAAGTATTGAGCAAAAACTTCAGAGCAAATAATGTCTGTCGATAACCGTCACCATATTTTTTGTAAAGTTGGTCTTTGAAGCATTAAAAAAAATTTCGATATATCCAGTTCTCGACTATACAGAATGAATTGTGATTCTAACCGATCAGCTGAAATAGACTTTAGGCCTATACGATAAACTCTTATAGCGATGCAGCACAATTTGATATATGAGAAATGCTGACACAGTGGCAAGTAAGTAAGTAAGTCAAATCTCGTTAATTTCTCTAGCGCTTTAAAAAGCAGCACCGATGTAGCTACTTATTCCTAGGCGCTTAATATAAAAATGAGGTAGCTATAGCCAAAGGTGGGGTCGTTCATGAAGGGTAATTTAATCAAGAGGGCCAGTGGTTGGGATGTTACAGCTATGGAGGAAATTATTTTTTAAGAGAAATGACTTGAGTTTAGAAAGAAAAACTTGAGGAGATGTTGCAAGAATGGGAGGAAATTGTGACTCAGAATTTGTTATTTGACCATGGTGTAGACAGCGGATGAATGCTGAAATCAAAGTAATAATAGCAGCAAACTTTATAAGAGTTAATATGAAAAGACCAGGACCGACGAGAGGGGAAATGGGTACATTTTACCCGGACCCGGGATAAACAAAGGGTCCGCGCTAACCATGAAAAAGACAAAAATATTATGTGATATATCTACGTACTTAATAGAAAATTGTCTACAGTTTTAAGAAGTGGGTACGTACGTAAAGGTCATTCGTGGAGGTTGTATGTGATTTAAATTAGTAATCATTATTTCGACATAAAACAAAAAATCGAAGGTTTCGAAATTTTCGAAAAATCTAGAAAAGCATGTTTAACTCTTTAATGCTCCTAATAACTTATTGGTGAGCTATGAACGAGGATTAAATGCGATCCGCGGCACGATTTAAAATAAACGTTAAGTCGTTAACACTAAGTTTGTTACAGATAATGTTGATTCACGGGTTGTATAAGTACCTACTGTAGCCTACCTAGCCTACCATTAAAAATTCGAAGACGGAGGCTACAGTAAATGCAGCAAATTATAAAACACAATTCTTAGTATCCTTGAAATTTTGTGTTCATATCATATATGGAGATGAAACAAGAGGCCCGAAATCAATATTTGTCCCCCGGTCCGGATTTTCTCTCGACGGTCCTGAAAAGAACACATCGCCAAATAGAGACAAGAGTGTGAAGGAGCGCAAAAATCGAAAATATGATTTAACACGGGGAACCTAGGGAAACTCTTGACTTGGCTAGGGAGCCGAGGATCGAAAAAGTCTGGGAACCACTGAACTATACGGTAGCGTGCAGTGCCTTATGGGAATCACTTCCTTCGTTATTTAAAATATTCACTTCTTGATACTCTGGTGCAGGACTAGTTATTTTTCGTGGTTACGTGCTCTCCAAAGTAGATTTTGCTTTGAGAATATTTCATTTGCATATAGACCTGATATTACTGATAGTAAAATGCATTATAATTAACAGCGATTTTCAAAGTTAGTTAAGTCTAATGAAATACAATGAGTCGCGTGTCTGTGCTTTGATTCAGGGGTATCAAAACTTTGGCCCGCGGGCCAAATTTGGTCCGCGGTCTGATTTTAGTTGGCTCGCGAAAATATTTACGTTTTACAATTTTTGCTAAATTCTTACAAGATTTTTATGAGTAATTTTCAAAAGAAGCATTTCCCCAATTTAAAAAAACAAGAAGCAATCTTGTTATCTCTCTATGGCAGAATTACTTATGCGAGCAAGGTATTTTCAAGACGACACTACTAAAGACAAAGCTGAGATTACGTCTGTCCGAAGAAATTTACAGGCAAATTTGAGAGTAGCTTTGGCTGTGGATTTAAAGTCGGACGTTGCTAAACTTGTGAAAAATAAACAAAGCCATGTTTTCGCAGCTTCCACATCAACATCGACTGTTATCTAATTTTATCTGCTTTCACTATGATCTTCACCGTTAAAGGATTTCTAAAAAATTGTACTGTTTCTATTAGACTAAACTAGAATCCGGTTTGTCATAGTTACCACAATAGGTTGTAATCAATGTAACTATTGAAAGGCCTTCAACTTTTCATAATTTTACTTTAGATTTTTAGAAAGGTTGGATTTGACAGTAGAATTATACTGCCAAACATTTTTGCATTTGGCCCGCGATGACATGTCACATGGGATACATGTTATTTGGCCCTCCGCCCAAAAAGTCTTGACACCCCTGCTTTGATCGGTTATTGTTTTGTTTTCCCTATGTCTACTTTGGATTGAATGGTGCAGAAATGCATGCGAGATACAAAAGTGCAAAGTTTTATGATGGGCATAGTTGACTTGGACATTATTACATGATGTAGGGATTAGGAAAGGATGATGAAAGGGCATGTGCAAGAATCCGTTTTTTCTTGCAGATGTGAATTTGTCAAGCTTCTTTGTTAGACTATGGAAATATTCTTGATCATTTTCCAACCTATTTGAATCTTTTCGACAATGACGTCGATCATAAAGCTAAAGATGGCGACAATGAACCCAAGCAGCGTCAGGAAGATCCAGTCCTGCGCGTATCTTCCGAAGAGAACATGACGCCACCACCTAAGCCCGTCTAAAATGTCAGAACAGCGTCAACAAACTACAATAACATCCACAGCCTTACACACGAAGCACACAACACACACGCATACATATAAATATATAAATATTATATAAATATAAATATAAATATAATATATAAATATTGGAATATGATCATATATATAAAGTAAAGGTTTCACCCGTAGGCTCAATGCCCGTAGGGTTCGGTCGGTACTGATCCCCGTATTTTGTGGCCATCAGTCCATAGGTGGCTAAGCTCATCGACCTCTTCCACCGAACCCATGATTACTTTCGCAATGTTGCCATTGCTACTCAGTTTTATGTTACTACCGCCCTCTAGCGATTAAGGCTGAGTCGACCTTAGGGGCTCCTACAGGATTGAACCTGTTCTGTCGGCGTGCCTGCTCAATGATATTACCACTCTTCTATCTTCCCGCCTTTAAGTACTCTTGCTGCAGACTTCCTGTCCTGCTATATGGCTATGAGACCTGGGCTCTGGCAAAAGTTGATTGCATTAAATTAGAATCTTTCCACACCCGTAGCCTGCGTCAGATCATGGGCGTAAATCAGAGATATGTGGATCGCGGATAGGATCCTCAGGCATAGTCAGATCCGCAAGAATTTAATGGATCCGCGGACCTAGGCGGACCCAAGTATCAAATATCCGGCGGACGCGGATTATCCGCGGACCCTGACAACTGGCAACACACAGTGTCATGCACACACATACACACACAAATACATACACACTGTGCATTGCTATTTACTACCTTCTCAAATTATCTCCCTGAATTATTTGGCTATGGCATGGTTTCCATTGCTTAAAGCGGCAATTGCCACTTTGAGCAATGTGATCAACAGAAACGCTAAGTTAGGTGGTTAACATCAGAGATCAGATTTACTCACGAGAAACAACTTCAGACGAGTCCAAAGACCAGATAACCCGCATCGTCTGTGGCTGTGCTTGCCTAATGGAGGTTTTAATTGCATGCCATTAATAGATATATGACACCCAACACTATGACAACACTGTTGGTAATTTGAAGAGGTCTTGGGTAAATTGAAGCTCCCTGGTTATGAAGTAACCAATTTATTGCCAAAATTTGCTTTGTACTGGTTGAGGTGTGATGATTACTCTCTTGTCCAATATATATTATTCAGATATGACATAGGCACATAATTCGACTGCTTATAATATTGAAGTACAGTCTTAGGTTTGCAGAAATTATAGAGGTGGTGATAGCAAAACATCAAATTTATTTACTATATGCGGATTCGGATCCTCCGCGGTTCCTTACAGCGGAAACGCTCGCGACGGATCCTACGCGAATCCAAACTTGGCTGAACCGGATTATCCGCGGTCTCAAAATGTTTGGATCCGAACACCTCTGGCGTCAATTGGTACAACCTCATTCGGAATGAAAAACTCTGCAGACGCAGACGCACCCGTCAAACAAGCTCATTGCCCAAGCGTAAGCCCGCGTCCTCGGTCACGTACCAAAGTTGTTCGAAGACGTCAAAGCATGTGCCTTCCTCCGCCTTGGATGTCAGGTTGACAGTGGATACAGGTAGCCCTTAGATTCTTTAAAACGCATGCGATAGAGACCCGCACTTCACCTGGCTGAGCCAAATAGCTCGTGATTGCGGATTAATACCTACCGAGGCATATGAAGCCGCATAAGATCTAGATCGGTGGAGGGTGATCGCAACGGCGGACGCCACAATCGGCTTCGCGAATTGATGACGACGACGACGACGATGATGATGATATTTATGATAAAGTTGACTGAGTATTTTTAATTCAATTTGACACTTGGTGTACACCGTGTAACATGCTATGGCTCACCATAGTATGCTACACTACGTTTGGCCATAAAGTAGCCCTGGCTGAAGACTGTGACGACTACAGAATTATAAGCTTGATATCGCGCGCATCTAAAATCCTACTACAGGTAATAAATAATAGAATCACACCATTAGCAGAATCAATATTATCAGAAAATCAACTGGGCTTCAGAAAAGGCAAAAGAACCAGAGACGCCATCTTTCAATTAAGGATACTTTGAAAAAACGCCCAAAAATGGGAAAGAAATTACACATATGCTTCATCGATTATAAAAAAGCATTCGACAGAATAAATCATCAAAAGTTATTGGAGACACTAAAGTGGGCAGAAATACCAAAACTGGAGCAAAATTTAATCTGTAACTTATACTGGAATTAATACGCCACCATAAGAATAAAAGAGGAGGAATCCGAGAAGATACAAATAAAAAAGGAGTCAGACAATGATGCATACTATCCCCTTTACTATTTAACCTATATACAGAGCTATTAATAAAGGAAGCATTAGAACAAACCCCTGGAATGAATAGCAATGGAACAATCTATAATATACTCAGATATGCAGACGATACGGTAATCTTTGCAGAAAAAGAGGAAGACCTCCGACTCATAATTAACAAGCTAAACGACAAAAGCAAAGAATACGGGATGGAAATTAACAGAAAGAAAACAAAAACGATGATAGTAAGCAAACACAAAAATGAGAAGTACAACATCTCAATTTATAACACTAAGCTGGAACAAGTAAAAGAATACAAATATCTGGGCAGTTTCATAACAGAAAACGGACGATGTACAAGAGATATAAATGCCAGAATTGCTATGGCCAAAGAAGCCTTTTGGAAGCAAAAAGAACTACTAAGAAGAAACCTAGACCTAACACTAAAACTACGAATGCTGAGATGCTATGTATACTCGGTTATCACATTCTCCTGCGAATGCTGGACTCTAATAAAGTAGTTGAAAAATAAAATACAGGCCTTTGAAATGTGGTGCTTCAGAAGAATTTTGAAAATTAGCTTGGCAAGAGAGAATAACAAATGAAGAGGTACTAAAGAAAATTGGAGAAAAGAAACAATTTATGGACGACCTCTTGACAGAAATTATAAACAGGAAAACACAGTATGCTGGACACATAATGCGGGGTTCAAGCACAGAACAAGCAAAAGTCCTATTAGAGGGCAGATATGAGGGAAACAGGGCCAGAGGAAGAGACCTAGAAGAGACTGGCTGGACGACGTTAAGGAACACATAGAGGAAAAGAACTACGGAAGACTAAAAAGGATTGCTGAAGACAAAACGAAGTGGAAACAACTCATGACCGTCAACCTTCAGATATGACGATGGCATATGATGATGATGATGAAAGTATTATGATCTACTGTCTTACGAGCGATTTTAAATGCTGAAAGTAAGACCAATTTAAGAAGCGAGAAATTTAACGTAAACATAGCATATCGTTAATGATTTTCTGGAGCTTGCACTAGTGAAACGCATTTTTACTAAGGATGATCAAATGAAAGTGCCAGAACTCCCCAGAAGCGTGTATACTTCAAGTGCTTTTCTAGGTTTTTGGTCTCTGTATTTGGATGTAGGAGCAGAGTAACTAGGACCTCGTGCTTTCTCATGACTTCTAATGAACCTTACGGGCCGTCCATAAATGACGTAACGCGTTTTCGACAGTTTTTTACCCTCCCCCTTCGTCACACGGCGCCACAAAAGTTAGACCCCATAAAATATGACGTCACAACGCGTTGACCTCTTCTCGTCTTCCCAAAAAAGGCTGACAAGCAAGAAAAGGTCATCCTGATTTTCCATCATTTTTTCCTTTCTAAATGTGCTGACAAGCAAAAAAGTTACACAACATAGGAAATTTTTTATGACGTCACATTTGTTGGACCCCTTCGTCACAAGTCGTCACAAATGTTTGAAACCCCCTCCCCTAGGTGCGTAATGTCATTTATGGACGACCCCTTAGATGACAAATAGTTATTCTTACAGCGACATGTGTTGGTGCAAGCTGGAGTCTTTCCAGTTGAATTGCTTTCTTCACTTTTGCGTCGCTTTGTCTTCGACGCTTCTTTTCTTGCAAAATGACGAAGATCCGAATAGTGTCCGTATGTCTATGTTAGAAGCATTCAATGCCAGTTAATGATCCAACGAAGTGTTAATCCGAAACACAATGAGGTTAGAGTTACAGCTGTCTGAAAAATCCGAAATATGAATCTAATATTATCTTAATATTTTTTCCAGTCGGTTGGACACGACGGGTATGACCAAGTCGACCTGTAGGTATGATGCTTCTATGCATTCTTGAACCTGGTACCGATTGTGGTTAGGGCAAATGTGAACTTTGGCTGCTGCAGGCTTCAGTTCATGTTAGCAACTCAACTTCTTAGACAAGCTCAAAAGGCGATAAGCAAAACGGATGGACGCTACAGCTTAACACACTGTGCGAACATCTGGACGCATGAAGTTGTCTCTGTGTTGACGATCACATCGCACAGTTCCAGAGATTAAATTTTTGACAGATTCTGTCCTTGTTTCACGCAGTGATGGGCAACTAACTAAGAAAACAGTGGTTCTCACACAGGGCAGTCCCTACTGAACCACTTTAAACCTTGTTATGTTATATTATATTATATTAAAACATTAGTTAAACTATAACTAATTTTAAACTAAAAATAAGTAGTTAAACTTTTAGTTTAAAACTAACTCACTAAAATAGTTAACTAAACTAAAAAATATAGTTAAACTTTTTGCAACTAATTTTACAACTATTTCCTAGATATCAGGTATGTTCATGAAAACATAGACGATGCTCGCAACATGAACATATCAGTCAATGGACCATTGAAATCATTAATTATTGTCTTTTTTATATTTAAGTCTTAGCCTAGACTGCAGGAACGCCAGTTTGTCAAGTTTGTTTGAAAAAATGACCCAGAAAATAATAGATTGAAGAGGGACTGTTATTGAGAATTCGGGACACCAACTAAAAAGTTTTAGTTCAACTATTTAGTTACTAAAATTTCTCGGTTAAACTATCATTTTAACTAAACTATTTATATTTAATTAAACTATGAAGATAACTAAAAAATTAGTTAAACTTTTAGTTAGCAGCTAATTAGTTAACTAGTTGTTCATCACTGGTTTCACGATCACTCACAGTGACTCTAAAAGACGTCCTATAGAGTTAGAATCACAGAGCAGAGCTATATAAACAAATATAGAGATTGACGGACAGACGGACAGAAGAAACAAACGAAGCGGTGACCTACCAAAGTTTCCGTATAACAGAGCGCTGAATCTCCAGAGACAGTTTCTCTTGTAGTTCGGTTCACAGACATCGTACGCTTTGATTTGATCGTTTAAAGAGTCAGGTGACACCGCAGTGAAACTGATCAACCGAAGTCTAATAGATGTTTGTGTATAACGCCAGATAGGAAGTGATCCGCGCTGCAGTAAATCGCATCAAACGGTCGGGAGTTCAATGTCAAAACTCAGCTGGCGTCACTGTGTTCCAACAGTTCGAACAAATGAATATTTCATCACTATAAGCAATTTAGTAATCAACGATCATCTGCCGAAAGCTTCGATCGTGTATAAATAAGTACAGTGGATCACACGGCTGCTTAGTCAGAAGTTCGTTTGACTTATATAACGATATGGTAATAAGATTCTCTACGACAGTAGATAGAATCCGTAGGTAGCCAAGTGTTAAGCGCGTTAATTGGCGACGTATTTGCATTATACGGCGCCTGATTAGCTTACGTCGCTCTCCAACGCTTCTCATTCGAATATAAGAGGCAGATGCATCTCAATCGAACTAAACAGAACGACCACACGTGCACACACAGTGACAAGCGCTTATGTCCGACATACACACACTACCCCTCTATCACTATCTCAGCTTATCACTCAAGGATGATCTTATATATATATATATGATATATATATATATATATATATATATATATATATATATATATATATAATCGCCATATATGCCTATCAGATAAGTTGTAGGCGAATTTTGGTTACTTAGATTTTTAAAACATCTTTTCACACTACTACCTAGCTAAATGACACGCATAGAACTGTCGTCTATATATGTCTATACTAGATTATATCTGACAAAGAGCAGATAGGCCTGTCGCTCTCTTCCTCTCTCCCCATAGAGACGCTTCTGTTCGTTAATGGTGCCCTGTCCTAACCATATGTCGTGTTAGCTACGCCTACGGTGAGATCGCAACGTATTAATTCGGACTTCGCGGTAGAAAATGCCTATGTAGAGATCTATGAACTGAAGGTTGCTCACTTGAACTTCGCATCATTTGGTGATAATGCTTAGCTTACAGCTATACATAAAAATGCACACACATACATACGTATATACAATATATATATATATATATATATATATATATATATACTGTATGCACACACACACACACACACACACACACACACTAAAAGAACAGCTCCGAAGGTCCATAGATCGACGTTCTTTCTGACTGGCGCCACCAGAGCCATCTATCTGTCAGAGCCTGAGATAGTTAAATGGAACCGGAATCGGCAATTATTGTAATTGCTGAGAAAAAAGACTACTTTTCACAGAATGTGACACACGTTTGTCGTCTGCCTAAATGTTGCACAGCAGACCCCAACAGGTCCACCGGGAACGCGCTGCTGAGCGAAACACACATATTGAATGTTATAGGCACAAGAGTTTAGCCACTGTGGTTTTATTATGGTTTGTGAGATTAATTATTTCAATTTATTTGCGACTGTTTCACGTAACCTTCTAAAATATAACTATTGATCTCCGTTGATTATATATACAACACCGTAGTATGATTATGTAAGTTTATAATGATATAGATAGTTAACCTAGTCAACTTTATATTAATCTAAACATCTATTTTAACTATGGGCATGCGACAACATTCCTAGTAGTCAGTGTTTGGTAAATAATCTCTAAAACGACTTGAAATCAAAATCATCAGTGACAAAATGATTTAAAATCAAAAAATCAGTTGTTTAAATATTATTTAAAATAAAAATTATTTTTTAAACAATTTTAAAAATCAGAATCATTCAAATAATTTTTGACGCTTCTGCGATGCTACATTAAATTTGTTATTCAGTCATTTCTGCATGAAAACGATTAATACGAAACGTTGCAACGATATACATGACATAAAATAAACATACAGCGCAGTCAGCTATTTGTTTACAAATAATGCACTTGATCGAAGCATACATGCTGCCCTATCTGCTTTCATCATGTATCTCCCTTTCATCGGTCTCGATCATACCATGATGATACCATGGCTACTGACTGCATCAGGGACGTAGCCAGGATTTTGGGGCCCAAGATTCACTCTACCTGCGTCCCTCTCTTCCCTCCAGGAATATCCCCATAATCTGAGACCGGTAAAATTAAGCAATAAAATTTTCTTCTGTCGGCAAAGTTTGTTGAATTTTTCCCATTCTCTTTTCATCCCCCACCAACTTCCTATGAATTCATTTAATCTCCCACCAAGAAATCCTGGAACCGCCACTGTTCTCTTCTTATGGATGTATTTTTACAGAAGGTGTCACCAATCAAAATAGACGTATCAATGCAGTTATGAACCTGAAGCAGCATCGTGGCAATTGTACCTATCCGTACTTGCATTTTGACTCATGCTATTTTCGATCTGTCATTCTCACGGCTTAAACCAATGATGAACTTGCAACAGTTTTTTCTAAATACTTTTGCTAATTTACATGTGAACAAGTTTCTAGTTATGATGTAATGGAATCATATAAGTTTTGGTCTGAGATAACGCATTTCCGTTGAATATGCAGATAATTCGGATAATCACTGAACTCAGAATACAACATGCTATCAGATGAACTTTGCAGATCGTTCGAACACAGGTCGGTTCCATAATTAGTATAATTACTATCACTCACATCTTGTGTGAACTCTGATGACCTATGGGCTATATGTCTTTCATAGCAAGTGACAATATATATATATATATATATATATATATATATATATATATATCTTATATAAACGTCTAATGTTCTGAACATGAGCCTAACTGGACAGTCTTTGTTCCAGTGAGATTTCTGGATAAAATCTGTAAGAATTGACCGCTTTGCGTGGGGGAAGAGTTAGGCTGAGCTGGCACCTGTCAGTCTAACACAATAACCTGAGAACCAGCTAGATAAAAGACTGTCATGAAGATCTAGCAGAAAATTAAGAAAAATTGGTTTTACTAATCAACGTAGACCTCCACTCACTCAGAAACACCTAACTAAATTGTTTATCGATTAATCTAATTCTATTCCTAATTAAAATAATAAAATCTGATACATATTTTATTTGTCTTAGGCTAAATGTGTTAACCAGACTCCGCACAGTTTTCAGCTACGGCCAGTGGCGGTTCCAGGATTTTTGGTGGGGGATGAAATGAATTCATATATAAGAAGTTGGTGGGGGACGAAAAGAGAAGTGAAAAATCAATAAACTTTGCCGAAAAGGCTGACAGAAGAAAATGGTTCCCCCTAATTTTACTACACTTTGACCGAAAAATAGGTTGACAAGCAAAAAATGCCATCCGCAGTTTTTCCCCATAGTTTTACTAGAATTTGACCCAGAAAATAAGTTTCACAAGCGAAAAAATGTCCGGAAGTCCGGTGGGGGATGCATCCCTACTCCTTCCCCACGTAGAACCGCCACTGCAAACGTTAGTATGTCAATTTTAGATTAATTGTCAAATGTAAGCCTAGTTGTTTACTGAGATTAAATATAAAATACAAATTTCTGCTTTAAAAGTCTTTGGTGAACAGGGGCGGTTCCACGATGGGGATGACTGGGGATGCATCCCCCACCGGCCCACTTTAACTGCGTCTTCATGGAAGATGATCGTCTAAACGGATAAGCCTTGATGTATATCCATAGAAATATGGACGTATCCATAGCCAATGTAATCGACAAATTCGCTTCGAGCAATAGAAAACTCGAATTTGCACTATAACTTTGTACAACCAGACTAAAATGGCTTTTATACATTGTCAATTCTGAACATTATATTTTATAAATCAAATATACTGATTTCTTCTAAATCGTTTACATATAATTGCTTTGACAATTGGCAGGATTTTTCTCTAAATTCATTGCACCCCCACCAGGAGTTCTTGGAACCGCCACTGTCTGTGGATAAGGCTTTTCCATCGTTTGAAGCCAATTGGCTCTAATACTGCACTTCTGTACAATATTGACTTACAGCGAAATTATAGACTCATAGCATGTTGGGATGCGCCGTAAATCACACGAGCATATCGACATGATTAGCTCCAAAAAGATAAATCTTAGCCACTTGAAAATGACAGGTGATTACAAACAGACAAGTCCAAGCACGAACCTGATCATTGTGGTTGCATGCGACCAGTTACAAGTTGAGAATAAGAATAAAAATAGATTAGCCATTCTGCCGTAATGCACTGTGCTCACAATATTTAATAATCAATATTTAATAGTCGAGTTATCAGTTAGCCTACGCTCGCCTTGAATAGATTAAAATCAGCATTTCATTTTGGTTATCTAAGGTACTTGCATAGACCTGTTTGATAACATAGGCACACTTGTTTCTTTTTGAACGAGTAGGAACAAGCCGAATATTTTTTAAAGAACCACGTCTTTTGAGTTCTGTTCTGTTCTTGTTCTGTTAAATACGCTAAATACTAAATGACTAAATACGCTGACAATTCATGACGGCGATTATGACGGATCGTCTGAACTTGTTCTCGTCTCTTCATCTCGACGTCAGGCATTGGTCTCGACTCTCGAGTAGCTTAACCATGAGCTTAGCTCTCAATCTTTTAACAGCTCTCACAAAATTGGGCGAACTTCTTTTACTTGTCAGCATTAAGTTAAACGAAAGGTTTAATCGAGGGAAAGATCTACAGGGGCACAAGTGCACGTGCCCCTCAAACCCACTCAAACAAATTTGTTGGCTAATTTCTCGAGGGAATCATTGTTATCAAACGCTTTATAAGTCACTCTAATGCATTATAGGGGCTGTCCATTAATTATGTCAACAACTTTTGGGCAATTTTTGACCCCCTCCCCACCTTGTCAACAACTGTCAACTTTCAGTTAACCCCCCATAATTACGTCAAAAACTTTTGACCCCCCAGATCAATGACAGGTCCCAATAACAAGGTTAATATTTTTTGCGATGATGACCTTTTTTCCCTTTTTTTGCTCGTCGAGTGTCAAAATGTGATGGTTATGACCTTTTTGCCATGCTTTTTTCCATTATAATAAGTAGTATAACTAGTATTCCATGAAATTTCCTAGATTTTGATTATTTTTTAAAAGTTAAATTGTTGACGTCAACTTCTCTTGACCCCCCGCCCCCTGTCAACAACTGTCAAACTTTTTCAAACCCCCTCCCTCCTAAATTGTTGACGTAATTAATGGACAGCCCCATATTAGGCTTAAATGCGAGCCTAACGACTGAATATTAGTGTATACCCACTTTCAAGTGACACATTAAAAAAATGATTGCTACAATTTTTCTTACATGTTAATTTCCATAGAAATAGCTAAAATACGGTAGGACGAATGTCTATAGGCAGCAAGCGCATTCCTTGATGATTTAACATTACCAACACTTAAGAATTATCACTAAATAAATAGAAGAAGAAGAGAGGGAAGGGGAAGCACAAGTTAAAATGGCAAATTGAATATGAAGTGCCCTCCAAACGGAATAGCTGGATTCGCTCATGATTTCATCGCCCGTCAAGCTTAAGCTCTGCCATCCATTTCTGTACCGCCTTTCTTTCATCCTATCAGTGGCGGATCTAGGATTTGGCAAGTGGGGGTCTTGGGGTGGCAACTTCCAAGCATGGGGCCAACCATAGAACCATTTGTTGATAGGTATGTAGTAGTAAGTTATGTAGTGGTAAGTATCTTGTCCCAACAGGCCTTATCCTGTGGGATGTAACGCTTGCACGCCCCAGCCCGATCTACGCTTCAACCACTCGTCGTGCATGGAGCAAGCTCGATCCTCACGCCTTCCAGCGAGAACTCAAGCATTCCTCACTCTGTAATAACGAAGCGTGGGCGGAGATGGACGTGGATGAAATGGCGGAACTATATAATAAAGAGATCATTACAGTACTAAACAAACTCGCTCCAGCTAGAACCATCACATGTCGCCGACGCTCCTCGGACCCCTGGTTCGATGATGAATGTCGAGAGGCAAAAAGGGCGTTGCGAGGAAAAGAACGTTTATGCGTCGGGCGCAACAATCAGAAGTCCAGGAGGTTACGCAAAGCTGGGAAGTGCAACGCAAAGAATACAGACGACTTCTCCGACAAAAAAAATAATTATTCTGGAATCAAAAAGTGGAAGCTGGGCAATCCGCACAGCAATGGCGGACTCTAGACGCGCTACTTGGACGTGGACGTACACAAGTGTCCGACTCGATTAAAGCTGAGCTCTTCGCCGAGTGTATCAGGGATAAAAGTGAGGGAATACGCATTGCCACTGAAATGTATGCTCCACCAACGTTCAAACCAGCAAATCCCCTCCACTCGTTCTGCACCCTCCGAGCGCTGACGGTAGAAGAAGTAGCCGCAAGCATACGGGCACTCCCGTACAAACACTGCTCCTTGGACCCATTACCAACCAGTCTACTAAAAGAGAGTGCTGAAATTTTAACCCCGTTTATCACTGAGCTCTTCAATCGCTCGATCTCCTCAGGGACAGTGCCCACTATCTTTAAGACCGCTTATGTTGTTCCTCGGATCAAGAAATCTAACTCTGACCCCTCAGATGTCAAATCATATCGACCGATCTCCAACCTATCGGTTCTTTCTAAGCTTCTGGAGCGCCTTGTAGCAAGTCAGCTCAACCAATATCTAACGACTCACAAGCTGCTTCCAAGTCTGCAGTCGGCCTACCGCGCCTCACACTCGACCGAGACAGCGGTCTTGAAGGTAATCGCAGATATTCTACGTTAACTCGACACCGGAAAGGTAGCGGCATTGATTCTACTAGACCTGACTTCAGCGTTCGATACTGTCGACCACGACACTCTGCTGAAGAGGCTGGAAATAACTTACGGAGTTGGTGGCACAGCACTTGCATGGTTCTCATCATACCTTAACCAGCGCACTTACTCTGTACGCTGCGACAACTAAACATCGGAGAATTACCCAGTCACGAATGGGGTCCCTCAAGGTTCGGTCCTCGGACCCATCCTATTTGCATTATACCTGGTCGATCTACTCGACATAGCTCGCAAGCATGATCTGCAGGCACACCTATGCAGATGATACCCAGGTATATGGGAGTTGTCACACAGCTCTTACCCAACAACTCCAATCACGAATTACCAACTGTGTCGCAGAAATGACAGAATGGCTGGGCTCAAATCGTCTCCAGATCAATACTGCGAAGACAGAAATCTTATGGATGGCAACCGGAAGACAGCAGCACCTGCTCCAATCCACTTCGGTCCGGATCAATGGTCACGATATCCATCCAAGCCCCTATGTCAGAAATCTCAGAATCTATATCGATAATACCGCCACGACGAGGCAACACGTGACACGCATCGTCGCCAGCTGCTTCGCAGCACTGCGGTTAATTCGCAGCATACGAAAATATGTCTCTCTCACTGCCCTGAAGACTTTGATCAGTGCCTTAGTAATCACTAACTCGACTACGGCAACGCCACCTTAGCAGGGCTCCCGAAACACCTCCTCGACAGACTCCAGAGCGTACTTCATGCGGCTGCACGCCTGATCCATCGATCAAGAAAGTATGACCACATCACACATCACGCTGTTGATCGACCTACACTGGCTCTCAGTCCCCGAGCGAATAACGTATAAGTTGGCAACCCTCGTCTATCGGTGCCTGCGCGACATCGGCCCCTCCTATCTCCGGTGCGAACTCCAGAGATCGGCTGACACAGACAGTAGAAGGCGTCTGCGATCTGGCTCCACTAAGCACTCCTCGTGCCGCGCACACGCCTTGCCACTGCCGGCGACCGTGCCTTCCCGGTTACCGCAGCGAAAGCCTGGAATCGTCTTCCAGTCTGTGTTCAATCATCACCTTCTCTGGACATATTTAAGAAGCAACTGAAGTCTTGGCTGTTTGAGATGAGCTATTCTGTTAAATCCTGATCTATATTATCCATGTACTTTGTAATGTGTTCAAGTAGTCCTTCTAGGATGATTCACCACACAAATCCTAACTTTCAATAAATAAATAAATAAATAAACAGGCGGCTATTGCTGTCTATCAACATCTTTTTCCGTCATTCATCGGCGTCTCTGTGTTGGGAACATCCTGTGGAAGGTCGCTCTCTTAAGGAATTCACCGCCGGATTTCGTGACGACGGCGAACTCCCTTTTACCATATGATTGGATATTAAAGATCATCTTCCGATCCGCAGAGGCGTCAACGCTGTTAAAAGTGCTTCTGACTTAGGCTTTGCCATGTCGACAGTACTTAACGCAACGGGAGCGCTTCGGAGTGTTTTTTTATATATTAAGACTGAAGAGGTGCTATATAAGAACGCTATCATTCATTCATTCATTCGTGTATTCAATATGGAGGCACGGGCCCCGGACCTCTTGTGGAGCCGCCACTGTACTCTATTGTTTTAGTTTGACGTCTTTCTACGATTTTAACTGTTACGTTGACCGCTGACTATGGGACAAAACAGAAAAACAGGTGATCAGCAGGATCTATGCTGTCTAAAGCGTTTCTGATTAAATCAAAAAAATTGACGTAGGCCTATGCAATTATGCAATTTTCTGCTTTCTCTACATTTATTATTTATTACACTGGTCAACAAATTTTATGCAAGTTTTTGTTTCCTCTACAAATTTTGGTGAAACTAATAGATTTTGACTTGCTGAACACAAATATGTAATTAGAATTTCTGTATCACGTAAGGTTTTTAAGAAATCGACAATTTAGCATTTAGCATTTAGTATTGTAACGTCTTCTGCAACATAATCCTACAGAAGGATCTAGGCAATAATGACAAGACATGAGAAAATTAGAAATGTTTTGCTGTAGATTTTCGTTTGTAGTCACTGTCCTGTGCTTCACGTATCAGTGACCAACAGTAGTCTCCGAGCATAGACGGACTTCACTTTCTCTGGTAGCGTTTCTCGATGCTGGCAATGTCTTTGTGAAATCTTTCACCATGTTCATCACTGACGGCGCCGAGATTGTCCGGGAAGAAGTCCAAGTGAGAATGAAGGAAGTGTATCTTCAGTGACATGTTGCATTTCATTGCCTTGTAAGCTTTGTAGCAGATTTTCAACTTGTTCAACATGGTTTGGCGCCTTGTAGTTGTTTTGAAGGCTGTCCAGGCAACATGCTCGGCACCCTGCAGAAGGCTCTCAAAGTGACTGTGAGCATCTCTCGAATCTGTGGGCCAACAAAACGCCTTCTTTTATTTTAGCATCACTGGTGCGTGGAAACCTCTGTCGTAAGTAATGTAAAGGCTTCACTTTCTTTGTTCATTTCGACAAAGTTTTTCATTAACCCAAGTTTGATGTGCAAAGGTGGGAGATAAATGTTCTTCGGATCATCGAGAGGATCATGTTTAACGTTCTTCTGTCCTGGAACCAAGTGCGAGGTGGCCAGACCTTTCTCACATAATGTGAATCTCTAGCTCGGCTGTCCCACTCGCAAAGAAAGCAGCAGTACTTGGTGTAGCCTAGCTGCAAAAGAATTGCAACAATGTTTTCAGATCTCCACATATATTCCAGTTGTATCTCGAGTATTCTATGTGTGTTCAAAGCAGCTGCAGACCTGTTCTCATATGTTTCCTTCATGTAAGCAGCATGTCCAATGGGTACTGATTGCCATTGTGCAGCAAAACAGCCTTTAAACTTAACAGCGAAGAGTCAACAAAAGTCGCCATTCGGATGGATTGTGCTTACAGCCGAAAGCAGAAAGGAAACCATCAATGTCAATGCAAAAAGTAAGACTGTCGATTTTTGTGAAGAATCGAGTCAAGTCTTCATGCCGTTTACGAAATACTGAAATTTTTGTACCTGGAGAGAGCAGATTCCATCCTTGCAACCTAGATCCAAGCAATTCTGCTTGATTTTTTGACAAATCTAAGTCTCTGACCAGATCATTGAGCTCTGCCTGAGAAATCAAATGAGGATCGGTGGATGTCGATGGCTCAAACTCTGGGTCTTCCGTAGCTGAATCATCAACTATCTGCAGCATTTCATCTGTCTCTGCATGCTCTCCTCACCCTCCAGTGTCCAAAACTCGGGGGGTTTGGAACAGGAAAACTCTCGTCGTGTGGAACTGGTCTCATTGCCGAGGCAAGGTTAGGATACTCAATAGACTTCCTATTCTTTGAAGAAAATCCTGTAACATTCGTCATGCAGAAATAGCAATCCGTTACATGATTATTCTGCTCCCTCCATATCATTGGTATGGCGAATGGCATGGATGGACGCTTACCTGCAAGCCAAGCTCGCAGACTGGTAGCACAAGATGGACAACATATATGAGGTGCCCATACTTTGTCCTGGTCGCCAATTTTGCATCCAAAGTATAACTCATATCCTTTCTTTATGATTGCTGTCATACTCTGCTTCTGTGATTTCAACGTAAACTCTCCACAGATGTAGCAGAACGTGTCACTGCTATTGCGACATCGACGCGACATTTCAGAAACTTTAATTAAATTAGTTAATATATTCAATTCACAGCCTTTAACTAAACAGTTATATCTCATCAAATATAAAGACTGCAACTGATTCCTAGTGCTGCTTGGTATTTATATAGGACTGCGTAACCTTAGCAACAATACATGATAGGCATGTAGTCTTGAAGACAGGTTTGGGTGCGTCTGGGCATGTCTGGACATGCCTAATTATACTAATTTTCAAAATCCATGTAGTTAAGTGAGCCAGCAGTGCATATTACATCTGTTATGGCGGTCACATAAGATTCTTGCCTAACCTGAATACCCATAACTCAGATAACTCTCGAAAATCACGATTTTAAAATTCTTATAATTTTAAAATTTAAAATCAGCTTTTTCTCAAAAAACTTACGTGATAGGAAAATTTCAAAATTATTCCTGTAATCAGCATGACAAAATCTACATGGAACACCAGAAATTGCACAGGAAACAAAAACCTTGTTGACCAGTGTTATTTATTATTTAAGCGCATAGCCTTTCGGCCGGTGCGATTGTACGCCATAACTGTCTATTATGTGCACATTGCAAGGCTTCGGACAGTGGTAAATCCACAGTCCCATGGATTTGGTGAACCCAAGTGATTGGTGGTCGTGGACGATTCCATCCTGTAATCCTAATGTTCTCTACATTTAGATAAATTTAATTAACTCAGTTCGACATAAGTGTTGCTGCATTTTGTAAAAAGAATGTTTTCTGTTTTTTTTTAAAATGAAGACAAACTGACAGGAAAACAACTCTTTTGTCTGGGTGTTGAGTGGAGCAGAACGAAATCCCGCTTGGTCAGACTGCAAGGTCTGGGACAATGACCGACCAAGGAATATTTAATAATATTATCAGGTTAGGTCATGTCTTCGTCCTCCAGCTGTGTCCAGCTATTGACTTCTCCATGGCATCTCTCCAAAGTTCTTTGTCCTTTTCTTCCAAAGTCATTCGGTGTCTTCCGTCAGTTTTTCCATTGAGATTCAGCCCTGCCAAGTGCAGATCCTCTTCCAAACCGTCCACCCATCGTCTTTTAGGTCTTCCTTTAGATCTTCTCCTCTCTGGTTTGTAGTTGAAAATTCGTTTTGAGTTTCTTATTTCTTACATTCTGAGTATGTGTCCAGTCCATTTCATTCTTCTTTTTCTGATAACTTCCACGATGCTCGGTTGCAGTGTTCTCTCTCTAACTTCTTCATTTGTTATATGTTCTTTGTATCCAATCCTTAGTATTCTTCTAAGCCATTATTTTCTGTTGCTATTATTTTTTTCTCCAGTTCCTTTTTATGGTCCAAGATTCACATCCATATATCAGTATTGGTATTACCAGTACACAAGTGTTGAGAATTCTTAGTTTTGTTTTCATCCCAATGTCATGTCTTTTGAAAATGTTGGTATGTAGCCTGTTAAAGGTTGATCCTGCCATTGCTATTCTTCGTTTAAACTCCAAGTCCGAGCCTCCTTTTGCTTCCAATTAACTTCTCAAGTAAACGAAATTCTTCACTATTTCAATTTCTTTTCCGTTGTGTGATACTTTTGACCATTCCCCAACTGTTTTTGTAATTGGCATAATTTTGTTTTATTAGTGTTTATTTTTAGTCCAAAATTTTCCACTCTCCGTTATTAAGGCCAATGTTAGCTCTACAATCCTTAAGAGGCATTCCGATATTAGACATGTATCATGATCATCAGCATATTCTGCATCATCTATGTTTCCTGGCTTTAGAGATGTTCCCAACCCATTCGTGTTTTCAATCCGTCCTTATGAAGCACATAACCAAATCTTCATTAAATTCTATAAATATTATAATAAGCTAAATATTTATGGCCATGTTCTTAAGGCCTCAAATCTGTTCGATTGTAGAGAGCAAATATGTACAGATTCTACAGAAATTATCATGAAACAAGAGATCTTTGCAAAGACCTAAACACATGAGTCAAAAGTTAAAGATGTTTTAATTAGCCGATGAAACAACAATTTATACAACCTCAAATCACACCTTCTAATAGATTTGACGCTTCCGTCTGGAGTTCAATTAGGTTTTGTAAATGGGAGTATGACCGCCATGGTTGTACTAGGCTATATTAGTAAAATCCGTAGATGCAATAACATTTTGAAATGCAATAAATGCAATAACAGAATTCTGCGAATTACTCGATATCGACACCGTTGAACCGCCATACGCGTGGCCAGACAAAATGTCCGCGGACAAAATGTCACGAACTAAATGTTATGGGGACAAAATGTCAGCGGCAAACTGTCACGGTTTAGGGTTAGAGTTAGGGTTACATTTTGTCCGCTGATTTTTTTTCCGTTTAGAAAACCGACTGAGAACATCACAAGACAAATGCTGACATGGAGCTGCCACGGGAAAAGAAAAGAAGTAAGACCGCGAAATACATGGAAAATATCATTAGAAAAAGAGCATAAAGAAAACGGATACACTAATGGTGATGCTTCACTAGCAAACAACCCGCCGGCGTTTAGTCTTGTCTGAAAGCAAAAAATAAGTCACGCCTACAAACGCTGATGTAGCTCACATTTTAAAGATGGCTGACGAGGAATTTGTCGCTTTATTATGTGGTTTAATGTTGACGGTTATTGCATCCGCACATGCATTATCGGGAAGTTTCATTATTATTACTGACATAAAGTTACATATCCATGTAAACACTTGTCCGACCACTATTTCTTAACGTTGCATGTAATTTTATAAATTTTCTTCATGAAGAATATTTATGTCAAATTCGCCTTTCGACATTTTTCTTGTAATCTTGAAAACTCGCCGATTTCGCACATAAATTCTCCGACAATGTGTTTCGTTGTTATTGTCAATTGGCGCGCTGATCTTTGGACTAAAACCTGACTGGCTGAAAAGTCAAAATGTTCGCCGACAAAAGTGGCAGATTGTGTATTGACTTTTTCTCGGGGGACTTTGTTGGCGGGCGGGCAAAGCGTTTATTTCTCCCTGAACAAAAAAAAAAAAAAAAGTCAGCCAGTGGAGCAGCTGCCATTTGAAACCGACTTCTCATTCAAGCGGTTTTGCTCGCCGGTAAATTCGCCGACAAAGTTCGCCGACAAAGTTTGCCAGTGAAGAGCGAACGAAAGCACCTCGCAGCTGATCGAGTGAAATCGAAGGATCTTGTTCGTTGGCCCTATGCTCGACAAAGTCCGGCAGATGGTGAATAATAATAATAATCTCCGGGACTTTGTTGGCGGGCGGGCATAATTAATTAATCATCCATAATCATAACGTCCCATAACATAATCATAGCCAGTAATCATAATCATAATCATAAACATAACATAATCATAATTCATAATCGGTTTTGCTCGCCATAATCATCGCATAATCATAGTTCATAACAAAGTTTGCCAGTGAAGAGCGATAACGATAAGCATAATCGCAGCTGATCATAATGAAATCATAAGGATCTTGTAATCATAATCATAATCATACTGGGGTCATAGATGGCATAATCATAAATAAATAATAATAATAATATAATTATAATAATAATAATAATAATAATAATAATCATAATCATAATCATAATCATAATCATAATCATAATCATAATCATAATCATAATCATAATCATAATCATAATCATAATCATAATCATAATCATAATCATAATCATAATCATAATCATAATCATAATGCGATTCTAAGTGGTTTAGGAGGCCAAGTAAAAATAAAAAATTCTTCACAAAATTTAAGGAGAAAAGGGCAAATCTTATTAGCCAATTCCCTATACTGATGAAAATATCATGAAATGTGAAAATGCAGATGAGGTTATCATTCAAAAATCTCCAGTGTTGGGTACGAGTTAACTCACGTGAGTTTAAACTCGCGAGTTAACTCATATGTAGTGATTTGTGAGTTTGAGTTAACTCATTTTAACTGTCATGAGTTATGAGTTTGAATTAACTCATTATTTCTGTGAGTCTGAGTTTTAAATATAATTTTTGTAAACTCACGACTTAAATTCATCTGCAATTAGGAACTGGTGTTAGACACACCGATTCGCAAAGTTTACTTCCGAGTACTTTTGAACAGAAAATAAAGCGCTATACAAATGTCTATTTTCTTGTTCAAGAAAATATTAAAAGAAACAAGGCTCAGAGTGCTTAGATGCTATGTATGGTCAGTTTTGTTATATGGATCTGAGACGTGGAACATATCAAAAAAGATTAAAAAGAAACTGGAAGCGGCAGAAATGTGGTTTTATAGGAGGATGCTAAAGGTACCATGGACGGACAAGAGAACTAACGAAGAAATACTACAGATGATGGAAGAGAGACGAACACTGATGACTACCATCAAGTTAAGACAGACGAAATTTTTCGGGCACGTGATGAGAAAGAAGGATTAGAAAACTTGGCAGTGACAGGCATGGGTAAAAGATCAAGAGGAAAACAAAGATCAAAATATACAGACAGAATGAGAGAGGAAATGCGGATAGGAAATAACATCGAACTCCTGAGGAACACTAGAGATCGAGAAAAGTGGAAGTCCATGGCCGCCGACGCAGCAATGCATGACACCTGAAAGAAGAAGATACAAATGTCTAGGTAATGACTCCCTAAAGATATTATAAACCAAAACCGGTTTCAACCGGCAACTTAACTGCCGTTCAGAACATAGACTTTAATATCACTATATATGTATTATAATAAATCTATAGTTCGGAACCCGTTGTAAAGCGATAAGAAAATGGCGGAGGTGCCGTGTATTTTAGATGGGAAAATTTTTTCTATAACTACTAAGCGTGAAGGAAAAATCATTGCTAAATGTAGTAACTGCGTAAACAAATCTATCTCTGGAACGTACGTCGCTACAAGCAATTTCGATCGACATCTGAAGGTAAGCACTCTTTAGTAAATAAATAGGCACTTGTACAGAATGTAATGTAATGTAATGTAATGTAATTAGCTATTTATATTGAGCCTAATCAATCAATGTTAGCAAGCGCATTACAATTAATGTCAGTTATATAAATTATTATAAGCACAATTAAACAGATGTGTTTTCAACTGTTTACGGAAAGCGACGGGCGACTTTATGTTCCGTAGCGCTGGTGGAAGGGCGTTCCAGGCATGGGGTCCGGCGTACGAGAAGGCTCGTTGCCCCATGACTGTCCGAAGACGAGGTTTCTGGTATTGACTGGTAGAGGCTGATCGTAGGCCTGGTCTACCAATGGCGGTTGATGTTGGCTGGAGCAGATCGGCCAGATATGTTGGACAAAGACCATTCTGTGCAAAGAACATCAGCGTGCATAGTTTGTGTTGTATCCGTGACTGGACTGGAAGCCAATGAAGTTCGCGAAGCGCCGGAGTGACGTGGTCTCGAGGTTTTAGGTCCAGCACCAGACGTGCAGCAGCATTTTGTACGCGCTGCAGGTTGGCCAGTGTAGACTTTGAGAGGCCGGCAAGAACAGAATTACAATAGTCTAGCCTGGACAGAACAAACGCAGAAACCAGTTGCGAGGCGACTTCTTTGCCAGCGATTCGACAAATCTGGCGGATACGTCGTATGTGATAGAAGCAGCTATTGGCTACCTGTCCAACATGTTGCTTCATGGTGAATTCGTTGTCAAACAGTACTCCGAGATCTCTGACGACGGAAGAAGGGCGGACGATGGTGCCCTGAAGTGCCAGACTACAATCGGTGTTAGACAGCTTAAGCATGTTAGCATGTGAGCCAAACCATGCAAGCTCAGTCTTGGAAGCATTAAGTTGCAATCGTCGTGAGGAACACCACCCTTGGACCTCTGTCATGCAGTTTTGGAGACGACCAAGAGCAAGACCGACGTCTTTAACGTCCACATAGTCGTAGATCTGTTTATCATCAGCAAAAATATGATGGCGAAGATCGTGACGTTGAAAAATGAGGGCAAAGTCTTCTGTGTATGTGATGAAGGCAATCGGTCCCAAAGACGAGCCCTGGGGCACAGAGCACTCGAGAGACAAAGCTGGTGAGGAATCATTGAGGTGGCGAAATTATCTGCTCGCGTCCAGTGAGGTAAGAACTAAACCAGCCAAGGGGAACTCCGCTGACTCCGAAACGTTCCTCCAGGACACGGAGCAGTATGTCATGATCCACCGTGTCGAAAGCCGAGCTGAGGTCAAGTAGTACAAGTGCAGTGACCTTGCCATCATCTATGGCGCGCACGAGGTCGTTGTGGACTTTAATTACTGCTGTTTCTGTTGAGTGAAATCGCCGATATGCAGATTGATGAACTGGTAAAAGGTGATTGCGCTCAGAAAACTCAGCGAATCGAGCAACGACTGTTCGCTCCACAAGCTTCGACACAAAGCTCAAGTTGGAAATTGGTCGAAAAGATTTCAGATCTCCTGGATCCAACGTTGGCTTCTTCAGGCGGGGAAGGACGATAGCCGATTTGCAGGCATCGGCACAGTTTCCAGTGTCCAAAGAAGTGTTGCACATCAGACTAAGCAGAGGAGCGATGACATCAGCAACCTCACGTAACAGCCAGGTAGGGATCGGATCAAGCGAGCATTGCTTGTTTGGCAACTTTGATAACAGAGCTTTGATCTCAGTTGGTGTTACCGGATAGAAAGAGAAAGGCTGGGTTTGTCTTTTAACGATCTCCACCTCAGGTGCATTAGATGTCTGCTCACGAATTCGAGCAATCTTCTCCGTAAAAAAGGTGGCAAAGTCGTTGACCTTGAAGTGCGATACAGAGGTCGGAAGGCTGTTTGGCAAACCGATCAACTTTAGCCCAGATCGCTCGACTGTTTCCTCCGCAGCTTTGAATTTCCCGCGTCCAGTACTGCTTGAACTTGTCTTGGAAAAGCTGCCGGACTATCTTTGAGTGTAGTCGCCAGGCCTCCAGTGTATCAGGCGTCAGAAGGCGCCTGTAATGTCTTTCAAGTTGACGTCTCTTGGCTTTAGCAGCACGACAATCTTCGTCGAACCATGGAGCAGAATGCCGTCTGGATATCTGGACGGTTCAAAGTGGTGCATGCTTATCGATCAGGTTTCTCATGGCAGTGTCATAAAACGAGAAGAGGCCGTTGACATCAGGTACAGGGGACTGGATGACCGATTCGACGAGCTGATGAAGATCAGACGAGAAAGAATCGATGTCGAATTGACGCCATGAGCGACGTTGAACGCAGCGTGCTCTTGTATGATTGTCCCGGTCAGAACGCCGTAACGCGGCGGTGATCAGAGAATGATCCGAGAGAATCCCGGGTGGATCGACGCATAAGTTTATGACATCAACGTCCTGTCGAGTGATGATGACATCAAGTGTATGTCCCGCAGAATTTGTCGGTGAGTAGATCCTCTGTTTCAGGCTGTATATGTCGAGAAGTGAAACAAATTTGGCCGACAGAGGATCATCTGGCGTATCGAGGTGTAGATTCAGGTCGCCGAGAAGCATCAATGGCGCCATGAACGTGACTACTCTCTCTAGCAGGTCGGCGATATCGTTCAGAAAGCTATCAGTTGCTCGCTGAGAACCAGGTCTATACAATACGACGACGAGCAGGTTGAGTCCACCACCGTCAAGGTGGACGCAGAGGTGCTCGAAAGTCGGGTAGATAGACACGCGGTCAGTGTATACAAGTGCCAACAAATACTATACACAGTGTCAAATCCAGTATCCATAGCAAATAAATAAATTTAATGAACCCTAAGCCTAAACTGTTGTGCAAAATATTTAATAATTTGAGACACCAACTTTGAAAAACTGCTTTTGCTAAAAGCAAACATGAATGAAATGCTTTGTGAATAACAATCTTTAAATGTTCCAATGACAATACCTAGTGTAGTTGTACTGTTAGATTAACTGATTGTTTCGTAAAATGCGTTTATGATTTTTTTCGTCAAATGAGTTTATGAGTTAACTCACATAATTGCAGAGTTTGAGTTAACTCATTCGAAACCCAGAGAGTTGAGTTTGAGTTTAAACTCATTTAATTGAACATGAGTTGAGAGTTTGAGTTAACTCATTTATTGCATGAGTTTACCCAACACTGAAAATCTCTTATGTGCTATGCGTGCCAAACTTTAAACAAGGTTTACTCTCAGTGAAGAAAATAGTAGGCCTACAGTTCTATTTGAGGATAACCAAAGTTGTATGAAACTACTTCAGAATGAAAAATCCTCAAACAGCACAAACTCTTTAAAATAAAATATCATTTTGTGAGGAACCTATTTAAGAAGGGTAACATTTTGTCCTTCTGACGAAATGACAGCAGGTTTATTAACTAAACCACTTGAAGCTGTCAAATCTAGAAATTCTTGCTCAAAACAATGGACCTGTTTGAACGATTTGATTTTTTAACTTTAAATTGCTGAGAAGGGGTGTTGGCATATTTTCATATGTGTCTACAGTGGTAACAATTTACATTGAACAGTTGAATGCCTGATGTTTGATGATACTGCTATAATGCAGCTATATGGATTATGTTTTTGCGTTTGAATTCCCCCCCACCCCGCCGAATCAAAGAAATATCGGCCCCCGCCAATACACACCCGCTTTTTCATCCGCCCAGCTGATCCGCCCCGCCGAATCTAGTAAATATTTCACCCGCCGATTCTACAATCCCGTATATAATCGGATAAACGGCGGATGAATCCACGCGTCTATCTGACCAAGGACAATGAGCCTCGCTGATCCGCCCCGCCCGCCGATTAAACTAACCATGTGAAGCTTAACCAGGAGTCTAGGTCGCACCTATTGATAGAACATCATCATCATCATCATCATCATCATCATCATCATCATCATCATCATCATCATCATCATCATGTGTCATCTTCATATCTGAAGGTTGACGGTCATGAGTTATTTCCACTTCGTTCTGTCTTCAGCAATCCTTTTTAGTCTTCCGTAGTTCTTTTCCTGTATGCGTTCCTTAACGTCGTCCAGCCAGTCTCTTCTAGGTCTCTTCCTCTGGCCCTGTTTCCCTCATATCTGCCCTCTAAATATGACTTTTGCTTGTTCTGTGCTTGAACCCCGCATTATGTGTCCAGCATACTGTGTTTTCCTGTTTATAATTTCTGTCAAGAGTTGTCTCTTTTCTCCAATTTTCTTTAGTACCTCTTCATTTGTTATTCTCTCTTGCCAAGCTAATTTTCAAAATTCTTCTGAAGCACCACATTTCAAAGGCCTGTATTTTATTTTTCAACTACTTTGTTAGAGTCCAGCATTCGCAGGAGAATGTGATAACCGAGCAGGCCCTCCGAGAGGGGGGGCAGGGGGGGCAACTGCACAGGGGCCCGGCGGTCTGGAGGGCCCGGGCCGACGATGAATCTTAACAATAAAATGAATAAGTTCTAAAGAATTTTGTCAGTTTAGCAGAGGGCCCGGCGAACACAAGGGGCCCGGGACCGGGACACAGTGCTAAATGTCCGACAAGAAAAAAGGTCGTTTATTGACGAGCAAAAAAAAAAGGTCGCCAAGAAATCATTACGAAAAGGGCCCGTCGGCCATTCTGCACAGGGGCCCGGAATTTCTCTCGGAGGGCCTGTAACCGAGTAGTCATAGCATCTCAGGATTCATAGTTTTAGTGTTAGGTTTCTTCTTAGTAGTTATTTTTGCTTCCAAAAGGCTTCTTTGGCCATAGCAATTCTGGCGTTTATTGATAGAACAGAACGCTAAATAATGTATGGAATTTCCCAGCATCATATCTGCAATATTAATTCCGTGCTAGTTACGACCCATTGGATTTAACTTTAGATAGAACAAAAACAAGCCATGTGTAATGATGTACAAGAATACATCGCTTTTTTGTCTGTCAACTGAGGGGATTACTTTTAAATGACCCTGCATGAATGACCCCACGTTTATGGCTATAGCTACTGCATAACCGATTAACTGATTAACCGTTTCTGACTGATCTTTCCGGCCTGCTCTGGCTCTAATTCAATTTGGATTTGGTGCACCATCGAATGATGCCCTTGGGCATTATGATAGTGGCGCCACCGCACCAGAGTGGGTTACGTGCTGGAACGTCAGGCTGACGGAGCGGGTTCAAGCCCCGTTAGTGCACCTAGTGGCTTTCACACAGGCAGTAATGCCTTCTAAGCCACTTTAAATCATGCTAAGTTTCATGATTGATTGATAATCGCCTAAGAATAAGGAGCACCTAGGAATACAGAGCGTCGGTATCGTTTTTATAAACGCTATTGTCGCGGCCAGCCGGGGTGCGGTCGTCGCAGGATGACGATCCGTCTCGAGTGGCTGCTGTGTTTTCCCGGTCGCGACGGAGGACGGTTGGAGATTGCCTCGTTCCGGTTGTAGTCGGTTGAAGGCGCGTGGGGCCGCCGTCCAGATCGGCCCGGTTCCTCCTAGTCTTCCAGATCGGGGTCGACGACGAAGGAGGCGGCGGGAGAATAGCTCAACCGCAATTCCAATCCAAGGAAAAAGCACTCGTAGCGTTTGAAACGTTTATTGAACGTAAACACATACAGAGGCAACCGAACCGCTAGCCAAAAAACCAACAGTCGGTCAGGCTGGTATAGTATATTATAATGACTCGCATATAATAATAACTCCCCCTCATTATTATATATATATATAATAATGACTCCCCCCATCATTATTATATATATATAATAATAACTCTCTCTATATTATAATAACTCCCGTAGTTTTTCAGAAGCCAACTGAGATACCATGGCCTAGAGCACCAAAAGCTTTTTTTATATCGAGGATTGTTCCAATAGTGTGCTTGTGGGATTAAAAATTTGTTGTTTTGGTATCAATTAAATTCATTATTGGCATTTAAGTGGAGAAATAGGGCTGAAACCATATTGATCAGTGGATAACATATTAAATGCATCTAAGTAGTTTAACATTCTGGTAAGCATTGGCCTTTCAGGAATTTTAGGAAAACTGGGAGATTGGAAATGGGTCTATAATTTTATATAACCATTTTAGAGACATCTTTATAAATTGGGGTTATTTTGTTCAATTTTTAGGTCTTCTTCTTCTGGGGAGTTATTATAATATAGAGAGTTATTATTATATATATAATAATGAGGGGGAGTCTTTATTATATATAATAATGATGGGGGAGTTACTATTATATGGGAGTCATTATAATATGCTACATCGGTGTCGTTGATCTCAACACGATCGACTTCACCCATCAATCTCAGCACGATTGACTTAACTAGCTATACAGAGCTCGCATATAAGAATCTAACGCATAGTCAATAAAAGGTCTGTTAAAGTTCATACGGGTAATCGTTCAAATAAAGATGAAGGGCGCCATCTGCTGAATACGTCTAGGAAGAGTTCTGTCGAATTATTACAAAATGTTGGCGTACGAATTCAATAGTTCAATAATAAAACGATATTGATCACTAGAATGGCTCAATCATGTGTTGCTAACGCAACGACGCCACCTACCGAATAATCGGCGAACGTCAATATACACAAATCGAATCTAGATTATAATTAACGTAGTGTGCTATTATGAAAATCTTATAACAAGAAGAACGATCAGGCCCTAAATTCGCCACACTATAGAAATTTATGATTTACATACTTACTTTTATTAAGTAGTGACAAGCCACCGAGTTAAACGCATGTGACAAGTTTGGCCATCGAAGAAGGGTTTTTAAAAAAACTTTGACGTCAATCAAGTGGACATGGAGTATATTGGACATGGCTGGTTTTCCTTTGCATACCTTGTCGAATGCCGCGTTTTGTTTGATAAAAAGGCGAATTTTTATTTTTAATTAGTTTGCAAAATGGTAGCGTCAATTTCGCTCTAACCAAGACTAGACTGAGGATAAAAAATGTATGAGTTCTATTAATAGGGGTGTCCCGTCAGTTCCTGGACCGTCAGTTCCTGGCCCGTCACTTCCTGGCCCGTTAGTTGCATGCTGGACCGTTCCTATTCTATCTTTTAGGTGTATGTAAACAAGTGTAGACCTATACACTCAGTGTTGTATTAGTTAACTGTAACTGTAACTGAAATATCAGTTAACTGAAAAATAACAAATCAGTTAACTGTAACTGTAACTATAACTGAAAAATCCCAATAATAACTGTAACTGAAAAATAAATAACTTAAATAGTTAAAATAACTGAAAAATGACAAACTTAGAAGTCAAACAACATACAAAAAGATCTTCGATTGAACACATTGAAACTCTATATCTTTCGAAATTATTTATGTCAAGTTTATGGACCAAATAATCTGCATGCCATTTTCAATTGTACTGATAATTATGTTAATGTTAATATATCTGACTTTGGTCGGCGGTCTCGGGAAATCTTTGTATAGCCAGTTATTGTCTCCTCAGCTCTAAACTTTATCAGGCCGCAAGGGTCGAGCACCATCCCCGATTTGAGAGGTTAGGGTGGGTTAGGGAGGGGTAAAACATTGGGGTTGCGTCCCCAGCTTTTTCTAGGCGTACTATGGCTGAATAAACAACCCGTCAAATAGACCAAGCCGGCGGAGGGGTTTTGTTCCACTCCCCTCAAGACTTCCGCTTTCAGTGACTTGGAAACTTTAATTACTGTAGCCTACTTTGTCCACAAGGTCATTCAATTTCAATGGTCAGCTTGACCTTGTTAACTGCCACCGATAAACAAAAACATTGGGATTTTAAAGAAAGTGATTTTCTTAATTTAAAGTTTTGGTTATACTTTTTCATTTGATTTCTTTATATAGCGATAGACCTTATTACTTTTTAACATTTGTTGACGTGATCTTAATATTTTTACATAAAATCGATATTTTAGAGGGTATAGTAGCGGGGAATTCACATTTGCACAAAATGAAATTTTGGCTTTAAATTACCCGGAATTAGATACCATGAAACTCGGATATATCTAAGTTTTTATCACAGTCCCTTGAGCTTCGATATAGCGAAATTCTACAGTTGATTTTGTTTTACAGCATTCTCTTTATTGCTTTTAAATTTTGTGATTCAAATTGAAATTGTTTTTGGTTTTTCCATTTCTGCCTTTTTCTGTTTTACAGAGGTCGGTCCTTGTCCTTGATCCTTGTCTTTGGAGGTCAGTCCTTTTGGTCCTTGCGCTTGGGAAGTAGGCCTCGTCCTTATCCTTGTCCTTGGGGGTCGGTCCTCGTCCGTATCCTCGTCCTTGGGGTCGGTACTCGTCCTTGTCTTCGTCCTTGGAGGTCAGCCTTGTTAACATCATTGATGTTTTGATGGACATGCATGTGATATATGCACATATAAGTAGAATTTTCATTCAATTAGAGAGAATAGAGTATTAAGAAAAAGCATCAAAATTTCATTAATGTGTTCGGTGGCGATTAACTGAAAATAACTGAAAAATAATTAACTGTAACTGAAACTGTAACTGAAAAATGACAATAACTTTAACTGTAACTATAACTGGAAAATAATTTCAATAACTTTAACTGTAACTGTAACTGAAAAATAATCGATAACTGATACAACACTGTAACATAATACACTATGATATATAAATCATTACATGCGTATACACAGCTACGTGTGACAACAATGGTCTGTAATAACACGTCTAGGTAAATATGTCACGGTTTTTAAACATTCATATTCATTATATAGTATCTAATTGACAATAACTTGAATAATTGTGACAAATATGGGCTTAAGACGCGGGCAAGTATTCGGGAAATGCTATTCGACAAGATGCTTATTATTGGTCAGCAGCTGTCCGTCTTATACGTAATTATTATTTTCAGACAATTTCTGTAGCACCGTAAATGAGCTATATATACCTACCTATCTTCCTACATATCTGTGGCGATTTCTTTTATTTTTAAAGCTGTATATCTCCGCTGGGTAGCGAAGTCAGTCGCTAGAAGGCGCCACGTGTATTCTTCACTTGACATTTGTTTTTTCTCATTATAACCTTTCCTTTTGGGAAAGACTGAACTTTAGCGCACTACCAGTATTTGCTCCGCATGGAAACGCCACGGAAAACTCTTCTATCCTCTGAACGACACTACGTTGCCGATTCGCCAAGGGTCAGAACATGTCGAGCGCACACCTCGAATTAACCCTTTCCGACTATGGCCATTTCCTTCATTGGCGGTTATCTGATCGTTCGCTAGGTGGCGCCTTTCGCTCATTTACATGGAATGAACGATACTAAAGATTAATGTTCTTCTGGATTCGAACCCTCGCACTACGGAGGACTACTTGATTACTATTATGTGATAAAAAGTCACCAGCATCTACGTACGTAATGCTCGCCAGGTGGCGCTAGGCATTTCGGCGCAGCAACGATATGGAAGTTCGCTAGTTGCATTCCTTTTATTAGCCAACTCCGGAGTTCTTATCTCCTGGCTTATACAAAGTGAAGGATTTCGATCGTGCTAGGCTTTCGCCCTGCAACCGGAGCGATCGAACGCTGGTGAGCCTTGTAAACTCTCCAGCCCCAGGCTAGGGCTTGCGGCATACATACATAGCTACGGGTTACGTGACCCTGTAGAGGTCACCACTGACTTCGGTCAATACACAGCTACGGCTTTCGTGACCCTGTAGAGGTCACCAGTCAGCATATATACACAGCTACGGGTTTTTTGGCCCTGCGAGGTCACCACTTCGGTCAATCCTTGTGACAGGTAGTCGCCGTAAAACTTTTGTTTTGACGTTAGGTCAGCTTATTGAAGGTCAAGAAACCTTCCAGTGACCTTCGTACAGTTATATCGTTGTTCTTAGAACTCTCATGCATTGCGACTAATTATTCTGATGACTTTCATATGGTTTATTGCTTAATTAATTGCTTGTCTGTTGAATTTTTCCGGTTCCGGTAGACTTCCGACTACTAGCGCGTGTTTTGCGTGTTGGATTTTGTCGCCGTTCTCGCCAGTTTTCGACGATCTACATTTGGTTTTCCTACCAAATGAGAGGACTGAGTTCTCGCTCGTCGGTCTTCGAGGAGCTAACTCTGTTCTCAGTATATTCCGTTTGTTTCTGGATGTTTTCGGTCGTCGTTGATATCAAGTCCGCCATCTTGTCTGCCAAAATGGCTGACATCGCCAGTGCGTGTTTGCGTGTCTGGAATGTCGCCCTTCATGGCAATTGTACGTCTCGATCGACTGTTTTGCTCCGGTTCTCTACGGAATTTTCCATCACCTTCGAATCTGATGAGTTCGGTGACGGGAGCCTTCTCGGCTGCGGATTACTCTAACGGAAGACCGCCTCTTGGCAGTACGTCGTCGGACCTTTCTACGGCGCGTATTCCATTTACCATCGTGCGGGACTGTCAACATTTCCTTCCGTCCTTCACTGGCGTCTCTGTCTTGGGAAACATTCTGCGGAAGTCCACTCTCAGGAATTCACGCCGAATTTCAACGCCGGATTTCGTTACGGCCGCGAACTCCTCTTACTATCCGAGTGGATTTTATAATCATCTTCCGACCCGCAGAGGCGTCAACGCTGTCAACAGTGCCTCCGACGTTGGCTTTGCCGAGTCGACAGCGCTAACCGCAGCGGGAGCGCTTAGGGAGTTCTTTTAATTAAGATAAATAGGCGCTATATAAATACTCTGTTGATTGATTGATTGATTGATTGATTGAATGCATAAGTCGTTATGCTAGAAGTCATTACATATCTTTTGTAGGTCAAGGACGTTCTCGACCTTGACTCCGGGACTTCATTTAGCTGTTGCGACCTCTGGACGCTTTTCTTCAGTGCTGCTTCACTGCTAGGTTAAGAGTTGACCTTTTTCTAGAACATTAGCGTAAGTTAAGCTTATTTCGCTCTCCACCAGGGTTATTTTCGGACAAAGATTCTAAGGTCATCGTCGTCATTTGCGATTGCTTTCACCTTCGCAGTTATAATAGATTCTAAGGAATCATTCGCGGCATTCAGTGCTTGCCTTCGCCAAGGTTATCCGATGATTAGTTGTTCGAAACTACTTCTTATGATTAAGTATTTAGTTATGCTCTTCAAATGACTTTCATGCTGTTCCGTTAGCAATAAAGTTAAGTTTTTACATTTAAAGGTCGTTATTTCATTCACAAGCACGGGCTGTCCCAGACCGGGACGGGGGCCCAAGTTTAGTGAAAGATTTTCCCTCTTTGTCCTTAACCTTTAACAGAGGTCAATCAGGAATTTCGCAACATACCTATCCACCTACCAACCAACCAACCTACCTACCTAACAGTCCTAACTACCTAACTACCTACCTATTTAGTATTTAGTTCCATTTACAATGACGGTCCAGGAAATGACGGTCCAGAAACTGACAGGGAACCATTAATAGGTGCGACATAGTTTTTAGCTTCACGTGATCAATTGCACCAATTAGAAGCGTAGATTTTGCCTTGGTGTACTACGTAATCAACTAGAATTTCCAAAAATGCGCGCGGACAGTATTGATCTATTTTAGTGGTTGCTCTATGTTTTCGTGTCTGTGCTGCGGCAGCGGATGCAGCTGTTGACTGCTGAGTGCGGATGAAGAAGAGAAGGCGGGGGATAAAGCGGAGGAAGAGGAGGAGGTGAATGATGGATAGTTGGCTTCTAACTAATAACTACGTTGTTTCGATTTTCGAAGTTGAATACTGAAGGTTGAAATGGCAGGCATCGGCGACACGAATGTTGAAGTGGATGATGAATATGCAAAGAAGATCAACTTCTTAGAGTACGAAGAGACGTTGGTCAGTGCATTTTCAGAACTTGCTCCTGTGTTTTTAGAGTTATATTTATGCGCGTAGGCCTATTATGCTTTCTGTGCCAGGGTCCGCAACTGTAATTTCAGGGAGCGACGAACAATCTATTGGGGTAGTCCAAGCCAAACAGCCAGCCATGCCTTATGATCTTAATATTAACAGTAGCATGTTCTGATTGATGCAAGCAAGTGCACAAAAGACAATTAACAAAAAGCTCTAAATGGCCCAACACTTTTGATGTACTAGAGATATTGGCACAATATTGGAGGGGTATAGCGCAGAGGGCTAACACTCGGTGTAGAAATACCCAGAAATTTAAAAAGTAAAATAAAAATTTAATTTAACGAGGATGACTGTTTTAGGCTATTAAATAGTATTGGTGAATGTCTGAATGGCCCAACACTTTTGATGTACAAGAGATATTGACTCAATATTGGAGAGGTGTAGCCCAGAGGGCTAACACTCGGTGTAGAAATGCCCAGAAATTTAAAAAGTAGTATAAAATATTAATTTAATGAGGATGACTGTTTTAGGCTATTAAATAGCATTGGAGAATTTCTAAATGGCCCAACACTTTTGACCTGCAACAGGCTGCAAGAGATATTGACTGAATGTTGGAGGGATATAGTCCTCTAGGCTAACACTCGGTGCAGGAATACACAGAAATTTAAAAAGTTATATAAAAAATTAATTTAACGAGGATGACTGTTTTAGGCTATTAAATAGCATTGCAGAATTTCTAATTGGCCCAGCACTTTTGACCTGCAAGAGATATTGACTCAATATTGGAGGGGTATAGCCCAGAGGGCTATTGGGCATCTCCAATGCTGAAAGTCTGTGAAAAAAGGTGCAGGAACTCTCTTGGCGACCCTAACCGTAACCCTAACCCTAATGAACTATGGGTAGCCATCATTTACATTTCTATAGCGCTTTTAAAATCTTAGCTTAATAGTCTTGCAACAAGTACACTGTGCTTTTACAATATTGGAACAAATATTGAAAAATTATGGAAAAAAATTTTCATGGTCCAAAAAGGTGAGGAAACTTAGTTCCCATGCGTTCCCGCTGACTTTCAGCACTGGGCATCTCTATGGAGCGAATGTGCGAATATCTGAATGTTGAATCCGCTGCTAACTTTACGGAGGTGAACTTAATTTAGTTTGGCTGTAGTTTTCTCCTTCTTTAGAGGTATGATTGTCAGAGACTTAAATCGCACCATACCTTCAGGTTCATGATGTTGCATTAATGATTAAGTGACTTAATTTTGCAGAAGTTTCATTCTAATAGTTCTGTTCTAGAATCTTTTGTTAGATTCTGACTGATGTACACTGTAGTCTTTTGTGTGCCATTTCCGAGTAGTTTGTATAGATAGGCAGATGCAAGCCTGGAATGCAACTCTAGAGTTGGAGACATTGCTTTTTATTTTCTAAAACTTGAGGCATTCTTATTTTAGTTATATGGTCGACACAGTCGTCATGGACTTGGAAAATTTGCACTGCAGGAGGCAAGTAAATTTAGGCAAAAACAGAGATGTCGAGCAGTTCATGTGAAGGAAACGTCATTAACAAAATTTCAACGGATTGTATTTGGTAAGTTCACTTTAACATAGCATATCATATTTTAATGGACAACATTTATCCATGTTTGTGAAAACTATTCTGGAAGACTTACTTAATTAATTGTATATTGAATGCTTGATAACTGAGCATAACAATTCTTGCAGTTGTTGGTCACATAATGCCAAATGACATTCTCCTCCATTATGCTATGTTATTTCAACTTCTTTGAGCCAGCTAGAGAACAGACCAAAGTTGGTGCATTTACCCTAGCATGTGCCTATAATATTTGGCTTAATCAGGGCTTTTTTTCAGTGGGAACACATGGGAACAATGTTCACACATTTTTTTGCCAGATTCGTTTATATATTGATATGCAATAATGAATGGAAAGTAAAGTGGACTACAAAAGATGTTGAATACATTGAATGAAGAGAGTAAAAGGTTAGGTCTGGATATCAACGTCTAAAAAAGACAAAAGTCATGGTGGCAGGTAGAGTGGAGGAGCCGGTGGTAATCACCTTAGACAGCACCCAGTTGGAAATGGTTGAGCAGTTTGTATATCTGGGAAGCCTGGTGCGTGCAGATGGGAATTGTAGTCAGGAGATCAGGAGGAGGATTGGTCTGGCCAGCTCAGCATTGGGTCGCCTTGGCAAACTATTATTATTATTATTATTATCGACAAGATTATCGTGACATAATGTCAGCTCAGCAATATTTAATGAATTGTACAGAGAGGTGGAGCTATGGAGTATGGAACTATGGAGCTCTGGAAAGATCTCCCTCAAGACAAAGCTCCAACTTTTACGAGTCTGTGTCTTCTCTGTGCTCCTTTATGGAGGTGAGACTTGGACACTGAAAAAGGATGACTGCAGGCGACTCCTGGTTTTCGAAATGCGATGCTACCGATGGCTTCTTAAGATATGGTGGGGAATGAAAATCACGAATGAAGAAGTAAGGAGAAGAATCAGGATCGACAGTGATGTCATAAACACAATCAAAGAAAGGAAGCTCCAGATGTTTGGTCATGTCAGTCGCATGGAGGAGAAGAGAATTCTGAACGTTGCAATGGAGGGAACGCGCCCTCCTGGAAGGCCCAGAAGACGATGGTTCGACGACATCAGAGAGTGGACGGGATTAAATCTTGGAGAGGCAATACATGCGGCGCAAGACAGCGAAAATTGGAAAAGAATCGTTCAGCATGCTACTGGTCTTGACGGTTCCTGAGGGGACTATGAGCTGATGATGATGATGATGATGATGATGATGATGATGATGATGATGATGATGATGATGATGATGAATAATGAATGGGAACAGCATTCCCACACCTTTTTTGCCAGATTCTTTTATATAATAGTGCATGTTTTACTTGCAATCGGTTCTTTTATCAGTTGCACTTGATGAGCAATAAAGTTATTACCACTTTTTGACACTTGATGAGAACGAAAAATCATCACCACTAAAAATATTGAACATTTCAGAACTTTTTAGTGGCCCATAGTAAGGTTGTTAAAACCGCTGGTTTTGAAGGACTGGTTAACCATTGAAAAAAGACCGGTTAACCGATCGTTAGCGGTAGCAGTGTCTTTCCCATGACTACTATTGACTAGCCTTGAAGTAGACCAACGACTCTAGTAACTCTACACTTGCCAGTGTCTTGAGCTGCTTACATCATAGCACTTTGATGTTGCCGACGCTCGAGATAGGATCATTTATAGGCTAAATTGAAATTATGGTTAACCGATCAAGGTTAAAAGGACCGGTTCTTGTTCTTAGGACCGGTTAACAGCTAACAGCCCATAGGAATTTCTTTCAATGGCCCTGGAAATGAGTTTCCAAATCTTTTTAGCCTAGAAGAAAAGCACTGAGCTTAATCTAGTATCTTTTAGTACTTTATATATTACTTGATTATGACATCTCATGGTAGGTTATGGGAGAGGTTCCCAAACTTTTTGGATCGCGGACCCCTATTTTGTTCCCAGCTTAGCTCGCGGACCACATTATTTAACAAGTGACAAGCAAAAAAGGTTATCATCCTTCTTAAATGTAGTGACAAGCAAAAAAGGTCATTTGGGTTATGGTTAGGCTTAACCCTAACCCTAACCCTAAATATTTTGGGAGGCTCTCGCGGACCCCTGCCATATCCTCCGCGGACCCCCTCCGGTCCGCGGACCACAGTTTGGGAACCGCTGGGTTATGGATAGTAGTAGGCATTAGTAGACAGTAGGCATGTCTTGGGGCCAGAGTTATTTCCTAAAAGACATGGAAAACTTGTTTGCATGAAATCATTTTAATGAGGCTCTGTAGATTTGAAACATTCTTTTTGTGATGAAAGCTCCCTGTTATATTTGTGTGAACTCATTTAAAACTAGTTTTTTTATGTTGTTTTATTCATTGTTGCTAATTGATTTCTGTAGACAAGTGGAACAGAATAAGTCAAACTACTCTTGGGAGAAGTTTGGAGGATTGGATGTTTTTGACTATTCTTGGAGTGGCTGTTGCCATTTTCAGCTTTGTAATTGACCTTGTAATAAATCGCTGTCATATAGGTTTGTAATTGTTTTTTGCATGTATAAATATAATTTTAAAGAATACCTTTCATTTGTTTGGAACTGATTGCTTTCCAGATTTAGTTTTGCTATTGGTTTTTGTTTAATATCTTGTATATATCATGGTCTATGTTCCCTGTGAGCTGCTTGGCTGTCAGGCAGTTGGCACACAGCAGTTTTAAGTGGCAGCGCAGGAAATCTGTGAACTAGAAAATTGGCAGCAGTCGTCTAAATGCTTGCAAGATTTGAACGCCAGCTGCTGATAAGAGTCAGGCACAACAAACATGTGGGCTCAATGTATCGAGGTAATCTACAGGCAGTGTTATTTAAGATATGGTTTTTCAGTTTCAGTTTCAGTTGTGTTTTTTCAGTTTAAGTTACAGTTACAGTTAATTTTTTTAAAAGTTACAGTTAATAGTTAATGATTTTTCCATTATAGTTACAGTTAGAGTTATCTCAGTCTCATATCCCATTTCATATTATTTAATAAAAATACAAAGCAACATAGGCTACTTGTGGCATTTTGCCAAATCAGTCAGATATCATCTATTATGCATCTGGATTTGTCCGTTAATGCCTCATATGTAAAGAAATTCCAGGCGCCGCTTTCACGTCTACGCCCACTATACGGCTTAAACATTTTGCGCAAATATTAACTAAAATTTAATCGTAAGAAAAGCAAAATTGATTAAGAATTACTACGTAAACTAGTTGAGGTGAGGCACGTACACGGTCCACGACCAAAAGATAGATCAGATCAATATGAACAATGAAAAACAATGTAGATGTAATGATCCAGCTATTTTTTGCAATAAATAACTCGTGCTAACAAATTGAAAGTCCGTTTCGGTGGAATGAAGGAATCCGATGCCCAACGAAAACGGTGGTGAATCCCATAGAAAGCGGCCCATTGTTGCTATTATTATTACTTAGTGCACTTGCTGCTTGCCCATTCAGTAGCCTGGCGTGATCTTGTCCAGTTCACTGAGTACAATTTAGGTCGATAACAAAACCTTGTTTATATGAGGTCTGAACTATAGTCCTGAATCGTGACTCACAAGTACAGCTGACACATAAGACCTTTAGGCCTACTGATAATAATCATACTCACTTATAAAATTATTTTTCAGTTTCAATAACTTTTCTATTTCTTAACTTTTCAACTTTATTCTATTACAGTTATAACAAAAGTTATTAATCGCTTTTCAGTTACAGTTACAGTTAACTGAAATTTTTTTCCAGTTATTTGGTGTTTTCAGTTAATGTTACAGTTAACTTGAAAAACACTGTCTACAGGGCATCTGCGCATGCCAGTGCCAGCGGGTGCTCACGACAGTGATGAACTACTGTCCAATACACCACTGACCAATCAGAGCATCTAGATTCCATATGGGGTTTCTAGCCAATCTATAAGTTACCCATTTGGCTGAGCGGCTTTACATTGTTAACTTGTTGTATCGTATTGTTGTGGAGCATTAATTTAAAGTTTTCTTATTGAGTTACTGAGTTTATTGACCATATCTAAAAGAAAGTTGTCTGTGGTAAGCAAGAACGGAAAACAAAAGAAAACAATCTCGTGAAACGTTTAAGCTTGAGTGGTTAAAAATAAAAGTAACCACAGATACAGCAGAGTAAAAAAATGTTAATGTTGAATTGAGTTCTACAGTGTATGCCAATAAATTCCGGTCGATTTTGAAGCGATGTAACTTTCTTTATATTTAAGGTACGAAGGAAATAAAAGTACGAAAGTTGAGAAGATTTACTCGAGAATTCGAAAAATCTAACGTAATTAACATTGCTCTAACACGTGACGAAGATAAACGGTAACAAACAGGTAGACCCGAAATTGACGTAATTAAAGCATTAATGTACACCATGTGTCATGTAATCGCTTAAAACAAAGTTTGCTACAGCTGTACAGACTACGGAAGGTAGTCTTAGTCCAAACGATGTTCAATGTGTCTCCCTTTAGCCCTAATAACCAGTAAAATTCTGCCCAACCACAACAAAAGATTCGTGACGTGGATCATATGAAAGAAGTGCTAACATTGTGTTGGGATCAGATCGGACAGGATTTGATAGACAAAGCGATTGATCAGTGGTGTCTTGCTTTGGCTGCTGGGCCACTACGCTTGAGCATTCTGCACACACCCATAAACGCTCGCCTACGCCAAGTCACTGGCCATTTATTTAATAACTGTGGGAACAAATCTTTTGACCCTTTGTTTGAACATGAGAAAGTCAGGTGATTAGATTGTAGTCACTCTCATACGGAACTTAGATTATGCAGCGCTACCACCGCTTGAATATTATGTTTAAAATACTATTTAATCTTGCTTAATAAAAAAAGCAGGAAAGTAAATATAAAGGAGGAAATAATAGAACAAGTACCAAAATTCGTATACCTAGGATCAGTACTGACAGAAGATGGACTATGCGAAGAAGACATAATAAGGAGAATTGGACTAGCAAGTGAAGCATTTGAAAACTTCAGAATATATGGAAAGACAAACAAATATCATTGAAAACAAAACTAAAGCTATATAATACACTGATCAAACCAATACTATTATATGGATCAGAATGCTGGACCATAAAGAAGAAAGATGAAAGAAGATTAATGACTGCAGGAATGAACTGGTTAAGAGGAATAGCAGGAGTCAGCAGAAGGCAAAGAATAAGAAATGAAATGATCAGAGAAAAGACAGAGCAAAAAGAAACGATACTCGAATCAATACAGAAATGAAGACTGAAATGGTTTGGTCATGTTGAAAGAGTGAAGGAAGGAAGAATACCAAAGAAAGCATTATACAACTATGTTGAAGGGAAAAGGAGAAAAGGAAGACCAAGAAAAACATGGATAGAAAACTTAAAATAGGATGCAGAAGAAATGCAAATGAACTTCATCCAATTAACCAGAGCAGCAAGAGACAGACAGAAGTGGAAGGAACTCATTCAAACCCATCGTCCAACCCAATAGGGAAAGACGGAAGGAAAGAAAGAAGAAGAATCTTGCTTAATAGCTGGATTAATTAAATAGTCTGAGAGGCCGGTTCACAGCCCTCCCTTAATCTGTCTCTCTCTTTCTCTCTCTCTCTCTCTCTCTCTGCTGGGTTTATAATTACCAGTAGAATAATTTATGTTAGAGGGCCTCCTGCTATTTGTAAAATTTTTTCGTATAAGCCGCTTATTATTATAGGCCGCATCAATGGGTCTCTTCTTGTAAAATCATCTATAAGCCTAGGAGATTTGACGTGAAAATACAGTACATTAGATTTTTCAAATTCTCCAGTAAATCTTCTCAAATTTCATATTTTAGTTTTCTTCCTAACTTAAATATTTAAAAAGTTACATCGCTTCAAAATCGACTGGGATTTATTGGCACATCCTGCATATATGAATATTCTATCTTCCTTAGAGGATCATGGTGCTTAATTTTATTTATAGATGCAACATTATAAGTGTTGATTCGGTTTGGATAGATTTAGCATGTCAGAAAATGTTGTTACAAATTGTCTTCAGACCCTTTTAAAAATATTTTTTAGAAAACTGTGATGCTACAAAATTGAACTACACTAGGATGCTTATTCATGTAAATATTTCTCATTGGTAGTGTTTACCATATTTAGCATATAAACCCAGTAGTTTTTTGGTAATTGTTAGACTGTCCTTAACTGAATTTTAAAACAAGGGTAATCTGTAATTTTGTATATATAATGCATATGTTTGGCATGTACACACTATACTTTATGTATATGTGTAAATGCACTACCCAATGTCTCATTAAATTGGGACCCCTTTGTATTTTGGTATGTAACTTTTCCAGCTGTAGTCCTATTTGCTTTTAGAAGACATGATTCTGATTTGCATATATTATATTACTCTTTATGCAGCACAATGTAATTGCAGTTACAAAATTAAGCACATGCTGCTACCATAATCTCCTTATATCTGTTAAAAATAAGTACTATTCCAACGTCATTTCAACAAATATCTCTAACCGACAAAAGCTTTGGAACACTGTAAAAGATCTTTTCCATTGCAGAGACTCAAAACCTCTCCCTTAATCCATTTCCCTGTCAGAACTTGCTGAATCTTTTGCTAATTTCTTCTCTGGAAAAACTCCAAGATTCGCAGTGTCCTTAAGTCTTCCACTATTACTCAAACCACCTCTCCTCATTGCCCTTCTCCCCCACAACCCCCATGCAATTTATCCAGCTTCACTCCTACAACTGAAGAAGTATCGATACTTCTTCTCTCCTTTCCAAACAAACAATGCGACCTAGATCCCATAACTACCTCTTTACTCAAACAGTGTGCCGTTGTGCTTACGCCCATCATAACTAGAATCATTAACCTCTCTCTTTCCTCAGGCACTTTCCCATTTTTGTTCAAAAACTATTTTGTCACTCCTGTCCTAAAAAAGCCTAGTCTTGACAGAGAAGATCCTAATAACTATTGCCCCATCTCAAATCTTTCTCTTCTATCAAAACTTACTGAGAAAATTGTGCTTTCTAGACTGACCGAACACCTTTCAAATAACTCGGTATATAATGCTCATCAGTCTGCCTACTCAACTGAAACTGTCTTCGCCTACATTCATGACAGACTCTTAACCGCAATTGATCTCCGACAAGTTACTGGCCTTTGTCTCCTTGATCTCTCTGCTGCATTTGATACCACAGATCAGAAAATTCTGCTCGAGCGACTCTCTCTGGTTTGGCATATCTGAAAAAAACACAACTGGTTTTCATCTTACCTTAAATCTCGGTCTTTTCAAGTGTCCTGTCTTGGCCAAATTTCTCTATCTCACAGTTTAGATTTTGGAGTGCCTCAAGGATCTGTTCTTGGGCCTGTACTGTTCAGCCTTTACACCACACTGCTCTCATCTTTAATTAATTCCCTCAATATAAATCACCAACTCTATGCCGATTGACACTCAGCTATTCCTTTCCTTTTCACATCATTCATTTAATGCATCTATTGTTGAGCTCAAATCTGCATTCTCATCAATGTCTGCATGGATGTCATCTAATCTCCTTGCTCTCAACCCATCTAAGACAGAGTTTCTTCTAATTTGACTACCTCAACAACTCAAAAAAATTGACAGTCCCAAGCTAGTTTTGGCTCCTGATACCACGGTGTCCAGTCTTTTCATCCCAGTCACTTAATCCTAGCCATTTAATCACAAGTCTTTTAATCCCAGTGCAGATAATCCTAAGTCTTTTAATCCCAAATACCTGTACAGATAATCCAATGACACTCAATGATATAAAAAGAAATGTTTTTGTTACAAAAACATAGTTAAACATGGTTTTAGTATAAAAACAAATAGGGTTAGTGTTAGGGTTGGGGTTAGGGTGAGGGTTAAGTTTAAGTTTAAGGAATAAATTTCAGGATTAAGTGACTGGGATTAAATGGATAGGATGAAAAGACTTTGGGATTAAGTGACCGGGATTAAGTGACTGGGTTTAAGTGGATGGGATTAAATGACAGGGAACCTGATACCACAATAACCTCTGTTCCAACTGCAAGAAATCTCGGATTCAAATTTGATTCTTTTCTAAAATTCAAATCACAAATCTCCCAACTTTCAAAAGTCTGCTATGTTCATATTCATGACCTTCGTTGCCTATGTCCTTGCCTCAGAGAGGTGTCCAGACAAAATAGTGCACGACAAAATAGTGCGGACAAAATCGCGATGACAAAACAGCGCCGACTAAACAGCACCGACAAAATAGCTCCAAAAACCTCGACAAAATAGCGCCGACGTAATCGCGTGATATGAACAGAGCGACAATAATAAATAGATCTCATACTCGGCTATGAGATGTCAAGGATATTAGAAACATTTTTCACAGTTTAGTATTTGCTTCTACGTTACTGATTTATATGAAGAGACATTTTTAACAGTTTAGTATTTGCTTCTATGTTATTGATTAATATGAAGAGACATTTTTCACAGTTGTAACATTATTGTTTACTACGTTTATTAACTGTTTGCACTTATATAATATCATGAATGATTGTTCTTCTAAATTACATTAGTCCTGATGTTATTGATTAATATAAGGAGACATTTTCATAATTATAATAGCTTTGGTGTTGTATTAAATTTAATAAACAGGTTAAGTTGAAAGTTGTGCTCTCTATCGTTTCTTGCTTCCATGCTATTTTCATCGAATTAAGTAATAAAAAAGGACAAAACTTTAACTTTAAAAGGTTTTTTCAAGTAAATAATTACGTCAAAAACTTTTGACCCTACCCCCAAGATCAATGACAGGTACCAATAACAAGGTTATTATTTTTTGCGATGATCACCATTTTTCCCCTGTTTTGCTCATTGAGTGTCAAAATGTGGTGGTGATGACCTTTTTTGCCATGCTTTTTTCCATTGTAATAAGTAGTATTCCATGAAATTTCCTATTTTTTGATTATTTGTAAAAAGTGAAATTGTTGATGTCAGCTTCTCTTGACCCCCCCCTTCCCACTGTCAACAACTGTCAAACTTTTTCAAACCCCCTCCCCCTCTAAATCGTTGACGTAATTAATGGATAGCCCCAGTAAAATTGATTGTCAGTAAGTAAGAAATAAACATAGGTATGGTGGGAACAGGGAACAGAATTGAGTAACTGAAGATAAAAAAACTGCCAGCAAAACTGCAGGCTACATCATAATAAAAAAATCAGTACTGTATAATAAAAAGTTAATGAAAATGTAGTTGAACTTTTAGTTGTAACTATTTTAAAATGTAGTTAAACTATTGCTGTAACTAGTTAAGAAAAAAGTATTTAAACTATTGCTTCAACTAAATTTTTTCAGTTAAACTAACAGTTATAGCCATTTTAGTTAACTAGTGCCCATCACTGGTGGTTTCTCTCAATTCCTCAATTAGTTCCATTCATTTAAAGACTGAAAGAAATAGTTGTTGCTTCTGGTTTAGTAATGGCTTTCAAATTCAGAAGTTGTAATTTGTTATATAAAATATAAAATACAAATTGATAAAATATAAAATTAATTACTTAATTTTGAATCATGTTTATTCTAGGAGATGATGAATGTATTTTTATTTCAGGCCGTAGTTGGATGTTAGAGATTTTGAACTTTTCAGTTGCTCTGCAGTTTGTTGGTTGGATGGCATTTTATGTTGCATTTGTGTGTGTTGCTGTTGGTCTTACTCACATCATAGCACCTACTGCAATAGGTATGTTGCTGAACCCTGACATTATTTTGTCATTAGAAATGTTGCTTTAATTGTTGCTTAATTTTCAATCGAAGGCCAATTAAATTGTTTGGTGCATTTTAGTGTCACCACTCATATTTAAAAATTATCATGTAGCTCTTTTACTAACTTCCCTCTGTCTTTGAAAAACAGAGTGACTTGACCTCTTCAACTTCTATGGTAGTTCTGTTTGAATAATTATTGTAGGCTGTAAAAAGTGATGTGGAAAATACACTCAGTTGTTAGCTTTTCTTCCCACTGTTTATGAGTATGCTGAATTTCCACTTTTACTAAATAGAAATTTAGGCCACATTCATAAGAACAGCTCCCAAGCACACATTTCAAAACTGGCAAGAACCCAATCCTGAATCCAAAAATTTGTGATATTTGACAGAGCACATTTCTCTCGCCTAAATTTATCAGGTGCGAGTGAAGAGGTAGGATTTTTTGCTAAGAGTTTGGGGTTTGAGAGTTGTTGGATTTGTTTGTGATAAGGGTCACAAATGTTGGTTGGTGAGACTTGTGAGTTTTAGGGAATATGAGATGTAATGGAGAGACTAGATGGAAAGGAAGGGGAGAATTCTACACAACAGTAGAAGGATTACAGTACAAAGTGCTATGCTCAGGAAGAGATGAGGAAATATCCCAGGAAGGAGTGGCATTGCTACTAAATCAAAAGGCAGCCAAAGCACTTATTGGATATCAAGCAGTGTCATCAAGAATAATAATGGCCAGATTCACTACAAAATTCTGTAAAATGACAGTGATACAAACATATGCACCGACAAGTGACAGTACAGAAGAGGTAATTGATAACTTCTATGGGGAAATGCAACAAATGGTCAGTGCAGTTCCAAATCATGACATCTTAATCATCACAGGAGACTGGATTGCTAAAGTCAGGACAGACTATGGCATTTGGGGAGGTACTATTGGCAAACATGGGATTGGTGAAGAAAATGATAGAGGGGAAAGATTACATAACTTTTGTATATCAAACAAATTGTCAATAATGAATACATTTTTGAAAAAAACACAAAATAAGAAGTGGGCTTGAGAATCACCAGATGGGAAAACAAAAATATGATAGACTACATCATTATTAATAGAAGATGGAAAACAAATGTATAGGATTAAGAACATGTGCAGCTGAAATTGGGTCAGATCACAAACTGGTGATGTCAAAGATAAAGATGCGACTAAGGAAACTACAAGGAACAAAAAGAATAAAATTTAATGATGAAAAACTGGAGGAAGAGGAAACAAGGATCAAATACAAACAAGAAATAAAGACTAAAATGGCCAAAACAACTCAGCAAGCTTCTGTAGAAGAACACTGGAGTGAACTAAAGGAAGCAATTACAGAAGCAGCTCTGAAAACAGTGGGAAGGAAAAAAGCAACCTCACAAAAGGAATGGGTCAGTCAAGAAGTCAAACAACTCTGTGAACAAAGAAGAAAATTAAAAATGGAATCATCTGACAATCGACAAATCAACTGGATGACAAGAGAATTTAAAAGAAAACTGAAGGGGGATAAAGAGGAATGGTTGCAAAATAAATGTACAGAAATACAAAATAATTTCAGTGCAAACAGGACATGGGAAGCATATACAGTAAAACCTCTTTAGCCTGCCACTATTGGTCAAGGGTGAAAGTTTGGCGAGGGGCGAGTTTGGCGGCTTAACGAATGCAATGCTCACTACTGAAACTACAGTAGGCTTGCCCCCCACGGGGGTGGGGATGAGAATTTTGGGTGCCCCGCGGATACCAGTAGGGACGGGTCAGCTCATTAACAAATGACAGGTTGCTATATATTCATGTATAGATGGCAGGTCGGCCACGAGAAACTAAACTTGTAAAGGAAAAGGCTCTAAGCTAGTAGGCTGCGTTGGTGTTTCGTATTGTTGATAATGCACCTGCTGCTGGTGTAATACAGCAGCATATAGGCCTACGCCCTACAGGTGAAAAGTTCTGTAAAACCGATCCATTGTCTGCTGCCATGGGGACAGCTGGGTTGGAGACAAAAGCCACGGGAGTGGGATTGGCCATCGCAGGGTGGGGCAAGAGTGGCGGGAGAGAGAGGTCGACTGTCGTAGATCTGGGTCAGATTCTTGCCCCCTCCCCCGTGCAGACCTCTACCACAATCTCTTCACCAGTGATTAGCTGACAGGTTAATAGCTGATTATCAACACCGATGTATTCATCCGGGGGGGAGAGGGTCATTAATTGTGTAAACGGTCGGTCGGGAGTTTGGCCTAATGGCCTATAAACGGTCAAACAGATAAGTAAAGTTGCTATGGCGAGCAAAAGAGGTAATAATACATAGGCATGGAATTTTGAAAGTTGTGGCGAGGGTGAGGGGCGAGTTTGGCGACTAAATGAGTTATTTTACATGAGTGGAAATCCGTTTTTGACCCATCAATGGCGAGAGGGGAGTTTGGCGACCTAAAGAGGGGCGAGCTAAAGAGGTTTTACTGTGAAGACATAAAGGTAATAAGCAATGATTTTGAAAATGACTACAATCAAAGATAAATAATGGAAAGCAATAACCAATCAAAGGCTGGCAATCCGCCCTCATTCAGCCGCTGCCGTATATGACTGAAGGCGCTAACCCTTCGGTTCCCGACGGGCCCGCGATGGCCTATGGGTTGTACCTTTTACCTTTTTTAATAACCAATCAAAATGAAATTAAATTAAGATGGAAAGAACACTTTGAAGAGTTATATAATACTAAGAACAAGACAGATACAAATATACGAGTCAAAGTACCAAGCATGAATCTAGAGAAATCTACAGAAGATTTCCTTAAAACAGAAATAGAACAAGCAATAATAGAACTAAAACAAAATAAAGCACCAGGAATTGATAATATCTCAGCAGAACTAATAAAGGGCGGAGGAGACACAATAATAAATGCATTTTATGAGCTACTAAATAGGATATACTACTCAGACACTGTGTCAGAAGACTGGAGTAGAGGAATTATACCTACATACAAGAGAAAAGGAGATAAAATGAACTGCAACAATTGTTGAGGAATTACACTCCTGAGCATCCCAGGGAAGGTCTTATCTAAAGTATTCTAGAGAAGAATAAGTGCATTTGTGGAAGAAGTATTTGGGGAGGAGCAAGCAGGATTTCGACCAGGAAGAAGCACAGTTGACCAACTATTTACTATTAGACAATTCTTGGAAAATATATTGAGACTAACTATACATGCTACATTAACTTTATTGATTACAAACAAGCTTTTGATTCAGTGTGGCACGATGGACTGTGGCAAGCAATGAGAAATTTTGGAATTGAAGAAAAATTAATAAACATAATACAAACAGTGTATAGAAAAACAAAAAACGCAGTGAGGGTGGAACATGAACTAACAGAATGGTTCAAGACAGAAGTAGGAACAAGACTGGGATGTATTCTTTTGCCAATGCTGTTTATCATAATTCTTGAAGCCATATACAAAATAGCAACCAAAGACTTAAACATTGGTGTAAAGTGTTATGGAGAAAATATTTCTAATTTAAAATTTGCAGACGACGTCATCTTGCTTGCAGAATCCAGGAAAGATCTACAAAAACTGACAGACAAAGTCAATATCACGAGCCAAAGATTCGGCCTTACGATAAACGCAGCAAAAACTAAAACCATGGTGGTCAGCAAAACAGGAGAAAAGAAGATGCGATTAACTCTCCATAAATTGAACAGGTCAAAAGCTTTAGGGCCTACATATGTAGGAGGACAAATAACAAGCAATGGAAGCCACCAAGAAGATATCAAACAGAAAATAGCAAAAGGATTACAAACAATGGGAAGACTGAAAGCATCTGGAACTCTAAAGAAATTAAAATAAGCACCAAAGTCCAATTCTATAATACTGTTGTCATTCCACAAATACTATATAGATCTGAAACCTGGGTCACAAAAAGAGAAGATGAAAAAAGACTACTCATTCCAGAAATGAGCTGCTTAAGAAGAATTCTTGGAGTCAACAGACTTCAAAAACTTAGAAATGAAGATATATGGCAGCGGATTGGGCTAAAGTAAACCATCATGGACAAACTCAGAAAAAGGAGGCTTACATGTTATGGACATGTACACAGGATGGAAGGCTCGAGAGTTCCCAAAAAGCACTCTACACATACAAGGAAGGCAAAAAAGGAAGAGGCAGGCCCAGAAAAATTGGATAGACAACATACAAGAAGATTTTAAAGAAAGACAACTGACAATTGCAGAAGGAGGAAAATTAACATTTGAAAAAGGCCTGGAAATGTTTTCTGACTAGCTATTGCCACTAATGAGTTGGCAGAGAGCAATTATGATGATGATGATGATGATGATGAGTGTGAGGTGATGGTGTGCTTAGTAAAGTTTTCAAAGCAATCATGATTTTGTTCCAGACATTGAACTTTAACAAGATTTTGGCAGTCATGAATAATAATAAACTTTCTGCAGACTTATTCAAGCCATTGAAACCCTTGATCATGACATCATTAACTGTGAACATTATGAAATTCCTGGACTGGTTTAACTCTTAAAATCATCATCATCATCATCATCATCATCATCATCATCATCATCATCATCATCATCATCATCATCAAAAGCGCATGGCCAACGGGGGCCGTTACGTCACCCCTAATTTAATTTAATTTAATTTAATTAGCTATTTATATTGCGCCTAATCAATTAATGTTAGCAAGCGCATTACAATTAATGTCAATTATTATAGCACAATTAAACAGATGTGTCTTCAACTGTTTACGAAAAGCGATGGGCGACTTTATTTTCCATAGCGCTGGTGGAAGGGCGTTCCGGGCATGGGGTCCAGCATATGAGAAGGCTCATTGCCCCAAGACTGTCCGAATACGAGGTTTCTGGTATTGGCTGGTAGAGGCTGATCGTAAGCCTGGTCTACCAATGGCGGTTGATGTTGGCTGGAGCAAATTGGCCAGATAGGTCGGACAAAGACCATTTCGTGCACAGAACATTGGCATGCATAGTTTATGTTGTATCCGTGACTGGACTGGAAGCCAATGAAGTTCACGAAGTGTCAGAGTGATGTGGTCTCGAGGTTTTAGGTCCAGCACCAGACGTGCAGCAGCATTTTGTACGCGCTGCAGGTCGGCCAGTGTAGACTTTGGAAGGCTGGCAAGAACGGAATTGCAATAGTCTAGTCTGGACAGAACAAACCAGAAACCAGTTGTGAGGCGACTTCTTTGCCAGCGATTCGACAAATCTGGCGGATACGTCGTATGTGATAGAAGCAGCTCTTGGCTAACTGTCCAACATGTCGCTTCATGGTCAATTCGTTGTCGAACAGGACTCTGAGGTCTCTGGCGACGGAAGAAGGGCGGACAATGGTGCCCTGAAGCGCCAGTGTTAGACAGCTTAAGCATGTTAGCATGTGAGTCAAACCATGCAAGCTCAGTCTTGGAAGCATTGAGTTGCAATCGTCATGAGGAACACCACCCTTGGACCTCTGTGATGCAATTTTGGAGATGACCAAGAGCAAGACCGACATCTTTAATGTCCATGTGGTCATAGATCTGTTTATCGTCAGCAAATATATGATGGCAAAGATCATGACGTTGAAAAATGAGGGCAAAGTCTTCTGTGTATGTGATGAAGGCAATCAGCCCAGAGACGAGCCCTGGAGCACAGAGCACTCAAGAGACAAAGCTGGCGAGGAATCATTGAGATGGCAAAATGTCTGCTCGCATCCAGTGAGGTAAGAACGAAACCAGCTAAGGGGAACTCCGCTGACTCCGAAACGTTCCTCCAGGAAACGGAGCAGTATGTCATGATCCACCGTGTCGAAAGCCGAGCTGAGGTCAAGTAGTACAAGTGCAGTGACCTTGCCATCATCTATGGCTTGCACGAGGTCATTGTGGGCTTTGATCACCGCTGTTTCTGTTGAGTTAAATCGCCGATATGCAGATTGATGCACAGGTAAAAGGTGATTGCGCTTGGAAAACTCAGCAAATCGAGCCACGACTGTTTGCTCCACGAGCTTCGACACAAAGCTCAAGTTGGAAATTGGTTGAAGAGATTTCAGATCTCCTGGATCCAACGTTGGTTTCTTCAGGCGGGGAAGGACGATAGCCGATTTGCAGGCATTGGCACAGTTCCCAGTCTCCAAAGAAGTGTTGCACATCAGACTAAGCAGACCATGATCCTGCTGAATGGCATGTATCCAGAGAGTTGATGGAATCTTGCTGGTCTGGGTATGGATGTGGTCGATCCATCTTTTCCTGGGACAACCAGGACAGTGCTTCCATGATCGGTCAGGTGGACGACCAATGGATAGGTCGACGTGACAGTGGAGGGCTTGATGAACAGGAACTGTCTCTCCATGGCGGGCTGCATGTCCGAAGATGGCAAGGCGGCGACTACTTATCAGTTCACTGAATGATGGTGACCCAGTCTGCAAGGATATCTCCGCATTGGTAATGAAGTTGTACCAGCGAACTCCAAGGATCTGACGTTAGCACCTCATATGGAAGGCTTCCAACTTCCTTAGTTCCGAGGCGAGTAAGGTCCAGGTCTCAGCCGCGTAAAGTAGGACAGACAGGACAAGTGTCTGGTACAGACGGAGCTTGATGGCCAGAGAGGGACGTCTGTCCTGCCATATATTATGCAGGGAGAACATGGCTGTAGAGGCTAGGGTGATACGTCTGGCCAGGTCTTGATGACAGTGTCCATTGGAGGACTGAATGCTACCAAGGTATATGAAACTATCTACTGACTCAACACATTCCCCATCAACCATGGTTGAGGGGACTGTGATCCGCATCCTAAGTTCTGTAACTTGGTTTTAGTCCAGGAAACCTTCATACCAAGTGGAACAGAAGCATGGCTGAAACTAGAGAGGTATTCAGAGGCATTGGTAGCAGAAGGTAGAAACAAAGTTGTATCGTCTGCAAAGACCAGGTCTGTGAAGTGGTGTGGACCAACGCTGATGCCATGGTTCACAGACATGTGATCTAAGATCCAATTGATGGCGATGCAGAAGAGGACAGGTGCAAGTATACAGTCCTGTCTCACACCTGATGTAGTTGAGAATCGAACAACTCTTAAATCCTATACACAATATTGAAGCAATAGGGCCATGCTGAAGCCATGAGATCATTGCTTGGTTTTTGAATAACCGCATAAGCAACTGAAAAACTTGGTTCAATGTAAATTAAATTTAGCATACTTAATATCGTGTCATGTCATATGCATTTGTCGCTGTGCAGCAGTCGGCTGTGCAGACAGGTAAGTGACTATTGTTTTCAACTCTGAACTGCACGTGGAAGGTCAGTTCCAGAAAGGCCACTCCACCTAGGGATGTTATCTAACCAAAATATTTTATACCTGCCACAATTTTTTGATGTATATTAGTTAATGTTGTTGCAAATGAAAAGCCAATCAGAATAATATTGCTGTTGACAGGATCTGGAATTCCTGAAATGAAGACTATGATTCGAGGTGTTGTGATGCCAGAATATCTCACAATTCGAACATTGATTGCTAAAGTTGTGGGACTCACAGCTTCTCTTGGTTCAGGTCTTCCTGTTGGAAAGGAGGTTTGCTATGGTTTCTATAGTACCTAACCAGGATATCATCAATGCCAGAAATTGTATAGGCAAAGCATTTCAGGCATTTTGTTATTGTTGCGTAAGAAAGATCTTCATTGCAGACATTTATGAGTCTTTGATGTTCATTATTTGGAGGAAAGAAAAATAACTACTACAGTTTATGTGTACTTTAACTTTAACACTTTTAACAACTTTAACACTTGAAGCAAATAACAAGTTAATTAACTGGTACTTTATTATGGGTGAGACAAAACATATAGAAGCAGACATTTCAGATGCATTTTGCTTCTAAATTTACATTAGAATTCAGACATGCATCATCCATTTCAGTCAACTTTAAACAAAAACTCGCAAAGTTATCACTTTCAAGCTCAGTTTTTTAAAAGTTTCTTTAGAGTAATATGAGATGAGATGATTAATTATGATGCGATTAATTTTTTAATCACGATTAAAAAATCAATTGAGATTAACAGACTAACGCATTAATCTTGCGTTAATCACGATTAAAGGACAGCAAATCGCGATTTAAGGACAACACTAATTAAAATCAATGTATTTTGCAGCAGTGATGTGATGTCTCGAGACACGGTCTCGTCTCGAGACAGTCTCGAGACAGTATTTTCAATGTCTTGGTCTTGTGGGTCAGTGTCTTGGTCTTGGTCTCGTCATTACTGTCTTGGTCTTGCGATTCAAGACCGGGACAGTGCCGAGACAGTGAGACAGTGGGTTTTTTTCCACTGTGAGTAATAATGTTTTCTGTGGTTGATGTCTTCTGAATTTTGGAGCAATAACAGATTTTCACCGTGAGCCCTCCGGGAATAATAATAATAGTATTAATATAATATGTTTGTATTGATATATCTATGCCATGCGGCATAAAACTGTTTTATCTGTTTTCTTTATGTCTAAAATTACTGTCTTGGTCTTGGTCTTGAGCCCTAGTGTCTTGGTCTTGGTCTTGAGGGTTAGTGTCTTGGTCTTGGTCTTGCCACTTACTGTCTTGGTCACATTACTGTTTTGCAGTGTAATGATGTCATCAACTTCCGGTTACTTAAAATGCATAGAGTTTATTTCTGAGTGTGACCCAAATTTCATAGCTGTATCACCAAGCAATCTCCAGTTGCAGCAGTTACATGTAATAGACGCTATGGCAATGGTGGCCAAACCACGGCTCGCGAGCCGCATACGGCTCTTCTGTTCAAATTGCGGCTCTCAAAAAATTTTAAAATTCTAAAAAATTTTATGGCTGTAAATTTGTCCGGACCTACCTGGGCTGAAAATAATTTTTTATTTATTTATTGTTAAAACTTAGACGTAATTTTATTTTTAAAATTTAAATGAAGCATATGGTGACTCTGATTGGTTGGTTATGTTAAGATTCTTGATCCTACTTCTTTTCTAATCTGTCAAACATTAATTAAATGAGAATTATAATAACGTCTTAAAATAAATGAATAAAATAATTTTCCATTGCAAGTTGGGTCGCCATAGTGAATCAATGCGGCTCTCAAGATTTGGAAAATTTTCAAAATGGCTCTTGGTTACTACAGGTCTGGCCACCCCTGCGCTATGGCGTTAAAAATTCAATGGACCCAAGTTCGAGGACCCGAGATTGGCTGACATCAGTCTTTAATTTAAGAGATTTATATATATATATATATATATATATATAATATTTATATATAACATTTATATATAACTTTTATATATATATATATATATATGCATATACTGAGATTGGCTGACATCAGTCTTTAATTTAAGAGGTCTATATATATATATATATATATATATTTATATATATATATATATATATAACATTTTTATATATATATATATATATATATATATGCATATACTGATGTCAAGAGCAGTCAGAGGATAGGGCCAACTAGCTTAAAATCTCATTCCTGGAAAGGAGGTTCGTGCTTGGGGCACATTGAGGAGGCCTTGAGTTGTGAACTAAAAACATGGCCAACCAGTGATAGAGCTGAATTTGATGTGATTTTCTGATATTTGTCTAAAATCGAAATATATATTCTTTGGGACAAGGGGTCAGAAACTGAGCTATATTGCATTGAAAATGGTGTCGATAAAACCGCTTGGTCCGGTTAAAGTTGATAGATCTTTACCAAATGTTGACCAATTTTCAAACTTATTGATTTATTGTGTTCCACTGACATCCCCTACAACTTTGCCGCTCACCCAATTGGGGTTACCACTGAAAAATTTTCGCTATGGAGCTTCAAAAAATTTTTTGGAGGGGTTAAATTTTAGGTCCTAGAGTGGACCCTACCCCCAAATTTCTTTGTTTGGCACAGATGGTTAGAAAGAGGAGTAAAAAGGCTAAACAATGGCATATACCTCATCTTCTTAGCTCTTATATAGCCTGAGATATCGCAAATTCAAAAAACAGTTTTAATTTTTGAAGAACGTTTTCCAAAAAATAATTCTCCGGTATGGTCACGGCGTCTAAAAATTTAATCCCCAGTTAAGGAGTTAATAAATAGAGTATTATTATTATTATTATTTTTATTTTTATTATTAACTAGACAATTTATATAGCACAGTAAGCATGGCAAAAATGGCCAAAGACAAGAGTGATTTACAATACTATGTATACCCGATGGTGAATAGGTGAGTCTTATGATTACTTAGGAAAAATCTGAGAGAGTCAGAGTTAGTAACATAGTCTGTTAGTGAGTTCCACAGTTCTGGATTGCCCTGTGTGACAGACCTGTCCCAGAACTTGGCCGTTTTAGACAGGGGAGGCACTAGCAGTTTGACTCGATTGCCAGACGTCAGCAGCCGACGTCGTTCCAGCGTCGTGGTCCGCTGTAGTCTGAAATGATCCAAATCCAGCCTGACAGAACCGAATGCTGGATTCAAGATAGCAGCAGTTGGATAGATCAACTTCTCGAATGGCTCGTGTTATACAGTTGAGGCGGGCTGGATCTGCAGTGTCCGAAGAAGTCCACTGAAACGCTTATGGATTGATGAAACAAGTGCTGTTTATCGAGGTTCCAGGGTAACGTGCACGACCGCTCAGTTCAGCCATGCACTTGAAAAGTGCAACAATAGAAGAAATGAAAGAACTAATGATGACGTATTCGTCGCCTTGTGTCAAATCTCTCACTTCTGCAAACGGTTGCAAGATATCCACCAGCTGCAACTCAAAGTCAGTGAATGTGTGACCAGTTATTGAGTGCATGTGCCTGTCAGTCCATATGACCTCGGTAAGTGGCAAGCTGCTTGCCTTTGCAACGTGAGCTGACACTTGTTCTTAAATGAGGAGATAATGCAGGAATTATAGGAAATGAGGATTCAGATTTTATTGTTTGAAAGTCTCCAAGTCTGCGAAGGGAAGCTGGAATCGAGCTCCAAAGTTCAGGTGAGGCGTATGAGAAGGCACAGTTGCAAATTTTCAGGGATGACTTGAATTGAACTGAATTGAGTTGAACTGCAGTCGTGAATTCTCTGAACCAATCAGTTTTCACAACCCCAAAGGCAGGATGCCCTTCACGATAAGATTATGGAGAAGCAGATGCGTGATACGCTTCTGCTCTGGATTAACGTGAAACCCTAAATGAAATTTGTACAGTCTGATAAGCGATATTTCTTATAGAATATACTGGTCTTGAAAAATTTCTGAGACCAATTCATCAAGACCGAGACCATGACCACCATTACCGGGACCAAGACCAAGGCCTTACATGTTGAGACCAAGACAAGACCAAGATCACAAGAAATTGGCCTCGAGCGGTCTCGAGACCAAGACTGTGGTCTCGAGGACTACATCCCTGCTGGGAAGGTTGATGTGCCATGTGGCCGATTCTTTACATCGGCATAATATACCGTATTTTCGCGCATATAAGACGCGGCTTATACGAATTTTTACACAATTAGCTCCCTTGGTGCGTCTTATACTCGGGTGCGTCTTATCTAAATTTTTTGGAACATGAATAACTGCGCCGATGGGTCGCCTAGAGCGCCGAAAGGCGCCGAGAGCGCTGCGGCTGGCCGAGAGCGCCAGCGAGTCGCCGGAAGCGCCGACTAGTCACCGGGAGTGCCGACGGGTCGCCGGGAGCGCCGACGGGTTGCGCCGACGAACGCCGAGAGCGCCGACGGGTTGCTGGGAGCGCTGATGGGGCGCCAAGAGCACCGACGGGACGCCGGGAGCGCCGATGGGTCGCCGAGAGCGCCGATGGGTAGCTGGGAGCGCCAACAGCACCGGCGGCTGGCCGAGAGCGCTGACGGGCACCAAGAGCGCCGACGGGGCATCGGGGTCGGGCACCAGAGTGCCGGGTCGCCGCCGAGCGCGGGCGTCGAGCGCCGAGCGCCGACGGGGCGCCTTTTGGTGCGTCTTATATATGAGTGCGTCTTATCCATAATTATTTTAACACAAATCATCAAAACCCGCATCTTATACACTGGTGCGTCTTATACGTGGGTGCATCTTATATGCGTAAAAATACGGTATGTAATATAATGTGACAAAATATGTTTATAGCACCTCTTCTGAAGAATTAATCAGAAGCACTCTTAGCAGCAGAAGAGGCCACAAATGCAAATTGTTCAAGAAGAGGGTGGGTTCAAGGAAGAAAAATATTTTGTAATGCAAGGGATGTGGAGAAATGGAACAGTTTGGTTGAAAAGGCAGTAACAGGGGAAACAATAAATAGATCCAAAAGTTATCTAGGAAACCGGAGTTATTAAATTATGGCAGCACTTCAATTGTAATGAGTCTAAGGACTAAGTAGCAGAGATGTAGTACTTGGTATTGAAGATACTCGAGTTGTACTCGAGTACAATTTTTCAGTACTTGTACTTGGAGGTTAGGTACTTGTACTCGAAGTTTTTGGAAGGCATGTACTTGTACTTGTATTTGGAGGCCAGGTACTTGTACTTGTATTTGGAGGCCAGGTACTTGTACTTGTATTTGGAGGCCAGGTACTTGTACTTGAAGTATTGTGTACTTGCTACATCTCCGCTTGCTTCATCTCTGCCACTAAGCACTAAGCAGGCAGCTGCTAGGTTGCTGAAGAGCTTTGTGGTCTTGTCCGTTGATTAGGCTGAGCCGACATTGAAATTAAGCACAGCCTATTGAATACAGGTATTCTGTGGCATAGGCAAACAATAACAACATCAACATGACTGAAGATAAAGCATTTGAGTGCAAAGTAGAGGTTTGCACGGGGACTGACTGTTGTCCCCACCCCTCCCGTCCCTGCAAAGCTTTTTTCCATCCCTACCCCGTCTCCATGACTTAAAATCCATCCCCATCCAATCCCCTCATCTCTATCCCCATCTCCATCCCCGCATTTCAGTGCCCATCCCCGTCTCCGCCCCCCCCCCCGATGCAGTTGAAACGGCTCTGATAACTTTGATTCTTAACTGCTGTGCTTATCAAGTACTCTCAAGTTCTCAAATGGCATTCTAGTCTCTACTGCATTCCAAGTCTTAGTTAACATTAGAAAGACGGATAATTCGCCCTAACTAGAAGGACTGCAGCGGTCAATTTGACCGCTACAGCTATAAATGCATAACTAATTGTAAACCTGACAATTTTTCTTCAAGTTATGACTGGCAAATCAAAATTATTTAATTCATCACATCTTCAGTGTTAGTTATTGCCACATTTTGTTGTGCCGTGGTTTTGATCTTGAATGTTCTAGCGTCACTAATAGGTCACTTATAAAAATTAAATTTAGACACACAATTTCAAGCAAAGAACGCAGGTAATGACTTTCCTTGACTAGCTGTGCAGCACACATTCTATGCACAGCCCTCTGACCAGCAGTGTCCAGAGAGGGAAGGGGCATGGGGGAGGGGTTGGGGCCCTGGGCATCCACCAGATGGGGCAGCTACCAGATGGGGGCCTCCATCGGATGGGTGCATCCACCACATGGGCACCCACCAGATGGGGCATCTGCCAACAAGATGGGGCATCCACCAGATGGGGTATTCATCAGATAGGGCATTCACCAGATGGGGGCATCTATCAGATGGGGCATCCACTCACCAGATGGGAGCATCCACCAGATGGGGGCATCCACGAGATGGGTGCGTCCAAATTGACTTGACGACCTTTTTTGCTCGTCAACACCTAACACTGAGGTGGCAGGACATCCACATTTACTTTGCCCCGGGAACTACACCACTCTTGGCAACTCTTGGCATGCCCCTGACACTGTTCGTGAGTCTTATTTCCTTCACATTTAGCCACCTGGCACTACTAACATCGCTTTCTTGTGATAATCTGATTGATGTTCACAGTCTTGTCTGTACTGTTGAACCTTCTTGCAAAGTAATTCTGCTTCAATTCGTTCAAAGTGTCTAATATTCAATGGCGGTCATTTTGACCGCAACTGTCCTTCTAGGTATAATGAGTCGTAAGTCAAGTACATGCAATATTTTTATACCAATTTTTGTGTCATCGTGTGTGGCTGAGAAAAATAGTAAAAGTCATAAAAAATTATAACTTAACTCCAAATATTACTAAAATTATAAGAGTTCAAAATCCACCAGCGGTCAATTTGACCGCTCCCGTCCTTCTAGTGTTAAAAACACAGCCCTTATTGTTTACCCGGGTATATCATACTAACAATGGAAGCCAAGTGATTCAATTTCAATCTTACCTAACCTAACAGTCCAATTTAATGGCCTTTGAATTTGAAACTGAAAGGTGCTATAGTTAGTAGCTACGCTGAAATCGGCAGAACGCATATAATCATTGATCTACGAGATTGATCGTCCCCATTTTCGCGGTATTTACAGACATACTGTATGTGGTACCACGTCTGGTTTGATCGCGACACCAGATAGGGATAAGATCAGCGATGCAAGGCTCTCATCGTTGATTTTTATGAAGTGCAACTGTCATAATATTAAGATTGTTCATCACTGTAATGAAATCATGAATTGATATTATGACTAAAACCTTATTGCTAATTGTGTCAATTTTATTGAATAAATCGCCCTTTTGATTAAATGACCCGGCATGAATGACCCCACCTTTGGCTATAGCTACTTCATTTTGAGATTACTGTAAGCACTTAGGAATAAGGAGCTGCTTCGGTGCTTCTTTTGAAAGCGCTATAGAAGTTAACAAGATTTTACTTACTTACTTACTGTGACAAGCAATAAATAAAGTGTAGAGTATACTTGCTGTTTGTACTTGGCTATGAAGATCGGTACATGTACTTGTATTTGTACTTGAGGCTTCGATACTTGTACTTGGAGGCCAGGTACTTGTACTTGTACTCGAAGTATTGTGTACTTGCTACATCTCTGCTAAGTAGTCTATTTAAGTTGAAGGCAGTCAACATTCAACTTTAGCTTTTAATTTTTTTCTGTTATTTGTTTTCTTAGTATAATTAAAATTATATCATGAATGTTTTGGACTGAATGCATTGAATTTGCAATTTGGACTGCATTAACCAACTGATAATTGGCATGTCTCTAGTTTTAAATTATTTTAAAAATTTACTGTATTAATCTGGCCTAGGGCGGGAAGATAGCAGAGTGGTAACAACGTTGGACGATGGAGCAGGAGGTCGTGGGTTCAATTCCCGCAGGAGCCCTAAGGTTGACTCAGCCTTACTCGCTAGAGGGCGGTGGTAAACTGAGGAGCAGCGTTAAGCTGCGAGGTAAAACTTGGGTTTGGGGAAAGTAATGGCAACCTACCCCAGATTAATGGTTTATTCCACCTACGTCGCTGATTGCCTAAGACCGGAGATAAGCGCTGGAACCAACGTTCGGACTCGAGTACGGGACCTACCTACCTACCAATCTGGCCTTCCAACCTATCCTAAATGTTCTGCTGTGGCCAGTGTTGAGTTAGTTTCAGTTATTGTAGTTTTATTTTATATAGTTAAAATCAGATTTTTAGTTCATTCACAAATTCATGATATGAAATGGTTTAAAATATATTTTGCTGTCACTGTGATTGAACTGACATTTTAAAAAGAAGAGTATTTTGCTTTGTTGGCATTTCTTTCATTTGCTGAAGATGCAGAGCAATTGGCTTTTGTGAAACTTTGATGTTCAGGGTCCATTTGTGCATATTGCTGGAATTTCTGCTGCTATCATTGCTAAGTTCCTTCCTTCATTCAGAAACGACTTTGAGGTAAAGTTAGAAGCTGCTGTTACATTATATTGAACTGATACTAATTATCATGTTTTGCATTTAATTTAGATGCAATTTTTTTCTAAAGTAGTTTATTTGATTTTATTATCTACATTTATTTTGTTTCTTCTATTAGAATTTTGTTTTGAAATGGTTTGAATTGGTAACTTAAATGGTAAGGTTATTATTGAAAATTGACATTTCTGTGATGTGCAGGATGTTTGTTTAGATTTTAAATCTATGAAGTTTACTGAACAACCTGGAGAATCACATTGTTGTAGACCTAATTGAAAGGTTTAATAATCTTACACAAGTCACCTAATAGTGTTTATGACTTGCAGGCTAAATTTGATATAAAATTTTTCTAATATATAAATTTTCTGTTATTTCTTTACTTTAGAACCAAGAAGTACGTATGGCAAACATTCTGGCTCCTGCTTGTGCAGTTGGAGTTGCTTGTACATTTGCAGCTCCAGTTGGTGGTATGAAAAGAAATTGTATCATTAACCCGTTAAGTGGGGATTAAATTTTCAGACGCCGTCACCGTTCTGGGGATTTAAGTTTAGGAAAAACGTTCATCAGAAACGAAAACTGTAACTTTTTAAATTTGCTTTATCTCAGGCTATATGAGAGCTAAGAACATGATGTAAACATCATTGTTTAGCGTTTTTATTCCTCTTTCTAACCGTCCATGCAGTAAAAAATTGAGGGGGGTAGGGTCCACTCTATGGCCTAAAATAGCACCCACTCCCCAAAAATTGTTCAAAGACCCATAGCAAAACTTTTCAGTGGTAACCCCACTTTTGTCAGCGGCAAAGTTGTAAAGGTATGTCAGAGGAACAAAATAAATCAAAAATGTTGAAAATCGGTCAACATTTGGTAAAGATCTATCAATTCTAACCCGATGACCCCTATGTTTGAACATAAGTGTTATCGGTGAAGTTTTGAATTTTGAGAAAGTTTCCTTTTTTTTTGTATTTGCTATATCTCAGGCTATATAAGAGCTACGAAGATGAGGTATGCACCACTGTTTAGCTTTTTTATTCCTCTTTCTAACTGTCTGTGTAAAACAAAACAAATTGGGGTAGGGTCCACTGTACGACCTAAAATAGCACCCTCCCCCCAAAAAATTTTCAAACCTCGTAGCAAAATATTTTCCGCGGTAACCCCACTTTCGTCAGCGGCAAACTTGTAAAGGGATGTCAGAGGAACAAAATAAGCCAAAAAGTTTGAAAGTCGGTCAACATTTGGTAAGGATAGATCAAATCTTACCCGAAAAAATAGAATTCTTGAAGTTATTAGTGTTGTTAGATGGACCCGTCTCGCCAAAGAATATAAATTGTCTCTTTCAAAGAGGCGACATAGCTGAAAAATAGGTGCTATCTAACGAACGGATGGTTACTAAAGTGTTTTATAGCATAAAATGTGTATGTTATATCGCGTGGCGTTGACGAAACGCTACGGAAATTCATGACGAGCTGAGTTCGGGATACCCATTCAGTGAATGCTGGCGGATGACGAGCTGAGCTCGGGGATCCCAGTGAACGGGTTAAAGCACAGCACCTAATAGATACATTTATAATATTTTGAAGTATGGAAGTCTGTAATCTAAAATCTTCAATTTATGTATAACTTTGATTGTAATGCATTTATATATTCATCAGCCTGTAGTACTTTGCTGACCACATTAGCCTTGTTAGCGTCAACCTCCGAGTAACACTTCATCATCATCATCATCATTTATGCCCTGGCAATGCTTGTGCATGCGTAGGCAGCCTATTAACAATAGGTCGCCATTTGTCTCTATCTAGAGCAATCCTATGAGCCTCGTATAAAGTTAATCCAATTGTTTCACAGTCTTCTATAACAGTGTCTATCCATCTTTTTTCATACATTCATCCATTCATTCATGGACAATTTCTATAGCGCTGTAGCAAGGCTGAGGCCCACAACAAAAGCGCTTTAACATCTCAACTATACCCCAACCCAAACAGATGCGTTTTTAAGCTCTTGATGAAGTGCTCAGGAGTATTAGCCGTGTTGACATTGTCAGGAAGAGAGTTCCACAAGATGGGGTTACTACGTGTAAGGGATCTCTCTCCAAACTTAGTAGTCTTGGAGGGAGGAGGAATCTGAAGTTTGACCCCACGACTCGAACGGAGCGACGATCTCCTGTCACTACACTGCGGTCTCTTTACAAGAGAGGCAAGGTACTCTGGACAGCACGGTTGTGCAGCACTCTGTACGTCAACCAGCATCTCTTGAACATGATCCGCTCAGGGACTCGAAGCCAATGAAGACGATCCCTGAGAAGTGGAGTTACGTGCTCGCACCAACGACATCCGAACACAATCCTCGCCGACTGATTAAGCACAGACTGCAGGCGATCCAGTTTATTGACCGGGAGACCCCACTTCACGGTCTTCCTTTCGGTCTTCCTCTTGTTCTTTCTCCATGAACTTTCCCGTACATTACAATCTTTGGATATCTATTGTTGTCCATTCTGGTTACATGCCCGAAGTATCGTAGATGATGTTGTTTGACTCTTGTGAGAATGTCCACGTCGTGGTTTGTTTCTTTATGATCTCATTTCTTATTTTATCTCTTCGAGTCACTCCTAAGATTTTCCTGAGGCAGGCCATCTCAAAGACGTGTAGTCTTTGATCAGTTTCTCATTTGGATGTCCATGTTTCAGAATTGTACAGAAGGCAGCTTAAGACAAGAACCTCATACACTCTCATTTTTGTATACTTTGAAATGTCTTTTGCTGTCCATATGTTAGATAGAGTTTTGAAGACATTCCTTGTTATGCCAATTCGTCGTGATACATCTGCCTGTGATCCTTCTGTTGTACTGAAGTTTCCTCCCAAGTAAACAAAGTTATTTGTTTGCTTTAATTGTAACACTTGGGTTTGGAAAACCATGTAAAAGCGTTAATCCTGAGCATTACCGAGACTAGATATTTGTTAGCAGTTTGGATTGCAGGGAAGTAGAATTATAGTGCTCTGACAATCATGCTCTTTAAAAATAAGTAGGCTGTTAAGCTTTTAAATGGCATTTTCTATCATCTCAGATGTCATTTTTGGACAATGTTATTTAGATTAAGTGAAGTTATGCTTCCAGTCGTTTAATTATATATAGGAATCCAAAAGTATTTCTACAATTTTGTGCTTTCTCTAATCAAATCTGCCGTTTGAAGCAGTAGGAAATATTTATGTTAGTTAAATTAGAGGTAGAAGTTTTAATCCAGCAGTTTGCCTTACATGAAAGACTGTGTGGTTCCAGTCATTTTATTGTTAGCCTAAGCAGTTATTGTAATTATTATTATTATTATTAATTATTACAACGTACTGATTATTGTGGTAACTCGTCCTATAAGAACTGCGTGAACACCTTACAAAGAATCACACAAGAATTACACAAGAAATCATGATTAGCTCCTACGGAATAGCCAGGTTTCAAGTTTCTCTTTGAAGGTGTTGAGCGATGGAGAGACTTGCACAGATGGAGGTAGACAGTTCCACGCTCTGGATGCGGCCACAGGGGACGCGCGATCACCGACAGTTCGAAGGCACGTCCTCAGGACGACCAGTGAGGTGGATTGGGCAGATCTCAGGTGTTGCCGTCCTTCCAAGTCAGCCACTCGTACCAGTTCAGTCGCCAGATATGCAGGGCCGACACCGTTCAGGGATCGGTAGGTTAATAACGCGAGCTTGAAGTGGATTCTTTCTGGCACTGCTAGCCAGTGCAAATCACGAAGCGATGGAGTTACATGTTCACCTGGTGGAATATGGCAAATTATGCGAGCAGCAACGTTTAGACCGGACTGAAGACGGTTGAGAAGGTTTTTCCGTATTCCAGTGAGGGTAGCATTGCCATAATCTAATTTGGTCAGCACCAGAGTGGAGACCAGTGTTCTGAGTGCAGTGGCTGACACTGAGCAACGAATACTTCTAATCAGTCTGAGGGCATTGAAGGATCCAGCCACAGTCTTCGCCAAGTGTGTCTTCATTGATGCGGTATTATCCAAGAATATCCCGAGGTTCTGCACCGATGACACCGGCTGGACACCAGCTGCACGTCAATTCCGTCGATATGTATGCAGGTAGACGGTATCAAATGTTTCTGCCTCTCAGCAGCCAACCAAAGGAACTCGGTCTTAGCAGCTTTGAGCTGTAGCCGATGTGTCTTCAGCCACTGGGACAACTCTGTCAAGCACAGTGTGATTCTCTGCTGGAGCAGTTTGGTTGTCGCAGGGGAACAGCTCCCGTGGATCTGTGTGTCGTCCGCATGCAGGTGGGCATGCAATCCAAACCGCTGAACGATGCTCACTATGTCAGCGATGTAGCGATGATCTTCGCTGATGACTGCGCCCTCGTCGCCCACACACAGGCAGATGCACAGCACCTGTTCAACTGCTTCTTCAACACAGCCAAAAGGTTCGGACTGACAGTCAGTTTAAAGAAAACAGAGGTCATGTGTCAAGCCTATCGAATACAACAGGCAGCAACTGCCAAGATCATGGCAGAAGATGTATGCCTTAGGACAATAAACCAGTTCTGCTATCTAGGAGGGCAGTTCTACAACACTCTCAAAGATGATGGTGACATATCGTATCGGATAGCCAAAGCTAGTAGCACATTCGGTAAACTGCAAAGAAAGTTGTGGAAAGAACATGGAATCTCACTGGCCACAAAAATTGCCGTTTACCGCACAGTCGTGCTGACAACATTGCTCTATGGAAGTGAGACCTGGACGCTTTATAGAGACGCAGTTCATCGGCTAGACCAATTCCACCTCAGATGCCTATGCAAAATAACAGGTATAAAATGGCAAGACAGAATCTCCAATACTGAAGTACTTCGACTGTGCAAAATAACAGGCATCAAGGTTATCCTGCATGTGCAATTGCGTTGGGTAGGACATGTGGTGCGTATGCCCGACAACTGCATACCGAAACAGATATTTTACGGCCAGCTGGCTTCTGGCAAGCGTCTACAGGGTGCCCCCATGAAACAGTACAAAGACTATCTCAAGCACAATCTAATGCAATGCGCCATCGACCCGAAAGATCTGGCCAGTACGCCACTAAACAGGACAGCTTGGAAAAGCAGCTGTCGCAAAGCAGTTGTAAAATTTGAAAAACAGTGTGTTGCAATACTGGAACACAAAAGATCCCTGCGAAAGGCGGCCACCCACAACAATCCTGGAAAATGGTCATGCGACAAATGCCCAAGAACTTGCCATTCAAGAATCGTGCTTCACTTGCACAGAGAAACCCACTGGTGATTGCAATTCGCCGACCTCGACAATGCAGTCCATGATGTCAGCGATGTAGAGCACAAGAGAATGGGTCCCAGGACGGACCCCTGTGGAACCCCGTGCAATACCCGGCTCAGCGGCGTAGCGGAGTTGGCGCAGCGTACGTGTTGCGTGCGATTTGATAGGTAGGAAGTGAACCGCTGGAGCACTGAGCCGCCCACTCTGAACGAAGCTTCCATCTTACGCAGCAGCGTGCCATGGTCCATCTTATTTACCTTGTACTTGGCCGACCTTATACGTATCATTCTTATCATTCTATAAGTACTCTCAGTACTTATATAGGCAATTTTATTTCTGTTTCATATTGTTATTGTTACGTGCCCTTGCAGTCGTTAGATATTATGTCACGTTAATCTTGTCATTTAATAATAATAATAATTCTTAAACATGGGCTTTATGGACACCTTTACCCGGATGACACTCAGATCTATGGTAGCTGTTGGCCGTCTGAAACGCATCTGCTTCTCGAGCGTCTCACCCAGTGCTTGGATGAGTTGTCAGTCTGGCTTAAGTCTAATAGGCTCCAGCTTAACGTCTCTAAGTCGGAAGTGCTCTGGCTAGCCACCGAGAGGCAACAGCACCTGTTGCCGCATGACTGTGTCAAGATCCATGATCTCGAGCTCCACCCGGCTGCCTCAGGGCGTAACTTGGGAATCTACCTTGATAGTGCAGCGACCCTTAAGCTGCATTTATCCAAGACTGTCGCCAGCTGTTTCTCTTCACATCGTTTGATTAGGAGTCTGCGTCGGTCTGTTTCTCAAGCCATCCTTAAGACGTTGGTTGTTGCTCTGGTACTGACTAGGCTCGACTATGGCAATGCTGTTCTTGCGGGGTCACCTGCCTATTCTTTCGACCGGTTGCAGTCTGTTTTGAACTGTGCCGCTCGTCTTATCTATCGTTCGGCCCGATGTGATCATGTCACCCCGCTTCTTGTTGATCTTCATTGGCTGTCAGTGCCTGAGCGCATCATGTTCAAGTTATCAACTCTTGTATATCGCTGCCTTCACGGGATGGGTCCGAATTATCTTACATCCGAGTTTCGTAGCGTTCCTGACCTCGCGGGCCGCAGACGACTTAGATTGTCCGCGATTTCGGTGCTTATGGTTCCAAGAACGCGTCTTGTCACCGTCGGAGATCGTGCCTTCCCAGTGGCTGCTGCGCGTACTTGGAACTCGCTTCCTGCTGACATACGGGAGTCATCGTCGCTAGATATTTTCAGGAATCGACTGAAGTCTTGGCTTTTTAAGACTAGCTACTTAATTTAATTTTGTTTAAAGTGTTCGCGCAGTCTTTTAGACAAGTTACCACTGTAATCTTGACGTTCTCTTACTTTACTTACTTACTTACTGTGTCAAAGGCGGCAGTAAGATCCAGCAGCACGATGACTGCCACATCCCCGCTATCGAGCGCACGGAGAATGTCAGATGTCACTTTCAACACTGTGGTTTCAGTAGAGTGGTAGGCGCGGTATGCAGACTGTAGATTGAGAAGCAGATTGGATGTTGTCAGGTAGTGGATGAGTTGATGAGAAACGAGCCGCTCGAGAAGCTTTGATAATGCTGTCAGGTTAGAGATCGGCCTGTACGACTTCGCATCGGCAGAGTCTGAGTTGGAATTCTTAAGTCTCGGGGTTATGTAGGCTGACTTAAATGCTGTCGGCACGATTCCAGCGGACATAGAGCGATTGAAGAGTTCAGTGATAAGCAGAGTGAGTAGATCGGAGAATTCCTTTAGAAGAACAGTCGGCAGAGGGTCGTTGGTGCATTGTTTATCCGGCAGTGCTCGTATGCGTGAGACCACCTCGTCAGTGGAAAGAGGCTGGAATGATCCGAAGTAGCACTGTGTGAGTGGTACACTAGGCACAGAAGCAATATGATCATCTGTCGCTGCACACAACCCTGCCTCCTTATCATACAGGTATTTGGCGAAGGAGTCAGCTGTGGGTGTTCCGTGAGCTTGTATTCGACCTCAGCCAAGTAGTGTTCAAGGACCGCCAGAGACATCGAGGATCAGCGCGCTCAGAATCAACTTTGCCGTTCCAGAAAGCTTCGTGCTTATGGCGAAGTAGATGCTTATAGGTTCTCCGTTGTTCCATCCAGTAGGTTGCTGCTGCGGCAGTAGCAGCAGGGTCCAGGTGAGCTATCCGAGTTTTTCGTTCAGCAAACCTTAACTCTCGTTTGGCTCTCCGGCACTCCTCATCAAACCAAGGGTCTGAGGGGCGACAGCGACAGCTCACTGTCGTCACTGGCACCAGTCTCTCCACAATGTCAGTGATCTCCCAATCATAGAGGAGGGCAAGCTCTTCAATATGCAGTGTATACCATAGAGCTGGTTGACAGAGTCTGGAGTTCGAGAGCTCCTGCCGGAATGTGAGGGTGTCTAGCTTTCCAGCGGACATAGAGTGATTGAAGCATTCAGTGATAAGCGGAGCCAGGTGCGCCATGTAACAGAGGCGTAGATCGGGCACGGTTTAGTGAGTGGCACTGTCCATCGGACAAGATGGTGGTCGGACAGCCCCACATCTACAACGCTCATCTGGGGTGACACAATGTCATTGTGATACGCCACGACATCCAGCCGACCACCTCTGACGTGCGTGTCCTCAGTTTTTTGAAATGCAAAGTTGTAGGTTGTGAAAAGCTCACAGAGTTGACGACTGGCAGCATCATCTTCACGGTCGAGCCGCACATTAAGATCTCCTGCTACATAGACAGGTCTGGTGAGAGAAGCAAGGTCTTCGAGTAATTCTGACATCTTGGTGAAGAATGGTTGCGTGATCGCGGCAGAACCAGGTCTATAGATCATGGCCAGCACGCACCACTCCATGTAGGAAACACGAGCACTCACCAACTCGAAGGTTTGGAATTGTAGTGAGGACTTAAGTGTAGTCAGTCGAATGCCGGGGACAGCACAGATGGCTACACCGCCATGGTTCATGGTAAGGCAGTTGCTGTCATCTGGGGTACAAGGGTGTGCCCTCTATGCCACTTGATAGCCGCCGAGAAGAAGTTGCACTATCCAAGCAGAGTTCTCATTGTGCCACGTCTCACAAAGGCCGATGACCTTCAGCGAAGGCCGATGACCTTCAGTGAGTGACTCTGGCAGACTTCTTGTAGGTCGTACAGCTTATTGTTCATCAAACATATATTCAGAAGTCCGAAGGAGATGGTACTGCCCACAATTTCGGTGTGTCAGAGAGTAGGGACAGGTAGAGTTGATGGCGGACGTCAGGCGGTCGACGAAGGGTCTATCACTGTTGAAGTCGGTGTAGATAAACGCACCATTCTTGATCGGCACCAACTTCGGTCAGAAACGTCTCCGGCCTGACTTCTTTCCGCAATACTGACAAACTCGATGCTTGGTCTCACAGAGTCTGAGAATCTCGAGTTCGGACAGTAAATCAACAACGCAAGGTGCAGGACGATCACCGTGAGAACAAGCCAGCAGCTCTGTCAACGAATAATGTAACGTTCGCATAATCTCTACTCAGTAGTCTAGTCGAGAAACGTAGCAGAGAATACAGTCAGGCGGCAGCCATATTGATCAATGGTGAAATTAAAAATTACAACGGTATTGACGTAGAGATCGTTCCGTATCTGCTAAATTTTGCCGTAAACACTCAAATTTTGGTTAAACTGGCACTAGTTTCGGATTTACTGTCGAATTAAACAAATTTTGGTGCATCACGAGAAGCATAAAGAGAAAATAGAATGAAAAAAAACCATTAAATTGGACGATCAGAGTTTCTTGGCAGCTACAAGCGGCGCCACCTACCGAACTACCGAACAGTTCTGATTACCAATCTCTTCCAGTGCTGTAAATAAATCTAGCATTATTGCTCAATGCTCAAGTGCCTGAGTTCAGTATTTCAATCTACTAAATATGTTCTGCATTGCTGACATCAGTGGCATTCAGCAAATTGATCAATTATTATTATTTTTATTGTTACATAGATGATTTATGAAACGCTATAGCATAGCTAAGGCTAAAGTCAAGAGCATTTTACATCACAGTTAATCAGTTCATACAGAATGAGACCTAGGGTTTTCCGGTAGTTAGTCGTAAGAGACATGAAAAATATGCGTCTTGACTGCGGTAAGGAAAGGTTCCACAGATGTGATTGACGTCACAGTCGCCGGAAGCGCATTCCGAAGAAGAGGGTTTCCTTAGGTCATTGATATCTCCACCAGCATCACCGTCTTAGACGGAGGAGGGATATAAAGTCGGAGTCGCATATTGGAATGTAGCTGTTCCTGATGTCCTGATGTCATCGGCCGTCTGATGAGCAAGGTCAGGTACTCGGGACAGAGAGGGTCGCTCAGGACACGGAACATCAGTATGCAGCGTTTGTAGACGATCTGCTCGGAGATCCTGAGCCAGTGTAGTCTGTCTCTTAGCAATGGCGTTACGTGCTCCCTTCACTTAACGCTGAGAGTCAGTAAGGCTGCAGCTTTCATCACCCACTGAAGGCCATCGAGCTGGTAGTCCGGAAGCCCCAGGAGGATACTGTTACAGTAATCCAAACTGGATAACACTAAGGCACGGACGAGCTGGTTTGCAGCCAGAATAGAGATGTATCGTTGAATTTCAGCAATCCTGCGCACTGTGTGCAGTTGGAAGAAGCAGGAAGAAGCAATTAAATGATTCTTATTCTACTTGATGACTTATATAGCACTATAGCATGACTAGGGCCAAAGTCAAGAGCGCTTTACTGGGAACATTCATATGAGATACAGAATAAATGTGTCTTAAGCTTCGATGTGAACGACTCGATGAAGGTAGTCATGGTTACTGAGTCCAGGAGCACGTTTCAGAGAAGAGGGTTGCCCCGGGTCATGGATTTTTCCCCGAACTTCACGGTCTTGGATGGAGGAGGGACGTACAGTTGAGATCGCTTCCTGGAGTGAAGTTGTTTGTGACGGTCTTGGCGTCGGCCTGTGTATCAGTGCCAATAGATATTCTAGGCAGGAGGGATCCTTCAGGGCTTGAAAGGTCAACCAGCAGCGTTTAAATTTGATGCGCTCCTGGATCCTGGGCCAGTGGAGCTTTATACCTTGATAACAGGGTCACATGGTCATGCCACCTAGTGCCGAATACCATCTGGGTGATGGCATTCAGGACTGATTACAGTCAGTAGTCAGGAAGGCCCAGGAGGATGCTGTTACAGTAGTCCAACCTTGATAACACAAGGGCATGGACTAGATGTATCTCGGCTGATGTTGGGATATAATGACGGATCTCCCTGATCTTACGGAGCTGAAAATGAGCTAAATTTACAATGTTCACTTGGCTGACGAACGACAGAGTTGTTGAGTAGTACACCTTCTGTGCACTTCGGTGGATGGAGTGAATACAGCGTCTCCAATCGTAAACAGCGTTCGGCTGATCTGGTGAACCTTCCGAGGGGTGTTAATCCACAAGAGTTCAGTTTTTTCTGGATTTAACAGGAGGCGATTTGTCACTGTCCACTGCATTATCTCGCGGATGCAGTCTTGTAGGCGAGTACACAGATGGTTTATCATCTCCAGGGGTGGGCAGGAGGAATACACCTGCCCATCATTGGCATAAGCATGCCAGGTGAGCCCATGCGAGTCGGCGATGCGTCCAACGTCTGCAACATACAAGATGAACAGGAGTGGGCTGAGGGCTGACCCTTGTACTGTGCAGCGGACAGAACATTTAGCTGACGTGCAGCCCTCCCAAGTAACGGGCTACGTTCTCTCAGAGAGGTAATCACGGGTTATCACGCAGCAAGACTAGGATTAGGTCTTTGATCCCGAAGGAGAGCTCACGGCGGCATATAAGGATAGAGTGGTCGATTGTGTCAAACGCTGCAGAGAGTCAAGCAGACACAGGAGGGCCTGCTCCCCATTGGCAATCATGTCAACATTATCACTGAAGATCCTGAGCAGGGCTGTCTCAGTAGAGTGGCCCACTCGATAGGCAGACTGATAGCGCGCAGCCTAAGTCTTTTGCAGGTCAGGTGCCTGATGAGTTGTTTGTTTGCAAGTCTCTCAAACAGCTTTGATGGGAATTGAAGGTTGGTGATGTATCGAAAGCTGGCTGCCTGGCAGGGTAGGTGGGGTCAAGACCTGGCCACTTAAGGTGCGAGTGGGTAATGCCGTGCTTCTACAGCAGCGGAAACTCGCTCTTCTTGAGGGAAGCAGACATTGGGCAGTCAGGAACAGGGCCAACATGACAATGGCATCCTTGAGGAGCCACGTTGGTGCACATTGGATTTTATAACTTAAATTTTGACTGAGTAAGGAATGGTTATATATGTTGTTTGAAAATAATTATGGGTAATCTTATGTGCTTACACTGGTCACTGGTTGATGCTGATATGTCTAAAGATGACTGCAAGCTAAATGTATTTTTGATACCTAACTGCTTAGCATTTAGATTATTGAACAGAATATTCAGAGGGAAATACAGAGAATTGTGCTAATGGAATATGTGTGTGGTATGGTTTTTAAGGTCTTCTCTTCAGCATTGAGGCAACTGCCACTTATTTTGCTGTTAGAAACTATTGGAGAGGATTCTATGCCGCAGCCATTGGTACCATTGCGTTTAGACTATTGGCAATTTGGTTTCATGAAGAAGGTTGGTCAATTTTATTGCTTAATGGCAATGCACATTGGACTATTTTAGCTGTCATTTTGGTGTCTAATACTGTCTATACAGTATACACACGTACACATGAGCCCACACACATAAACACACAATGAGAAAGTTAATTTTCACAGTAAGGCCATTGAAAGCTTTGGACCTAAAAATAGCCCTTCTCATTGTGTCATTCATGACACAGTGTCTATCGCGGACAGGTCGATCTCACAGATAGGTCGACTCCGTTTTTTGGCCTTTTTAAGTCAAAAATTAAGTAATTTTCTATGACCAGCGTATAAGTTGACAAGGAAATTTAGGAGCTTACAAATTTCTTGATTTGCCTAATTATGCCTGATCTATACTGAAATTGAACTAACAGACGACTGCTCTCTCCCCCCAACCCGATGTCTCCAAGCTGTTTACAGGTCAAAGGGGTATTTGTGGTACACAGAGTCCAAGTGCCTGAAGGTCGGGGCGTGGTCAAACAGACGGCCACTCCCTCCCCAACCGGACGTCTTCAAGCTGTTTACAGGCCAAAGGTCATTGGCTTGAGGTATTTGTTGTCCGCAGAGTACGAATGCTTGGTCCACCGCCCAACCATTATTCCTTTCGCAATGAGCTCTCAAAACGTGGGTGAGGGCTTGAGCCTTGTGGCCTAATAGAAGTTTATGTCTACGGATTACGGGATATGTTAGAAAAGCTGCTTGTATAGGCAAATTTAGTGTGCAACGAGATTGAGGAACACCAGAATGCAAGCGTCTTCAGTTTCCAATCACAGATCGTCAAAGCTATGACCCATAATGCAACGCGCAACATTGCCGCGGGCCGAGAACTGTTGGCATAATGATCCATCTGTTTACTAGACCACCATGCATTGCGTGATGTGATTGTTGCCTAAAGATCTGGGCTGGCGGCCGTGAAACTGGGTCAAAGCGCCGGTGACCGGAAGATTCGGTACCGGAAGATTCGGGACGGAAGATTCGGGACGGAAGATTCGGGACGGAAGATTCGGGACGGAAAATTCGGTACCGGAAAATTCGGTACCGGTCACGGAAAATTCGGTACCGTTGGGTGCGCGGGACCCGCTGGGGCTCATGCCACCTTATTGCCCCCGTGGGGTGGGCGGATAAGACCGTTCTAACGCAGGGTAGGGAAATAACGACAAGCTACGATAGTAATCGCACGGCGGGTGGGAGCGGTCCGGGAGCCGTTGAATCGGGTCAATTTTCCCTCCGGAAACGGCCTAGCTTAAACCCTGCCTTGCTTTACATGTAAAACGCACTACCGTAGCATATCTATCTATTTTGGGCCTTTTCTAGAAGGTCGCATTAAACGGCTCAAGTTCCCTGCACGTATTAAGAGTTTAAAATCTGTTTACATCCATTAAGTCGCTGGGAGGAGCAAAAGCGCGCCTGAACGCTGGGTGTCCGCTAATGACGCGCGACAGTTAAAGTGGACAATTACCAGCAGCAGGTGAGGTGTCATCTTATGTGTATGTCGAACCGGTACCGAATTATCCGGTACCGAATCTTCCGGTACCGAATCTTCCACGAGTAAAGTTTTGGTACCGAATCTTCCGGTACCGAATCTTCCACGAGTAAAGTTTTGGTACCGAATTCTTCGGTACCGAATCTTCCGGTACCGAATCTTCCGGGAACCCAAAGCGCCACTTACCAAACGCAACCTGGGTGGTCCAGCCCAGTTGAGAAAGGAGGAGCCAGACGCCCACCCCCTTTTGACTGACACGTCTTTAACACTAGAACGGCCGAGTACGTCAATTGACGCAAATGGTGACGTCAGTGTCTTATTACCATGTAATTACTTGCAAGAAAAATCTGAAAAAATGGACTTTTATTTATTTCACATGTTACATGTGCCTGATAACTGGAAAGATGGAGTTATTCTGCCCTTGCCTAAGAAAGGGGACCTTTCGAACTGCAACAACTGGAGGGGAATAACCCTTTTGTCTATCCCTGGCAAAGTGGTGACAAGTATAATCCTACAAAGGATCAAAAAAGCAGTAGATGATGTACTGAGACAAGAGCAGGCAGGCTTCAGAAAAGGTCGGTCATGTTCAGACAACATATTTACACTAAGGCAGATCATAGAGAGAGCAGAGGCAACAAACACTACAACATCAATTTCATTGATTTCCGCAAAGCATTCGATAGCGTACACAGGCCAACGGTGTGGAAGATACTATGTGTTTACGGCATCCCAGAGAAAATTATAAATATTATAAAAAAGTTCTATCAAGGAAGCAGATGCGCCGTGAGGCAAGACGGCGATCTGAGCGAATGGTTCCAGGTAATATCGGGGGTTAGACAAGGATGTGTACTGTCACCACTGATATTTCTTCTGGTAATGGATTACATCGTGAGAAGAGCTACAAATGAATGCAACAGTGGAATAAATTGGACATGCAAGGATAACCTTAAAGACTTGGAGTTTTCTGATGATGTAACCCTCCTCTCAACAACATGGGACGAGATCAAAAAGCTTACAGAGAATACTAAAACAGAAGCTGAGAAAATTGGATTAAGAATAAATGCTGAAAAAACCAAAATAATGACAACTAGCAATAGCACCACTAATATTGGGAAACTGGACATCGACGGTAAGGATATCGAGATAGTGGAAGGATTCTGCTATCTGGGAAGTCAAGTAAACAGGAATGGAAACTCCGATGGAGAAATAAAGACTAGGATTGGTAAAGCACACGGTGCATTTTCAAAACTGACTAATATCTGGAAGAGCACCAAGATCAGTGTAAGGACTAAAATCAGACTATATGAAGCTGTTGTACTCTCCACGCTTCTATATCAAGCGGAATTGTGGCCACTGTCTAAAGCAAACCTGAAGCGACTTGAGGGTACCCACCATAAATGGCAGCGAAAGATCCTGAACATATACTGGAAAGATATGATCAACAATGTGGAAATTAGAAGATTGACAGGTCAACAGACAATGGAAGAGATCCTCAGAAAATGAAGAATGCACTGGTTTGGACATCTACAGCGCATGGAAAACAACCGGATCCCAAAGCAAGCAATGGACTGGCAACCAAAAAACAACAAAAGAAAGAGAGGCAGACCGAGGATAACATGGAAGAAAACAATCGAACAAGATTTGGTCTATATGGGTTTGTCATGGAGCGAGGCACAGGATTTAGCCATGGACCGGAGTAGTTGGAGAACATTCTGTGCTGCCCGATGTGCTTCCATCACGAGGACGGACTAAGTACTAAGTAAGTAAGTTACATGAAAAACTGCAAAGAGAATCTCTCTAGCCTTATAAATGTTCACTACACAGCATCCTCTACCAAGAAAGGCAGAGTAAGTAAAGTAAGTAAGTAAACTAGCTATTTATATTGCGTTTATTCAGATGCTGTTAACAAGCGCATTACAATGTCAAAGAATAGACGATCCATGGCATGCACAAAACATGTGCTGGCAGCTGTATCCTATAGGCGCCAAACTGGGATCGGAGTTGTATTGTCAGTCTTTGGCGGTTGCCAGTCGGTGTTGGCAAAGCATGACATCGACTGCGGAACGAGTTGGTGAAATTGCTGTGGTTGAGACAGGTGACCATGTTGGTTGTAGACACATGCTCTCTTCGTCACTGTACACACCGAGGCAGATTCGTCCGGTGCGGCTTATGTCCTGACCGAGTGTACGTACTACGTTGTCAACACGATCTCAGATTGAGGGGAGTGTCGCGCTGTAGCAAGCGCACACTTCCGTCCGCCATTTCATCCAGCCCAGAAAAACCCTTTTCAGAAGCGTGTAAATGTTCGAAAAAAGGGTGGAAAGCAGTGTTATTTAAGTTATGGTTTTTCAGTTTCAGTTGTGTTTTTTCAGTTTAAGTTACAGTTAAAGTTAAATTATTTTTAAGTTACAGTTAATAGTTATTGATTTTTCCATTATAGTTACAGTTAAAGTTCTCTTAGTCTCATATCCCATATCATATTATTTAATAAAAAAATACAAAACAATATACTTGTGGCATTTTGCCAAATCAGTCAGATATCATAATATTTGATGTTCATCTTAAGAAATGCCATATCCTCCAGTCCCTGCGTTAGCCTGTTTCTTTTTCCCGCCAGACGCCGCTTTCACGTCTATGCCCACTTTGCGGTTTAAGCATTTTGCGCAAATATTAAATTTTTATTAACCTTTTGCTCGGGTTAGCCGTCTTAAGACAGCGGCGGAAAACTTTGACCAAACGGGGTTAGCCGTCTATAAACGGCGTGCTATATAAGCGACTGCGTACTGCGGACCTGCACGATTTTCAAAAATCCAACGCGGGGACCGAGTTAGCTCACATCCATTCGATAGGCGGCAGCACCGTTTTCGATAATACTGACTATATATGCAAGGGATATTGACTGTAGACTGACCAAGGCTGGAAAATGTATAGGAAAAATCTTCAGCCGGAGGCTAGAATGGCCATAACTACGCCGAATATGGTCCGATCTTCAAAATTTTTGCACTATTCTGTTCCAATTACACCTCCCAACAACTTTCCCGCTCACAGTTGGGGGTCACCGCTGAAAATATTTTTTATTGAGCTTTGAAAATTTTTTGTCAGAGATGGTCCGATTTTGGGGTGTAGAGTGGACCCTAGCTCCCCAAATTTTTTTTTGCACGGATGGTTCGAAAGACCAATAAAAATGCTCAACAATGGTGCAAACCGCATCTTTCTAGCTTCTATATAGCCTGAAATATACCGAGTTGTTCGGTTTTTCACATTGAAAATCCGTTCGCGTAATTGTCATTTCAGCAAGCAATTGGTACTTGGGTATGAAACTCCATAATTACCCCAAATATGGTCCGATCTTCAAAATTTTTGCACCATTCTGTTCCAATTACACTCCTCTAGAACTCTATCGCTCACATTTGGGGGTTTACAGCTGAAGACGTTTTGCTATTGGCCTTTGATCAAAATTTGAACAAAATGTTGGGGAGGGGTTCGATTTTGGGGTGTAGAGTGGTCCCTACGCCCAACTTTTTTCTTTTGGCACGGATGGATAGAAAGAGCAATAAAAATGCTCAACAACGGTGCAAACCGCATCTTTCTAGCTTCTATATAGCCTGAAATTTAGTAAGTTTATAACGTATATGTTCACGTTTTCATACGAACGCCTTTTCCAAAAATTAATTCTCCCGATGCGGGATGACTTTAAAAATTTAATTCCCCCTTTAAAAGGTTAACTAAAATTTAATCGTAAGAAAAGCACTACCAGTACAAAAAGATGGGTCAGATGGACTCAGATCAGTGTGAACTGTGAACAATGAAATGTAGACCAGTTAGTGCACCTGCACTGTTGCCCATTCAGCAGTCTGGCATGACCTTGTCCAGTTCACCGGGTGCAACATAACCATGACAACCGTGTTTACTGTTTATATGAGGTCTGAACTTTAGTCCTGAATCGTGACCCAGAATCCCAGACCCACAAGTACAGCTGACACAGAAGACCCTATTATTGAGTAATAATCATACTTACATATAAATTATTTTTCAGTTTTGATAACTTTTCTATTACTTAACTTTTCAACTTTATTCTATTACAGTTATAACAAGTTATTAATCACTTTTCAGTTACAGCTAAAGTTACAGTTAACTGACATTTTTTTCCAGTTATTCGGTGTTTTCAGTTACCGTTATCGTTAACTTGAAGAACACTGGCGGAAAGATGATTTGCATTGATCAGGCGGCCACAGTTGTTCAATTGAGACACCAGCCCGGGAAAACTGTGACGAAACGACCGAAAAAACAACCGTTTTGATGACAGGTGTGCAGAATGCAGCCAAGTAGTCTCGGTGCATGCTCAGAAGAGAGTGCGTCAATTGACGCATAGTCAAATTGCAGTACTAAATGCAGTCAGTCGGCCTTATCCTTCCATGCTGTGCACCCTTTGGCCAAGAGTTTGGGAAGCACAGGATGCTTGCAAGTTATGACAGTTCTGTTTCAGAATTAAGTTGCCTTTACCTGATAGCAGTGGTGGCTCCAGAATTTGGCAAGTGGGGGCATTGAGGTGAAGACTTCTAGGCATGGAAGGCCAACTATTTGTTGCTAGGTATGTAGTAGGCCTAGTAAGTATAGGGTCCGAACAGTGTGGTCAATGGGGGGGCAGGCATTCAATAAGGGGGCACAGGCCCCCGGACCTCCCATGTGGAGCCGCCACTGTCTGATAGTTCACTTGTCTCTTCCAAGATACAATTTCACACATAGGCAGTATTTCCTGTTCACTTCAGCAAGGATCCAAAACTTGATTTGGAATTTGTCAAGCTTGTTTGGCATAGGCCTAAGGAGTGTAAATCTTGCTTTGGTGGTAAGCAGTTTTTCATTCACTGTAAGTCAGGCGTGTAGCTTTTAGGCCTATGCCTCCAAACAAACCTCCAAACCCCCAGTGCCTTTCTTTACTCTCTCTTTCTTCTCGTGTTGAGAGCATGTCAAACGTTCTAACCTGAAGCTGCTACATAAGTGGTCCATGGCCCTGCTGACTTCTGGCCCCCAGTTGTCCCATGCTTTAGTGCACTCATTCTAAGCAACTAGATTAGTCCAGGTATATGAAAAATGGTTGGCTCTCCTAAAAATAGTTGGTCCACTATGCTTAGAAGTTGCCCTTCCCCAACTACCCCACTTGCCAAATCCTGAAGCCGCCACTTGTCCTACCTGTAAACATTATGCTCTATAGCAGTAAAGATGTGTTAGTTAGTTATCTTCGTTTAGACAACGAAGGTCCGTAGCATTGATCTACTATGGCCGCGATCTTGGGCTTCCTTCCATTCTTTTGCAATTGTTGAAGGCGCGCCGTTGCCGATCTGTTGCACCCAGGTGCGGCGAGGGCAACCATGAGGTATTTTCCACTCTGGAGGTGGATTTCTTTCTGATTTACGGTTGATGGCTGCCGTAAGAGCGCCATAAGCTGGAGTGTGTGTGTTAAGGCATGCCACATGACCAAAAAGTGCTTGCCAGCAACGACTGATGGTTTGTAGGATAGGTTCTAAGTTGGTCATCGAACCACCAAATTCCCAGTATGCACCGCTGACAGCGCGTGTGAAATGCTTCGATTCTCCATGTATCTTGTGCCATGAGGGTACAGGTCTCTGAGTCGTATAACAGGACCGGTAAGACACGTTTTATAGATTCTTATTTTGGTGTTCAGGTTCGTCCTCTTCTGTTTCCATAGTCTGTCAAGCGATTGCATGGCTGAAGTGGCTATGCCTATTCTACGTAAAATATCTGCAGTACATCTTCCATCAGAGCTTTGAGTGCTGCCTAGGTAAACGAATTTATCCACTACCTCCACCGTATGACCTGATTTTGATGTGTTTTCAAGAGGGGGACCAGTACTCAAGTTCTGGATTTTTGTCTTTTTTTCCATGAGATGTGGAGACCAAAATGAGATGCGATGAGTTCAAGCCTCTCTAGCAGTGGCGGCTCCAGGATTTGGCAAGTGGGGGGGCCATTGGGGTGGCAACTTCTAATCATGGGGGCCAACCATTTGTTGTTAGGTATGTAGTATTCAGTACAGTAGCGTCATTTCACACTTTTCTTGAGGGCGAGAAAATTTTTTGCCAAATTTTAAGCAAATTTTAGGCAATTTGTGCAAATTTTAGGCAATTTTTTGCAAATTTTAGGCAATTTTTTTCAATTTTGTTTGCAATTTTGGCAAATTTGCAATTTTAAATATTTTTTGGTAAATTTTTATATATAGTATAGTATATATATATATATATATATATATATATATATATAGTATTGGGTCTCAACAGGGGGCCACTGGGGGCCAGTATATCAGTAGGGGCACAGGCCCTCTGACCCCGGTGGAGCCGCCACTGCTCTCTAGTGCTTTCTGGAGTTGTGCGGGCTATGAATCTAGAAGATGTGTGCTAGAGATGTTTTCTAGATATTAATTAAATTCTGTACAGCATGTTCTAGAGCCACAGCAGAATAGGAGGGACATTGAGGACTGTGGGTCCAAAGCAGCGGTGTAGCGACGGAGGGGGTATATTGGTATATATACCACAACAAATAAAACAATCTACCTTAAAGTTTTTTCTGTTTGTTCACATGTGAACATTAATATATGTTTTGATTTTGAGATGGCAATGACTGTTTAAGAATTATACCCCCCCCCCAATCAAATTCCTGGCTACTGGTCCAAAGTCCACGTGAAACTGCTTGGAATGAAATAGTTGGAACTGTAACACACTCTGCTACCTTATTCACATGGTTAGCCGGATGTCCTTACTTATACCTTGCTGCAGGAGGGCGGTTAAAACACTATGCGTCAATTGACGCACTCCACCGTTTTAGGTAGACTCAAATTGCCTCTTTTCTAGTGTTAAATAGACACAACATGACTTAATGCTGTAATGCATTAGGCAATGTGTTTCTTAACAAAAATTCTTTGGAAAATTGCAATGACTCGCGGATAAGTCGACTCGGCGTTTTAAAGTGAATTTTGCAGCATAAATTTCTCGACTTATCCACGAGTATATATTGTTGCAGTCCCCTAGTGACATCACAGGCACCCTCTAGGAGGGATGGAGAGAGCAGGGGGCGCAGCCCCATTGTTGTTGTGACTGTTGATTAAAAGAAATCTTTGCATTTTTAACCATGAAACTGAACTGTATTCTTCTCGTTCTGGATAACTAAAATTATAGAGAGAAATTGAACTATTTAGGCTAATTTGTGACAATATGGTAATTCAGTATTGGAACACTAATCACTTGAATAACTATTTCATAAATACTAGTGACTAATGTTTCTCTTTGTTATTGGTCCATTTGGATCTGTCAGCCAATTAAATCATCATGAATCTTTATACTCTTCAAAATTAAGCGATTGAAAGTTGAATTAAATTTGCAGTTTTCTAATGAAATTCACCTAGAAAACTGTTTGCATTCAAATTCAAAAACAGTACTTATAACTCAGGTCTGTGTCATATTCAGGGGTTTTGCTCCCTCCATCCTTCCCTGTCTCCCTCTGGACCTCTGCTCTTGGAAAGGCCAATAAGAGCTTTAATTACTGTACTCTGTCCACTAAGTCAATCAGTTGATTCCCAGTCAACCGTGCACTGACTGACCTACAGCAGACAGTTTGCTTGGTGTTATTTTGATAATTAAAAATAAAACTTCAATATATATTATTATTATTTCTGACAATTTATATAGCCTTATAACAAGGCCTAAGCTTAAATCAAGAGTGCTTCACAACATAAGGTTAGCAGTCAAACGACGCATTGAACAAATGTGTCTTTAGATTCTTGATTCTTCTGTTTATCAGTTATCGAGTTGGTGACAAAGTCTGGAAGGGCGTTCTTTAAGATTGGATTGCCTCGGGTGACCGATCGTTCTCCTAGCTTCTTTGTTTGCGACGGAGGTGGAATAATCAGAGACCTGGGCACTAGAGAGAAGCTGCCGACTGCCAGCGGGTGTAGTGAGGCGCTGAACCAGTGATGCCAGATATTTGGGACAGGAGCGATCATTTAGTGCTCTAAACGTGATCAGACATCTCTTGTAAACGATTCGTTCAGGCACTCGTAACCAGTTAAGTCTGTCCCTTAGGAAAGGGGTGACATGGTCACACCATTTGACGCCAAAGATCATTCGAACAGAGATATTCACTATAGACTGTAAACAATGTAGCCGATTTTCTGGAAGACCGAGAAGGATACTATTGCAGTAGTCTATTTGTGCTAGGATTGTTGTATGCCCTAAAAGTATCATGATGTTTGTTGGAAGATAGCGTTTAATCTGTTTGATCTTTCGCAGGTGAAAATAACAAATTCTCGTAACATTCTGCACGTGACTCTCTAGAGAGAGTTTTTGGTCTTATAAAATATATATTTGTGCATACTTATGTATTCAGTCAATACCCCTCCCTTGTATGCATCTGTATGTAAAATCTCCTAAATCCAAGACCCCTCCCCCTCAGTGTGCACATATTATATGGATGGCCCTATCTGTGAGTTGGTGACTCGCTGTTTAGAAAAACACTGTTTTAGATAGTGTGGAAGGGTGTGAACATGACTCAATATGAATACCTTCATAAAATATCCATGCAATGCATATGTTCCTTTCAAAGATTACAATATTATCTCATGTATAATACACACTTTTTCTAGAAAAAAATCAGTGCAAAATCTGGGTGTGTATTGTGCATATGAATAAAATTTTCTGCACTTTACAGCCAAACATTTACCACTTGCACGGACCACTGCGTAGGGCTTTAGGTTGATTCCATAAGCATTATTAACAAGGTGCTGTACAAATTCGTAAATTTAACCCTTTTGGTACTAGGCCCCTCGGCCATAATGGTTCATAGACCTACCAGTAGCCATTTTCCGTGAACCTTCGGGCTGAAGGGTTACATGTTATGACAATAATGCATGGCAATGTATTATACCTAGGAAATGTGGTATGTTCATATACCATGTGCATAACTTCCCATTACCAGACAGACCCATATTGAATTACCTTTTGAACATTAGGCTATTTACTAATTTTGAAACATATGGAGAATCACAGTGGCATCATTTCTTGCTTCACTGGTCTATTTATGTTACTTATGGTTATTTGTCATTTAATGTTTGACTCAAAGAAGCTTTGGCTTAAATGCAGACTAGGAGTTTGGAATATTGTAACTGGTTATTCACAAATATTCTAATGTTTGCTCTGTATACTGTGCTGTGGTTGTATAAAAAACAGTATCTCTTTCACCCATGTTAAAATGAAGTACAATTTATTCCGTATCAACTTCTTAGATAACTAGTTGTTAAGCCATCAAATATGACATCATGAAGCTCTCCAAAAATAAGCAAACTATCCCAAGTCTTGCCTTATAAAGGAAAACCTCGTGTGAGTTCTTTTTGCTTCATCGCTAATTCTTCAAAATAAACTGTTCAAATGACAAATATTTTGTAAGTAGCTGGCCACCAGGAAGAACTCGTGAAGTAAATCAACAAGAAATTTCAACATCTTGAAATCTTTTCAAAATCAACAGAAGTAACTTGAACAGATTGTTCAACAAACTAAAGACTTCATCAATAGTTCAACATAAAGTAAATGTCTTATACCTGTCTTTTTTTAACTCTTCTTAACGAATATTATCTAAATATTTTCTTGTTCGCAATAATCAAACTTCCAAGTTACACGTATATCTACATTTTTCATTTTTGATTCTTGTATATCTTAACACTTTCTCCACTGTATATCAACATTTTCTTGTCACTCTGTTCATCACAACCTTCCTCTAACTCAAGTCTGACCCAACTGACTCCGACACGTATCACCTGTCTGTACCTACCTCTCTGTCTACTCTGTCTTTCTTCTGTACACACTTGTACCCCTTTGTGCATCTCTCTCACTATGCACCCACATGTACCTCTGTCAATACAATTAATCTATACACAGTTAAGAGACACACACACACATATATATATACATAACTCAAACAATAACTATGCATTAAATATACACTTAATATTCACTTTGTGACAGGGAGATTGGCTATTTTCTACCCCGATTTATTGCCAAATTTTCTATTATTACAATAATTCATTAATATCACTATTTTCCATTAGGTCTGGGGACTACAATAAATGAGTACATGATCATCAATCTGAAGTTTGCTGATGATGTGGCAGCAATGGCAGGAAGTGAGCAAGATCTACAGACAACCATGGAATGTATAGCAGAGTCAAGTAACTAAATGGGTCTGCGAATAAACTTGGAGTAAGCAGAAGTTCAGATAATGTCTCTAGTACTGAAAGAACTGAATGTAACACTGGATGGAATAAAATTAAAGCAGGCAGAGAAATTTGTATATCTGGGAGGACAATCAATATATATCTTTTTATATAAAGTCCGCCTACAATCAGTGCTGAACCAGGCTGCACGAGTGATCTTCGGCTGTCACTGGGGTGACCACGTCACTCCTCTCCTTAGAGATCGACTCCACTGGCTCCGTGTTCCACAGCGTCTTCAGATGGTGCTAAATGTTTCAGCTCGTCTGATCTTCGGCGCTGGGTGGAATGAGTATGTGACACCGCTATTACGAGACAAACTTCACTGGCTCCGGATTCCGGAGCGTATAGCCTTTAAACGTTGCTGGTTTACATTTAGGACGTTAAATGACCCTTTCTGCCCCGAGTACTTAACGGCTCTGGTCTGTAAGCCCAAGTTGTCTGATCGGCGCTCGCAGCTTCGATCAAGCAGCCGTTCTCAATTGGTGGTTCCACCCCGTCTACGACAGCAAAATTTGGGGATCGGTCTGTTTCGAGGGGCAACCCTTTGCTTTGGAACTCACTGCCGGCGGACGTGACTAGGGTGACATCTCCTGAACTGTTCACTAGGAACCTTAAAACATATTTATTTAACATCTCCTATTAGGGACACTTGTAAAGCGCTCTTGACTTTAGCCTTCGCTATGCGTATTGCGCTATATGAAATTGTCAGAATTAATAATAATAATAATTATCTACAAGCGCTGTTGGCTTACATTTTGGGTTTTACATGATCCACTCTGTCCTGATTATCTAACTGTGCTTGTACGAAGATCGACTGTGATCGAGAGGAGATCAGTTCTCAGGTCCAGTCGGAGAGTGCAGTTGTTGGTCCCTCCCCCATTCCTAAGTTTGGGGAAAGATCATTCGTGCAGGGAATCTCGCCCTGTGGAAGAACTCTCTTCCAGACAATGTGACTGGAGCAGTCTCAGCTGGACTATTCACTAGAAATTTGAAGACACATTTATTTAACCCCTTAACTGGGGATCACAGATATATCCGTCCATTTTACATTGAGTTACAGTTAAATACCCAGTTAAGGGGTTAATATTGGATATGAACTGTGTTAAGCACTCTTGTTGTAGGCCTTAACCTTGTCTACTGCGCTATATAAATTGTCAATAAATAAATAAATAAATAACAGAACATGGTGGATCAGGAGATGACAGAAAAAGATGAATTGGTCTTGCTTGCGATACCGTATGCTGACTTTTACCAGTATGGATATCTATGGCTATTAGTGCAAGCACTAAAGTAAGAGCATATGAATGCCTGGTACTCAGAGTACTGATGTATATAACTTGGAGACCTGGACTGTGACAGCAGTAACACAACGGAGGTTGCGATAATTTGAAACGAGCTGTCTTCTAAAAATTACAGGCGTGTCTAAAAGAGATAGGAAAAGAAATGATGACATAAAAGATGACAATTTCCTTGATACCAAGGAAGATATTGTTGATAAAATCCAAATGAAATGGCTGCTATACTATGGAAACATCTGTCGGATGGAACAATGAAGATTACCAGACTATGTTACAGACTCTGACTCTCTCGAACTTTTCCTAAATAATCTAAAGACTCACCTATTCACCGTCAGCGTGTAAAGCGCTCTTGTCTTTGGCCATTTTGTCATGCCTATTGTGCTATATAAATTGTCCAGCTAATAATAATAATAATAATAATAATAATAATAATAATACCAATGTGCCAGTGTGCCTACATGGCAGAATACAGGGACACAGGTAGAGAGGCTGACCATGGAAAAGATGGCTGGACATCATATAAAGTGACTGTCAAGATTTAAATCTAAACCTAGTTCAAGCAATAAGAGCAACAGATCAAAGACAGGAGTGGAAGAAATTGATGGGGCTGTCACAGCGTGTTAAAACATCTTTACAGCACTGAAGAATCAGATCAGTATTTTAAAAATCTGAAAATGTAAAATGAATATGCTGTTATAATTTGAAATGTTTCCTACATCCCCATTGGGGGTCTTGGCCTCCACCACAGAGGATGCATCCCAGAACGGACCCTATGACTCCGGTAAGGGGCTTGGTCTCCCATGGGGCTGTGCCCCCAGTAGGGCCTACGGCCCCTTTGGACCTATGTCCTCAAAGGGCTTGGTCCCCCCACAGGGGCTGTGCTCCCCAGTGGGTCATATGGCCCCAGTGGGGCCTATGGCCTCTTTTGGGCCTATGGCACCAGAGGGGCTTGGTCTCCCATGGAAGGCTGCACTTCCCATTGGGGCCTAGAGCCCCATTGGGGCCTACAGCCATGAAGGGGCTTGGTCTACCACAGGGGGCTGCAGGGGAGGGAGGGATGGTAAATAACGTCCAGCCATGCAGTACATGTTGTAAAGCTTTGCTTACTCATTATACCTTTTAGTTGCCTATGGCAATGGTGTCCAACAGTGGCTATAGGCTTGGAATATGGTATAGCGTATTAAGTACAGCTTATTAAATTGAAAACATAAACAAAAATACTTTTAAATGTAAGGTAAACTGTCACAGATTTGTCTGAGTGTCAGATGTAACTGGCACACTAAAATTAGCTCAGTCACTTAGTGAATGCACTGTCCAACAGGGATGTTTTAATTGAGATTTTGCATTGGGGCGAATATTCTTTTAATCACTGCATAAAAACTATAAGAGTGCCCACTCTAAAATTTTCACCAATAATTCCTCATAATGTAAGACTTATCCACAAATAAAATCATAAATATTGTTGCAAACATATTGGTCGAAATGTCAAATTATGTGGTACGATTGCTTCTGTTCTTTTGGTTTCAAACTCATCATAGAAGTGGAGATATTACAGTTTTAGTGTCACGAGTTGGCACCGGTCGACCAAAGTTTCATGACCCATAGTTTGGACACGGGTTGACCCAAAACTTTAATATTATGGTTTTCAACATTACTCATTGGGATGAACAATTGTGCCAATTTTCATCAAAATCTGAGACGGTGACGTCCGATTTTATTCAAATGCGTGTTGATTTGACGCGGAATGACCCGTGACTCACAGACATAGGAAATTGCATTATGAGATTTATAAGGTACATATGGGTTTGGATATTGCCTCTTTTGTCTTTGCTAGAAACCTTAACTGCTCTTGAACGAACATTTCTGCCGCAGGATGTTCCTTTTCACCCTAATGAGATGCTTATGTTTGCTCTTCTTGGGTGAGTGCATGTACTGCATTAATAAATTATAATTTTTAATTTTCACAGTATGAATGGTTTTCAGACTTTGGCAACTACCGTATATACTCGCGGGTAAGTCCAGAAATTTATGCCTAAAAATTCACTTAAAACGCAGAGTCGACTTATCTGCGAGTCAATGCAATATTCCAAAGAATGTTGGGAAATAAACGCATTTCCAATGAATTACAACGTTAAGCCATGTTGCGTCTACCGATATTTAAAGACGCTTTCATCAAAATACGCTGGATGTCTGGATCTTTTCTTAAGTAGGCACCGTTGCTCTATGCAAGTTATCTTTAGTCTATCAATTAATTAGGGACCAACCAGGTACACAATTTCCACTGAGTACCGAATCCGAGATGTGCCATTTGCCGGAACTGGGTATGAACCGAGTAGTACTACCCAGTAATAGCGGCATCTCCAAGTCCAGAGAGAAATTAAAATTTTCCAAATCTTGCTATTTAATTTCGGATTAGACATTCTAGGATGAGTATTGATATTTATTAACTTTATTTTCTACAATTCGAATGGCAGCCGCATTCGCAAACGGAAACGGCGGAGGTCAGCGGAAACCATAGACTATAATATTTAGATGACATGGAATTTTTATAGACCTATTAAGAGTTTGATTTAATTTTTCCATTTTTAATTAATTGTGTGCATGTTATTTGCCAAGGAAAATACTTTTTAAAAAACTAATATTCGGCCGTGGCAAATGTCCGAGGCAATTCTAGTTGGCCCCTACAATTAATGGCATGCCAACAAAACTATTGCTAACTAATGCTTTTGCCCTTAAGGCATTACAGGCTTTTGGCTGGGACCACCCAGGTTGCTTTTGTAAAGTCCCGCTACAACCCAGTTTTACGGTCGGCAGCCCAGCTCTAGGCAACAATCACGACGCACAATGCATTCTGGTCTAGTAAGCAATGTGCCAGTGGTCTAGATGAATCATAACTCCCACTGTACTCGCAATGCATTATATTTATTATTATTATTATTATTCAAGCCGACTTCTATAGCGCCATAACAAAGCCAAAGCCACAGTCAAAGGCGCTCTGACATCGTTGGCATGTCGATGACGAACATAGGTTGATGATCTTGAAAGTCCGTTTTGATGGAATGACGGAATTCTCTGCCTTGACGAATACGGTGGTGAATCCTATAGAAAGCGGTCTTTTGTAAAAGAAACATTCACAGCAGATGGCAGTCGTTCCAACTAGTCTTGGAGGCGCCCATCTGAGTCTACCATAAAGTTCTACAGGCCACGTCTGCTAGGACAATAGCACTATATAAATCAGCCTATAACTAACGTCAATGGAATAAAGGCCGGTCCAAGATGGCGGTCCAGACACTTGACGATGAACGTCCAAAAACATCCAAATCTACCCAGAGAAGGTTAAGAGGACCCCACGAAAACGAGAAGTCCGCATTCCACAAATTTAGCGCTAAAACCCAGCGCAAGATGCTGGCAAACTGCCAAGAACGACGATCTTCCGTGGCACGCGCATGCACGTACTAAGCAGCCGGAGGGCTCCAAACCGGCATTATGGGTTATAGCAAGTGAACAAACACCCCAACCACATTGGCCTGCAAACGGCTTGGAGACGCCAGGATTGGGGAATAGTGTCCGTCTGTTGACCCAATTTCAATGTAGATCAGGTGTAATTATGCAAATCAAGAAGTCTTTAGGCTCCTAAAATTTCGTTGTCGACTTATACGTGGGTCATAGCAAATTTCCTTAATTTTTTACCTAAAAACGGGGTCGACTTATCTGCGAGATCGACCTATCCGCGGGTATATACGGTATTTTATTTACAAGAGCTGCTGTATACTCTGTAGAACCAATAAAATGGCTGCATAAAAGTGATAGGAATTCATGACCATAACAGTTCACATGTTGTTCAATGTTGAAATTGTCGGTCTGATTATTTTTGGATCTGACTAGGGATGAAAAATGCTATAGAAAAAAAGAAAGGTCCTGAGGGTAACAGGTGAAAGTTATGAGAAAGGAGAAACTTTCATATTTGTTTCAAAATATGTCATATTTCTTTCAGTGAAGATAACAGCATTGCATATCAGAATAAGTTGGCCTGTCATTTTAAAAAAAACAGTCTATACTATTCTAACAAAATTAGCATGGTCTGGTCTCTGTAATTCTTATAGGAGTTGTATTATATATATTTTTTGAGCAGTCTGATAGAAATTTGTCTTTTTATTGAATTACTTTTGTCTCCTCCCTCTGTAGCTCACTGCTGTAGTTTAACCATTTAATGCAGGGGAACCCTTAAAAGGAAAACTCCATGCAGCCGGGAGAATCCGTCCTGGAAAAGTGCTGGATGCCGGGACATTTTGGCCTTTTTTCATGCAAAGCTAATTTTTTTCAACTCGCAATTGCTGGAGCTATATGAAAGCTACAAAACTGCGGCATGTCTCATTTTTTAGGGCTTTCATTTCTCTTTCTAACCATCTGTGAAAGAAAACGATAAAAAAATTTGGGGTCCTTCGCACACCGAAAAACAGGCCACCCCTTCCAAAAATGCAAAACTTTTTATTCAAAGCTTGGTAGCCAAAATTTTTGAGTGACAAGCTATCTAAGTTGAATGGCAAACTTGCCAGGAAATCAAAATGGAACAAAATGTTACAAGAAATTTGCAAATTGGATCACGTTTGGCGTAAATATAGGGCTCCAAATCAATGTCTCCCTCTTGATCCTCGCCAGCGGCGTATCATCCTCTTATAAAAGACAGATCAGACGATTGAAAAGATGGTTCGTACTCGTCCAAACTGCTTGTAAAGTAACTTTCAACATTATTGAGAGCTGCGAGAATGTTTTCTGAACGCAATCTTTCCGCCATTTTTGAGAAAACAGATAAATATTCGCATCACACCGCGATTGTTTACATCACCATGACCTACTTTCATAAATTAAAAGTCTTTTAAATGCCAGCTGTAATTCGCTGATATTTTTCATCTTATCTGACTCAGGATTGGTTGGTAATCGTCTGACCCACTAATATCTGGTCCACAGACTTGAGAAAAATAGAGTTCTGCTCAAATTTAAATACCATTTAAATACTGTTTATATACCTACTGTAATTAGCTAATATATTAATTTTTTGCATCTTATTTTACTCAGAATTGATTGTTAATCATCCGACCAACTAATATATAGTCCACAGACATAAGAAAATAGAGTTCTGTGTATTTAAGACCTTTGAAAATCATGTTAACATCAGAGCCCGGTTTGGGCGACCTCGTAGTACAGCGGCAGGACGGGTATGGCCGGACTCGTACGGCGGCAGGGCGAGTATGGGCGGGCTTGGTGCTAAAAGGTTAACTTAGCTCTGATAGTTATGATGTATCATTTTTTATGTTCTATTATTTATCTTTTCCAGAATTCTGTCTGGTTTTGGTGGCATTGTATTCATTACAATTCATAAGAGAACAGTACTGTTCATTCGACAGCAGATGAAAGTGAAAAACTTTCTTCAGAAAAAGTTAGTTATTTACATTCATGAATGCCCTTGCAAATCAAGTCCTCATCATCAAGCTGTTTAATCAAACAGTCAGTTGTCATTATGTCCCCCAGCAGAGTCTGGGGCAGAGATCCAACCTCCTAATATTCAGGGTAATACCACAATATGAAAGTGTTGAACTTTGGGGAAAATTTCCAGAATACATGACAAATATTTAGCAATCACCTTACCCCACTAAATAAAAGATTCTTAATACCATAAAATCTCGAGTATAATGCACACTTTTATTGCTCTAAAATTTTCCTTAAAGTTAGGGTGCACATTATATTCAAGTAATACCGAAATTAGATAATTTTTCCTCATTTTCTCCAAGGACTTAATTTACCAACACTTTCTTTAGTGTTTGGCTTATCATTTGAATGGCAAAGCAGGTGTTATTAATGAGGGAGAGGGAGACAGAGAGAGAGAAGAAGAGATGCAATTTGCATAGAGACAGAGTAGAGAGGAATGTGACTTGGAATTGCATTAATGACTCGATATATTGACATTGACAGTTTAGCCGATTGTTGGTACAATACCTGGACACTGGACAGTGGCAAGAGCAAATTGTCTACTGACAGAGGTAGAGGGATAGAGATGCAGAGAGACAATTTGCAGGGAGAGGGAGGAGAGAGGAAAATGGATCAGGGGACAATGACTTGGGGCGGCATTGATGACTTCATTGACTGCTGCTTAGCCTATTGTTGGTACTATGCCAGGACAGTGTCTGCTGTCAGAGATCTAACAGTTATATGATATCGGGGTGTGCATTATCCCATTCATTACAGTTAACACAGGCTTAGGAACTTCTACCAGTGAATCTCGTGACATTTGCCACATTCACAATTCTGTCAGCAATAATTAAGCTGTCCAGTGATTAAGTAAAACGTTGCCTAGTGTAGAGATTTAAGGGTGTGCATTACGATCATGAAAATCGATTTTATCTTGTGATTTACACCACAGAAAGCCATGTGCATTATGCTCCTGTGCACATTATAAATCAAGATTTTGCAATAATTCTGCAAGAATCTCACAGCTAGTCTTGGCCTGACTAGAGAGGGTCTGAAACTGCTGTTCCCTCTTGTTGTTGTTCTAATGGACATCAAGACACTAGAGATGTGCGGGTACAGCAAAATGCCTACCCGTACCCGTGCAAAAACTTTTTTGCCCTACCCTACTCGTACCCGCTAGCGCTATACCCATACCCGACCCGTAACCGAAAGCTGTGTACCCTACCCGTACCCGACATTGGTTGAAATTCAGAACATTTCACACTGATATTCAATCCTGCTACATTTTAAATATTGCATTCAGCACATGAAAGATTTAGGCTGCATCTTACTTCTTCGTCCCACCCTGTACTGTATCACTTATACTACAGTAATTGCAGTTACACCCTTCCCTTTGTCATCCAGGGCAGCTCGGCTAGGGGCTACTGGTTACCATCAATTACGGTTGTAAGTACATACCACCCAATCACCTATATAATATCGATTTGCATTGTACTATATTGATTGGGTGCCAGGGGAGGCTGTATAGGATACTGTATTTTCATTAACCCATCATGATGAGATATCTGAGCTGCCCTGAATGAAATTGGGATAACTAATTCATTGTAAATAGCATGCATGTTTACCGTAGATTGGGACTGATCTAGGACTTAGGAATCAGGGTAATCCACTTGGCAAATAGTAGACCTAGGCCCGGGTTCTCTCTGGGGTTCTGGAGTCTAGACTACTGGTTGGTTGTGTAATACAACTACTCAGATAGCCTAAGCCTACATGAATGTTGGATATGGATTAGAACTTCTAGAAGACTCGATGGGCTTGTTTAAAATGTTTAGCAGATATAGTTTAGCTATGAGCAGGTATTAGAGCTGAAGTTAAACAACAAAACGATTTACCAAAGGAACTTTCTCGCTGGAGGAGTCAGAGGACGCCATTACAATCATAGATTTATTTTATACATTACTTTACTGATGATGTCATATGACATCATCTGTATTTCCTGTCATATGACGTCATCTGTATTTCCTGTATGCTTTGAGTAAGTAAAATGCATGCTGTCTGACAAACTGAACGCAATATACAAGTTACACTAATACACTTTACGCAATAATATTTTTTCTATTACTGCATTGCTAATTTGCTATAGTAGTGAGAAATGAAAAAATATTTTTTCGGGTAAAAACGGGTATACCCGTACCTGTAGCGCTGTACCCATACCTGTAGCGCTATACCCGTACCCGAAAAAATGTGTACCCTACCCGTACCCGCGGGTACGGGTAGGGTATACCTGTGGGTACGGGTATACCCGCACATCCCTACAAGACACATGTTCCATTTAGTCTGACTAGGAATTTGCGGAAGTGTAATAAGCTCCCAGTGGGGTCTGGGACATAGTGCCAACCACTGAATTTTGATTATGGTGCATACTTTTAAAATGTTAATTTTGATTTATAAGAGTGGCCAAAATCTGTAATGCAATCATGTACCGTGTTATCTCTAGTATAATACGCATCTATGTATAATATGCACCCTTAGTTTCTAGAGTTATCATAATGTAAAAATTTTATTACCTATGTATAATACGCACCCAAAATTTCCTATGAGAATGTCTATTAATTTGCCTGGATAATCACAAGTGTCTTTCAAATTCTGCTTAAAATTGGAAGAGTAGACAGTTTCCCCTGCCGGCGGCCGTCATTAAGCCATAAAACAATAAGTCTACGTCATTTTTTAGAATGTTTATTGAGTAACCTAGACAAGAACAATTTTATGGCAAATTCTTTTTGAAAATTGATGTGCAAACAACATTTTTCTCCACCACCGACTGCATAGGTAAAAAACCATATAACACATGTGTTATATGCGTAAAAATATGGCTAAATTAAAATTATGTATGTTATGTACATAAAATTGTATGTACATAGAATTTATTCCTATGTATAATATGCACCCATGCCTTGAACCAATTTTTTAAGGTAAAAAAGTGCGTCTTATACGTGAGATAATACGGTATGTTGATTCTGTCAACAATAACCATACACCACTCCAGAAAAAGTTCTCATTGGTTTTGCATAAATCCTACAAATGGTCCCAATCTGAATAGGGGGCATGGCACCCCGCCCCGTACCTCTTCTTAGCTGCACTATTAGCAATATCCATTAATAATAGGAGTATAGAAAGATACATGGCCCTTAATATTTAGCTATGAAAGACTGTTGAAAGAAGGTTTAGTGTTTGAAATGTTTTTCAGTCGATTCATATATCCAAGTCTTGTTGCATTGTTGGTGGGTGGTTTTCTCTTTCCTCCAGGAGTTGGTCAGTTCATGGCTGGTGAGGTGTGTTGGTAGTCTGTGTTGGTATTACAAAAATACTCTTTATTAACACTAGTCATAACTGATATATTTATGTGTTACGTAAGCAGTATTAGCATTGTTGTTCGCCAAATGAGTGATATCTGGTTATTTAGCATGATAGATCAATTTCTGTGCTGAAATGCACAATTAGTGGTTAGCTCTTATCAAAAAGGAAAGGAATGCAACAATGCCAGGGGAATCAGTCTCTTAAGTGTACCAGGGAAAGTTTTCACTAGAGTCATGTTAAACAGAATAAATGACACAGTGGATAAAACTCTCAGGGAAAACCAGTGTGGATTCAGAAAAGAACTGGAGAAAAAATTAATAGCAACAGAAAATAAATGGCTTAGAAGAATACTAAGGATTGGATACAAAGAACATATAGCAAATGAAGAAGTTAGAGAGAGAGAACACTGCAACCGATCATCATGGAAGTTATCAGAAAGAGAAGAATGAAATGGACTGGACACATACTCAGAATGGAAGAAATAAGAAACCCAAAACGAATTTTCAACTACAAACCAGAGGGAAGAAGATCTAAAGGAAGACCGAAAAGACGATGGGTGGACGGATTGGAAGAGGATCTGAGGATCTGAATCTTAATAGAAAAGCTGACGGAAGACACTGAATGACTTTGGAAGAAATAGCAAAGGACAGAGATCTTTGGAAAGCTGTCATGGAAAAGTCAATAGCTGGACACAGCACACAGTCGAGGACGAAGACCTGACCTGACTTATCGTGGCAGGATATTTTTGTGAATGTTTTTTATAAAATCCAAATCAGTGCAAATTTTTTGTCAAAATTTAGATTTAAAATGATAGATTTAGAAACGGTTAAATTATAATTATCTGCAAATGAAAAGATACAGACTTTCAAGCTCACGGAGCAAATGATGTTTTGATAATTGCACTTTGTTAGGAGTTTATATAACTCCTTCTTCAAGTGCTGTGCTTTGTTGCATTGGCGACTATGGACCTCCAACTATTTTTGTCATTGTAGCATTTCATCCACTTCTATCCTTCCTAACAGTATGCTGCTTGTTAATGTTTGTCTTCCTCTTGCTCTGCATCCCTAAATGTTTCTTGTTGTTATTAGGTTTTCCAATCCATCTAATCCTCATTTTGTGTGAAAAAAGTTAATTGTCTTTTATTGTTTTTTATTAGCTTCCTATTGGTGTTTGTCATTGCCAACACTTCCTCATTTGTCTTTCTCTCTGTCTGAGATATCTTCATCATTCTCCATATGAACCACATTTTGGCAGCTTCCAATTTTTTTTCCATTTGTCTTGAAATTGTCCAGGTCTTGGCTCCATATAGTGATGCTGGCCAAATGTTACACTCTAGTACTCTAATCTAGTTTCTATATTTATATGCAAGTTTGTCGGAATATTTTATTTCCGTGAAGGCAGTTTTGGCCATCCCTATTCTTGTTTTTATGTCTTTTGCTATTGCCATCACTTGTCATCCAACTTCCCAAATATTTAAATGCCTGCACTTGTTGTATTTGTTGTCTTTTCACAAAAATTTTGCAGGTGGTGGTTAAATAAACTTCTTGTAAATTGTGAATTGAAGTGAGTGAATTTGTGAATTTAAATTTGTGTGTTATAAGAGACTGAATGCAGGTAGTAGAGTTGTGAAAATCTAAGTATAATACATGTGTTTTATGTTCTTAAAGTAAACTTTTCTTCTAGTTAACAAATCCTGAGGCTCTAAAAGAACTCTTCAATAATTTGACTTGGTCTAAGCAAAGTCCAGTAACCTATGAAGATGTTCATCTTCTTGAACGTTGGTCTGGTCCAATGCACAGTGTCATTCTGACAACTGGACTTTTCTTTGTCATGAGGGTAAGTTTACTCTTATAAGAAATTACCTATGCTGCCTAGCCAGACAAGGCAATTATCTTATTGTCAATATTGTAATTGGGGTACACTCATTATATATCTGCAAAAACCTACATATGACATTATGACATCTTTGATTGGAAGTAAATGATTAAAAAGCATCATATGATGACCATATTGGGTAATGTAATGTAGCATTTGTGTGGTGCCTCTTATATTTCTACTCAGAGGTGCCTCCAGCTTTGGAGTCACAAGAAAAAAGTAGCAAGACTTTAGCATTTGCATTGAATAGAATAAGGGAGTAAGAAGTGAAGCCCGAATGGATGGAGTCAATGCATTCAACAGAGAGGGTCCAGTTACTCTGGATGCTCAACACTGAGTAAAACTATACATGATCTGGGGATGTGAATGTTCTTGTGATCTGTGGAGTGGGGCATGCAATGTGCAGTGGAATAAGGTGGTTTGAAAAGCTCAATAATATATTTGGCGCTTGACCTCAAAGTGTTGCAGAAACACGGATTATTTGTTTGAATTTAATGCTGTCAAAAATTGGAAACCAATGGTGGATGTTAAGTATAAAATCTGAGATACTAGAGTAGCAAGGAGCTTTAGTCACGAGATGAGTCACAGCATTTGGAACAGATTGCCGAGTGTAAAGCAGACTTTTGGGCAGACCAAGATAAAGTGAATTGCAGTAGTCTAACCCAATGCTACTCAATGTGTGGGTTGCAACCCAGTGCCGGGCTGTGGAGGTTTGATTACTGGGTCGCTTAGATGTGTGAAATGTATTTTTAAATTTGAAATAATTAAATAGAGTCTAAGCCAAAACCCATTTGTGTCCTGAAAGACGAACTGAATGTTAATCGTGAAGACAAGTTGCTTCAGGTTGCTGCTAATGAGGGGTTGAAAGCAATGTTTCTTTAGCATATCTGGCTGACGTTGCTTTGAAAATTTGTGTTTAATTTCCATCCACTTATTTGTGCGAAACTGGCTTTTCAACGATGAGTGTAATTAAAACGAAACATAGGGACAATCTTGAATTTTGATCTCCATTTCGATTAGCATATCCCACAATTGAACCACAATCATATAAACTGGTGACTCAGAAACATGCTCATTTGCTCACTGTTCACATTATATATTAATTGGTGTTATAACCACAGATTGAAGTTAGGCGTATGTTTCTATAATCTTCAGGTGCGTGCATTGCGGCGTTGGCAACTATGGACTTCATCTGTTTCTGCTGTTGGTAGCATGTATCGTTTCCTCCACTGACTTCACTTCCATCCTTTCTATTGCATGCTGTTTGTAAATTCTAATCTTTGTCTTGTCTGTTATTGTGGTTGTCTTCAATTGGATTTGTCCACATAATTCTTTGATCGTCTGGTACAATTTCCTTGAATCGTTGAGTAAGTTTGACCGTTCTATTTCTGTGCATTTTCCAAGTATCCAGTTTTCTTTGCATTCTTTACATTTCCTTTTTATTTCTTTTGTTATCCTATTGTATTCCTTTTTGGCTACTTTATCCCCTTTTTCTTTCTTTGCTTTTAGGTTTTTCCTTTCATCACTCAGTTGCAGTACTATTTGTGTTATCCATGGCTTTTTCTTGTTCCTCTCTATATATCCTATTTGTTCTTCAGCAGTTTTAATGTATATTTCTTTTATTTCTTCCCATAGTTGGTCTATCTCTTTTTTGTCTTTTAGCAGATTTTTCTTTTCCATTTCCTCTTTCAATTTGCTCTTATATTGTTCTTTAGTCGATTCTTCCTTGAGTTTGTCTATATTAAATTTATTTTGTGGCTTTGGTGTTTTTTTATTCTTTAACCTCAGTCTTAGTTTTGCTATAACTAGCTGGTGGTCGCTTCCTATATCTGCACTGGGAAATGACCTGCAGGCAAGTATGCTTGATTTCCATTTCTTATTTATGATTATATAGTCTATCATATTTTTCACTTTACCATCTGGTGATTCCCATGTGTATTTATGCTTCCTTTTTCCTGCTTTGAAAAAGGTGTTGCTTATTGCTAAGTCATATGTCAGGCAGAAGTTCAATAATCTTCGTCCTCTTTCGTTTTCTTCTCCATATCCAAATTTTCCAATTGATCCCATCCAATTTTCCCATGAATGCCCTACTTTGGCATTATAATCTCCCATTATAATTAATAAGTCATGTCTTGGTATTTGTTTGATTTCGTCCTGTAACATTTCATAGAATTTTTCAACCACAATAACAGAAAAGAATGGTAAAATATTAGAAAACAAAAAAGACATAATGAACAAGATGGAAAGACTATTTTGAAGAATTATACAACACAGCAGGCAATAACAATGAAGACACCAACATAAGGAAGGAGAACAGAGAAGAGAATGATGAAGAAGAAATAGCAAACTTTACAGAAGAAGAAATAAAAGAAGCCATAAAAAGATTGAAAGTTAGGAAATCTCCAGGAACAGATATGATAACAACAGAAATGCTACAAGCAGGAGAGGAAATTACAGTGAATATATTCCACAACCTATGCAATAAAATATTCGAAGAAGAAAAATCACCAGAGGAATGGGGAAAAGCCATAATAGTACCAATACATAAAAAAGGGGATAAAACAAACTGCAATAATTATAGAGGAATAAGCTTACTCAGTATACCAGGGAAAATATATACAAATGTGCTACAACAAAGACTCAAACACTACTCAGAAGAAATATTGACAGAGGAACAAGCAGGCTTCAGAATGGGAAGGAGTACAATTGATCAAATACATACGATCAGAAGGATAGTAGAAAAATATTGCGAAACAAATAAGAAAATATACCACAATTTCATTGACTTCAAACAAGCATTTGACAGCATACAGCATGAAGATCTATGGCAAGCACTGAAGCACTATGGTATTCCAGAGAAGCTAGTGAATCTCATAAAAAAACTTATTCAGTAAAACAATGAGCAGAGTGAAAATTAATGGGGAACTAACAGAATGGTTTGAGATAACAATTGAACAGAGACAAGGATGTGGCTTATCTCCACTGCTATTTAATATAATACTAGATGTGGTAATGCAAAAAGCAATACAAAACACAAAAGAAGAAGATGCTGGAGTAAAAGTATATGGACACACAATAAATAATTTAAGGTTTGCAGATGACATAGATGTGATAACAACAAAAGCAGATCACCTACAAATATTAACCAATGAAATAAGCAAGGCCGGAGAAGAAGTGTGGCTAAAAATAAATATACAGAAAACTAAAGCAATGGTCACGGGGAACAAGAAGGGGAAAGTTAATCTAAAACTAAAGGAGGAAATAATAGAACAAGTACCAAAATTCGTATACCTAGGATCAGTACTGACAGAAGATGGCCTAAGTGAAGAAGACATAATAAGGAGAAATGGCCTAGCAAGTGCAGCATTTGGAAAACTTCAGAAGATATGGAAAGACAAACAAATATCACTGAAAACAAAACTAAAGCTATATAATACACTGATCAAACCAATACTATTATATGGATCAGAATGCTGGACCATAAAGAAGAAAGACGAAAGAAGATTAATGACTGCAGAAATGAACTGGTTAAGAGGAATAGCAGGAGTCAGCAGAAGACAAAGAATAAGAAATGAAACAATCAGAGAAAAGACAGAGCAAAAAGAAACGATACTCGAATCAATACAGAAGCGAAGACTGAAATGGTTTGGTCATGTTGAAAGAATGAAGGAAGAAAGACTACCAAAGAAAGCACTATACAACTATGTTGAAGGGAAAAGGAGAAAAGGAAGACCAAGAAAAACATGGATAGAAAACTTAAAAGAGGATGCAGAAGAAATGCAAATGAACTTCATCCAAATGACCAGAGCAGCAAGAGACAGACAGAAGTGGAAGGAACTCATTCAGACCCATCGTCCAACCCAATAGGGAAAGACGGAAGGAAAGAAAGAAGAAGAAGAATCTTTGTCTTCCTCTTGCTCTGTGTCCTTTGACTTTTCCAGTTGTTATTAAGTTTTTCAATCCACTTTTCCTTATTATATGTAAATTTTTTAAATTATTTATCTTTATTTGTTTTTATTTATTATTACTGATGCTTATCAATGTCAGCACTTCTTCTGTAATCTATTAACCAAATAGTTAAATAACTTTTATTTCTTTCTTACCTACGTGTTGGTTTTAAAACTTCTACAGCTATGCTAATTGAAACTATAAGCATTGATTTTAATGCTTAAATACAGTTTTGAATAAATTCAGTTTTTTAGTTTAGTTACTTAAGTACATGTTTTCTTAAAAATACGTTAGTATCAGACTATCAGTGATCAGATACTAAAGCACAATAGCCATTATAGCAACTTGAAAAGTTGCCAGGTCACTGTAATTTTGCTAAATCATTTACCGGTCTGCAGTATCAGAAACTTTGAGAAACACTGGTCTAACCCAGGGGTTCCCAAACTTTTTGGAACTGTGACCCAATTCAGCAACTTTGTAACATGCTGTGACCCTCAAACTTTTGTAAACTAAAATTGGAGAAAACACTAATTAGTTTAACTTAAGCTGCATGTGTAGAATTGCAGTCATATAAATTTCTTAAAACCTAAGCCTACTTGCAACTTTCAAGGCTTGTGACAGCGCATTTGCTGTACTGCGAACTTGCTCTTTATAAATGTTCGTAATAATAATAATAATTTTGTTATTGGTTAGAAAATTACACTTTTGAATCTAATTTAGCGCTACCCCGCGACCTAATAGGCTGAGCCCTGCGATCCACTTTTTGTTCGCGACCCACAGTTTGGGAAACACTGGTCTAACCTACTGGCAACAAAAGCATGGACCAGAGATTCAGCTGCAGAGAAAGTGTAGAATGAATTACCCTAATCCGTATAAGTTGGTAAAAGCAATGATGTACACATGTTTCAAGATGTGAGCGATTAATTAAAAATCCAATACAAAATGTAAATTCCAGAAAGATTCAAACTGACATAGTGGACCACACTTTCAAATAAATCCACCGTTGTGAAATAATTGATGTCATGTTGCCTTAGCCATATTATTATTAACCCGTTCACCGTGCGCGACGGCTCAGCCACGTCGGTGCCATCTTTCGCTATTCGTGCGCGATGTGTCTGAGCTGTCCTGTAAGTTTTGTAGCGCTCTGTAGGAAATCGCTTCAATAAAATGACTTGCTGGGTTAGAATTGATGTATCTTTACCAAATGTTGACCGATTTTCAAACTTATTGATTTATTTTGTTCCACTGTTATCCCCCTACAACTTTGCCGCTCATCTGATAGGGGTTACCACTGAAAAATTTTTTCTACGGAGCTTTGAAAATTTTTTGGGAGGGGTGCTATTTTAGGCCGTAGAGTGGACCCTACTCTTAAATTTCTTTGTTATTCACAGATGGTTAGAAAGAGGATTTAAAAGGCTAAACAATGGCATATAACTCATCTTCTTAGATCTTATAATATTATAGCCTGAGATATCGCAAATTAAAAAAATTGACAGGTTTCATTTTTTAAGAACGTTTTTCCAAAAAATAATTCTCGGTGCGGTGAAAGCGTCTAAAAATTTTATCCTCGTTGAAGGGGTTAACAGTATGGGGCTGTCCATTAATTACATCAACAGAATATGGGAAGGAGGGTTTGAAAAAGTTTGACACTTGCTGACAGGGGAGGGTGTCAAGATAAATTGACATCAATAATTTCATTTTTACAATAAATTTAATAAATCAAAAAATTAATTTCCATAATTCTATTTTAGCATAGATTCCCTCACTCTGAAATGTATCAAATATTTTAGCTTGTAGGGGAGGGGGTTCAAAGGTTTTGACATAATTTCATTAGGAGGTCACTGAAAATTGACAGTTGTTTACGGGGGGTAAATTGCCTAAATTTTTGACATATTGGGCAGCCCCTTGTTGGGGGTTCATAGTTTTTGACTTAATTTTATTGGTCAATTAGGTTGGACAGTTGTTGACAAGGGAGGGGTCAAAAATTGCCAAAAATTTTTGATGTAATTAATCGACAGCCCATAGACTGGTCTCCAGTTACAGGCTAAATTTAACTTTTAAAGCACTAGTAGCTTTTGTCTTGAGTTGTATTTAATTATGTGCTTCATCAAACAAAGGAGCAGTGTTGGGTATGTTACTTTTGCAAAGTAATTAGTTGCTGTTACTTGTTACTGGGTTGAAAATGTAATTTGTTACTGCTACTTATTACAAAATTTCAAATGTAACATGTTACTGTTACAGCCATATAAGTAACAAAATTACTTTTTTGTTACAACTGACTATAATCGTTTTTAATTGATATCATGAACAATTTACATGGTTTTCGGTGGTTCTCAACTCATGGTCTGCGGACCAAAAGTGGTCCGCTAGAGTGGGTCTAGTGATCCACGGCAAATTCTTAAAAATCGTTAATAAAAATTAGACATATATTTTCCATGTCATTGGCATGGCCAAAGGGGGTTTTGGGGGTTAAAACCCCGTGGGTGCCTGGACCCAACATTTTTTAGAGCAAGCATCACAATTAAGTAAGGCGACTACCTTTTTTGCTTGTCAGGGCACTGGGGAAAGACGAAGATCACACGCAATGACAGTTTTTGCTTGTCATGGTTTTTCTCAATTTTCTGGCAGTCTCAAAGAAATTTTTGATCTTCAAAAGTGGACCGTGAGGCAAAGGGGTCTGAGAACCACTGATACAGATGACTACTGGAACTGTATTTCCAATACTAAATTAGCTGTCATGCATGGTATTAATCAAATTAATTGAAATTATCATATTCCAATGTCAATACTAAATAATGCCAACAGCAGTTTTAGTTTGTACAGCTAAAGACCACACCAGCAGCACATAGTTAACATAACATGTCAATGTCATATGACTCATGTCTCATATCAATCAATCAATCAATCATTAATTCTTCAATTGCCAGATCATTAAAATACTATTTCTCATGTAACAGACACTTGAATAAAGTAAGCATGTAGCAAAAATGATGTCAATTTTAATTAGTCAGAAATTGCCTATCTGCTCTTAGTAATGCCTGTCACTCAAAGTGGAAGTTGGGTGCGTTTTCTATGTAAATAGCTAGTTTATACAAACATCGCAGTGCGTGGGCGCATTTTCCACATGCATTGGATCAAACCAATTAAGTACGTAATGTATTGAAGTTAGCAAATTGAATTGCAGTCCATTAGAATTTAGAGCCATATAGACGACAACTTCAGAAAGTAACATTAAAGTAATTAGTACAAAATCTGTTACTCTTACTTCAAAAAAGTAACTATTACTGTTACTTTGTTACAAGATTTAATATGTAAAATTCCCATTACTTGTTACTCAAAAAAGTAATTGTCACAGTAATTTTGTTACTTGTAATTTGTTACTACCCAACACCTCAAAGGAGCACAATATGTTAAGGGATAGTGTACCGGGTACTCTAGAATAGTACAGATCAGCTAAGCATACATTTCATGATTGGACCAAATGCATGAAAGCCTGTTTGCATATCAACTGCATTTCATTCATTTCTTTGCTTTTAGACAGATGAAGCTTTACCAATGTTTCTCCTGAAGTTGCTTTATCATGCTTCTTGTGACATTTTGCATTCCTTTGAGGTCTTACTTTCTGTGCTTTCAGTGCTTACAGTGACTCATTATTTGTGTCACTTGCGAGGATAGAAGAATGATGACTCTAAGAGTGTGCAGAAAAGCGGCATGGCTGTACTCACCCTATTAAATTTTGAGTTATTTGGTGCAGCCAGGCTCAAATTAAAAAAATAATGGAGTAATGCCAGCATATCTGATTGAATTAACTTCTTTATTCTATATCTATATGCCACATCTACACATATAATATCAGATTGCTTTGTGTTTAACTTTTGATCTTTAGTGCTTTTTAATTGACAGCTATGGATGAGTGCTATATCAACCACCTGCCCATTCCCATCCGGTATGATTGTTCCTGCATTCACACTTGGTAAGTTTGGATTGAGTCTTTAGTTGTGAAGTTATTTACAACACTGAGGTTTCTGGTAATATTGCTTTATGACATTATGTTCAATGGTGTTGCACAGCAAGCAAATGCTGTATTAACCTTTTAAAGGGGGAATTAAATTTTTAAAGTCATCCCGCGTCGGGGGAATTAATTTTTGGAAATGGCGTTCATATGAAAACGTGAACATATACGTTATAAACTTACTAAATTTCAGGCTATATAGAAGCTAGAAAGATGCGGTTTGCACCGTTGTTGAGCATTTTTATTGCTCTTTCTATCCATCCATGCCAAAAGAAAAAAGTTGGGGTAGGGACCACTCTACACCCCAAAATCGGACCCCTCCCAAACATTTTGTTCAAATTTTGATCAAAGGCCAATAGCAAAACGTCTTCAGCTGTAAACCCCCAAATGTGAGCGATAGAGTTCTAGAGGAGTGTAATTGGAACAGAATGGTGCAAAAATTTTGAAGATCGGACCATATTTGGGGTAATTATGGAGTTTCATACCCAAGTACCAATTGCTTGCTGAAATGACAATTACGCGAACGGATTTTCAATGTGAAAAACCGAACAACTCCGTATATTTCAGGCTATATAGAAGCTAGAAAGATGTGGTTTGCACCATTGTTGAGCAATTTTATTGGGCTTTCGAACCATCCGTGCAAAAAAAATTTTGGGGGCTAGGGTCCACTCTACACCCCAAAATCGGACCATCTCCGACAAAAAAATTTCAAAGCTCAATAAAAAAATTTTTCAGCGGTGACCTCCCAACTGTGAGCGGGAAAGTTGTTGGGAGGTGTAATTGGAACAGAATAGTGCAAAAATTTTGAAGATCGGACCATATTCGGCGTAGTTATGGCCATTCTAGCCTCCGGCTGAAGATTTTTCCTATACATTTTCCAGCCTTGGTCAGTCTACAGTCAATATCCCTTGCATATATAGTCAGTATTATCGAAAAGGTGCTGCCGCCTATCGAATGGATGTGAGCTAACTCGGTCCCCGCGTTGGATTTTTGAAAATCGTGCAGATCCGCAGTATTCAGTCGCTTATATAGCACGCCGTTTATAGACGGCTAACCCCGTTTGGTCAAAGTTTTCCGCCGCCATCTTAAGACGGCTAACCCAAGGAAAAGGTTAAAATTATTACATTTTTCTCAAGCCTATACTTTCACAGTTTATCTAAGTAAATGAGCAAGCGAATTACTGTAAATTATTAAGATTTATTTAGTGATAATTATGAGCTCCAGCCTGATCGTGTGAGCATGAACAGTTTGAGTGCATATGCCAAAATTCTGTTATAGGAATTCTAAAGAAAAGGTCTTATCTAATGTCTTTATCACATTCTGCTACCTTTATAACTTGGTCTTAAACCTTTATGCTTCAGTCTAAACGCTTTGATTGGCAGCGTTATTTACCAAAAAGACAGTGCTTTTAAGTCTTACTACACTTAACAGCAGTTGCACTTGATGTTACAGTTACTAACAGCAAAGGTGATCATATACTCAAACAGTGTTTACTGGTCCTTTGGAATATTGTTAGAGCAGTGATCTGCAAAATTTTTTTTGTGAATGACCAAAATTGCATGGAATTTTTTGGCAAGCCAAAATTGTGAAGTAACATAATTTGTGAAACTGCAGTTACAATTACAAATTTACAATTATTATTATAGTCATAGACCTGGTACCATAACTAAATCGCGGATGACAAAATAGCGGAGACAAAATCGCGGAGACAAAATCGCGGACAACAAAATAGCGCACGACAAAATAGCGAAAAAATCGCGACAAAATAACGCACGGCAAAATAGCGGAAAAACCGCGACAAAATAGCGCCGACGTAATTGTGCGATAGAAACGGAGCTACGTGATTGATTGATATGAAGAGACCTTATTTAATTCTACGTTATTGATTGATATGAAGAGACATTTTTAACAGTTTAGTATATTTTTATACGTCTCTTTGATTAGCTTTGTAGTTGTATTAATTTTAATAAACATGTTAAATTGAAAGTTGTGCTCTCTATCGTTTCTTGCTTCGGCTATGTCATGTGAAGGATATTCAGTATCGTTTTTCCTATCGACTAACTATTCGGCTATGACTTGTTAAACATAATCAGTATTGTTGTGTAATTTGAGCTAGGGGAAAAGGGGTTTGCGGACTGAAATTCAAAAGAGGGCAGAGACTCCATGTACCTGCTATGCGAGTTTTGTGATGGTTGCAAAGTTAGCTGGGGGGTTCAACGCCCCCCCCACCGCCCCGGCAATTCCAGCACTTGTATTTCCTATCAACCAAATACTTGGCTTTGAAAGTTGTGCTCTCTATCGTTTCTTGCTTCGCGCTATTCTGCGCTATTTTGTCTGCGCGATTTTGTCTCCGCGATTTTGTCGTCCGCGATTTTGTCTGGACACCCATAGACCTATATGCAGGCCTATTATATGCTGTACATACTTTATACTGCTGACCTTTGCTCTTTGATTAGCTCATTTGGCTTCACTGAGCACCTCTATGCTAATGACATTCAAATTTACTGACATGGCCCTCGCTCTTCTCAGTCTCAGCTCACTCAATCAGTAGACAATGTAATTCCAACTCTTCGGGATTGGATGTTTTCCAATAGACTTCGACTGAACCCTGATAAAACTCAACTTATCTGGCTTGGTACTAAACATCTGCACTCAAAAATTGAATATGACTTACTGAATTCTCTCTTTCCTAATCTGTCTTTCTCAAATTGTATCAAAAACCTTGGTATTTACTTTGACAGTAACTAGACCTTCAAGGAGCATTTTGCTAGACTCTCTCGATCCTGCTTTTCACCAACTTAGGCAAATTAGGGTTATTCGTTCTTCGCTTTCTTTATCTGCAGCCAAATCTCTGGTTCATGCTTTTGTGGCTAGTATGTTAGACTATTGCAATTCTCTTTATCTTGGCCTGCCCAAAAGCCTGCTCTCCATTCTGCAATCTGTCCTCAATGCTGCGGCTTGTCTTGTGGCTAAAGCTCCTTGCTACTCTAGCATCTCAGACTTTATGCTTAACACCTCCACTGGCTTCCAATTTCTGACCGCATTAAATTCAAACAAGTAATTATTGTTTCTGCAGTACTTTGAGGTCAGGCACCGTCTTACATTACTGAGCTTTTCAAATCACTCTCTTCTGCTGCTCATCGCCTGCTCCGCTCCACTGATCAGAAGAATGTTTATGTTCCCAGATCACGCACTGCTCTTACCCATCGTCGGGTTTTTGCAGTGACTGGACCCTCCCTCTGGAATGCCTTGAACCCATCCATTCGGGCCTCACTTCTTACTTCCTCGTTCTGTTCAATGCGAAAGCTAGAGTCTCACTACCTTATCACGCGAGACCAATGCCAGGAGCACCTCTGAGAAGAAATATAAGAGGCACTATATAAATGCTCCATTACATTATATTATATATTATATGATTATTTATAAACGCAACTATAAACGATAACAATAAACAGCAAAAACTAAAACCAGGGTGGTCAGCAAAACAGGAGAAAAGATGCAAATAACTCTAGAAAGTACAGAAATTGAACAGGTCAAAAGCTTACATATGACGTAGGAGGACAGGTAACAAGCAATGGAAGCCACCAAGAAGACATCAAACAGAAAATAGCAAAAGGATTACAAACAATGGGAAGACTGAAACGCATCAGGAACTCTAAAGAAATCAAAATAAGCACCAAAATTCAAATCTACAATGCCATTGTCATTCCACAAATACTATATGGATATGAAACTAGGGTCACAAAAAGAGAAGTTGAAAAAAGACTACTCGTTGCAGAAATGAGCTGCCTAAGAAGAATTCTTGGAGTTAGCAGACTTCAAAAACTTAGAAATGAAGATATATAGCAGCAGATTGGGCTAAAGAATACCATCATGGATAAACTCTGAAAAAGGAGGCTAACATAGTATGGACATGTAAACAGGATGGAAGGCTCAAAACTTCCCAAAAAAGCACTCTACACATACAAGGAAGGTAAAAAAAGGAAGACAACATGGGCAAAGAGACCCAAATGCCATAAGACGACTAGAAACAGAGGACCTAGCTGTTAATTTTCATGTGGAAAATAGTCAAGTAGTCGAAAGATGCGAATGCTGTATAAAGGCAAAGATGACAAAGAAATCTTTTCCAAGAAAGTCAGAATCAAGAACTACAGAAAAACTGAGTGAATGCATTGTGAATTTTTCAGCCCATTTTTGTCCGGCTTTGTCCTCCTTTATGACCTCTGATGTCCTCCCTTGGACATGGAGGTATCTGGCAACCCTAACTGAGAATAATAGCACGCAATATGTAACAAATCACTTTGCCCATATGTGTAATTACGGTCGCCTCTCTTCTAAACGGCTCCCAGAAACCAATGCGCTTTCTAATTTTGAATTTGTTGTGTCATAAAAGTCCGCTGAGAATCATAGCAAGCAATATATAGTCTAAAGCTGTGCTAAGGCTGAAAGCCAAAATCGTGTTAGTGTGGGTAGTAGTAGTAGTAGTAGACTTCTTTAGCGCCATTTTAGTAGTACATCTGCACCAGTCGATGGTCGCTTCAGTGAATAATCTTAGTCGTGAATCATTGTCCGTGGTGAATCGAGGTTGTAATCCAGTCGTACTGTGATCAACCGTCTGCTATTCTATTCTATTCTCTAGATAATTTATTTAACGCTATAGCATAGCTAGAGCTAAAGTCGAGAGCGTTTCACAAATGTTCATAAAATATGCAAAATAAAGAGGGCAGTCACGAAAGCCTCGAAGTATGTAATCGATGTCACTGAAGTGGGAAGAGCATTCCATAGAAGAGGGTTGCTGTGGGTCATGGATCTTTCCCACAGCATCACCATCTTGCATGGAGGAGGGACATAAAGGCGAAGTCGCTTGCTTGATTGCAGCTGTGGTCAAACATCCTGAACCATTATGACATACCCCCCCCCCCCGGTCACTGATAGAATTATTAGTTGCAGTGACCAGAGGGAAGTATGGTTATTTAGTTGGGTGTAAAAGTTCAGAGATCATGATGAAGATTGCTAATTTACTAATCACGGGTATCCAGGTGCCCATAAAAAAATTGGATGTTTACCAGGGCAGCTTTTTAAGAAAATTGACAGCCCTAGTAAGACTTTATGTCATTATCTTAAACCATTATGAATGGCTTTATTTAAATGTTCATATCTTGGTCTTGAACCTTCATGTCTTGGTGAAGCTCGTAAAAATAGTGCAGTCCTGTGTGGATCAATAGGATAATAATGCATATTAAATTTACATAGGTGTATATTTTTTGGAATCGATATGTTTAAGAGACCAAGACAAAGAACAAGGCTTTTGAATTCAAGACTAAAACCAATACCTTAAGACATTTAAAATTTAAATTTATATTTTGTGTGCTTGTACCTGCTTAGGAGTTCTTTTAGGAAGGGAAATATTAGCTAATTACAATAACCTATTTTCACACCAAATCGCTACAACTTATATGTGATTTTACAAGAAGAGGCCATTTTATGCAACCTATAATAGTATGCGACTTATAAAAAAACATTTTTACAAATATCAGGAAGTCCTCTAACATAAATAATTCTACTGGTAAATTGTGGTAATTATAAATCCAGCAACACCCTAACTGCTAAATTAGTGTGTCATGAGGCTTGTAAAAAATAATTTAAATTAGAAATAGAGTCAAAAGAAGAAGTTTGTCTTTCTTCATTGCTACATTTACTCATGTTTTGCGGTGTTGCCAGATACTTTTTCAAAACCCACAACCGTTGGTCGAGAAAGTAGCCCAAAACTCGCCCAAAGGTTGTTAGCATTTCGTGCTCAATACAGCTGCTCGGGTCACCTTCTGCAGCCCCTGTGGAGCCCATGTGACCTCCCTACTGCGTGACCAGCTGCACTGGCTTCGAGCCCGGGAGCACATTATCCAAAAACGCTGTTGGCTTACCTTCCGAACATTAAAGGACCCGCACTGTCCACAGTACCTGGCTGAGCTAGTCCTAAGATCAACATCGAATGCATGGAGGTCGGCATCACTCCAGCCATCGTGTCCTACTGCTTGTCCCGCCTCCGTCGCAGACCCCAAAGTCAGGTCCTTGTCACTCGGGAACCCGTTGCTCTGGAATGCCTTGCCGACCGCAGTGACTGAGACCCACTCAGCTGGGCTGTTCCTGAGAGAGCTACATGTAAAGACACATCTTTTTAGTTTAGGATATGGCTGACTGTATGTGCAGTGCCCTTGTCATAGGCCTTAGCCTAGTGCACGGCGCTATAGAAGTTGTCTTGAAATAAATAAATAAATAAATAAAATACTATGAAATTGTATAAATAAGTAAGTAAGTAAGAACTTTAATTAAGAAAATAATAGACAGCAAAGGAGGGCAATGTGAAACAAAAACAGATCAACATACAAAGAAAAAGAAAAAGTGCGGTATAGTGCTGCCTAACACTAGATCCAAAGGTTTAGCGGTTTTAAAAGCGTTACCGGGGTATTTATTTATTTCTGCTAAATATTCTGTCAGTAAGTTCATTAAAATTGAGAATGAATTGATTATGATCTCAACCGATTACACTGATTAAGAATCAATTGATTTGGAAGAAAACTATTACTACATCACGTTCTGAACAAGCAATTTGATTGCGATGTACAGAATTTCGGATTTTGGAGTAAATGAGTCATTCTAAGCCAAACAAATGTGGTAATTTGGGAAACCAGAGACAGAGAGAGGGCCATGAGGCGGTTAGCCCAGTGCATTCATGCTTTCACTGGGGCGACCCTCTTCTCCCCCACACACTTCACTGGCCATCGTCAATCGAGGCATTGAGGGAGGGTTATGAAATGCGATAGGTTATAACGGTCCAACGAAGCTGCTTCTGCTGATGAAACAGCCTCTCCTACCGTTTAATTAATCCACACACCAGCTATTAAATAAGATCAGGGGTCACTGGCGTCACTGTTTCAGATCATTCATTTAGCGTATTTTTCCAGAGGCATAGCGAGGAGTGGGGGCATGTGCCCCCAGGCGCCGAAGTGAGGGGCACCAAAATCGGGTTTTTGGATAAACAATAAACAAGAAGAAGCAATTGCGACAACCTTTTTTTGCTCGTCAGGAGCATAGATGCATGTGATGGCTTTTTTTTGCTCGTCAGGAGTTAAGGGCGCCAACAGTACACCTTGCTCCTGGGCGCCGGATACCCTTGCTACACCTCTGTATTTTTCACAGCCCTGGCCTGTAAAAATACTTCATCTAAATTAAATTTCTTGTTTGTCTTATGGATGCTGATAAGATAGAAGATTTATTTATGTTTAAGATTTAAGTGGGAATAACTGCATGTGGATATAATGATACTTTGACACCAGGGCACATGGCCTATATTCATGTGCGGTTTATCTATGAAAATATTTACATGCTACTGGATTTCTGCGGCCTGTACCAGTAAATGTGGAGCAGCTTATAAGCACAAGCGGTGATTTGGCGTGAAAATACAGTACTTAGTGGCATTTCTTATAGTACATTCATGAGAATAACTTATCCTGGATCATAGTATCTTTTTATATATTTTAAAATATTTTGATATAATTGACATTCATTTGTCCAGCAGGATTACTTTAATTAACTAGATTTAGAAACTATTGTATTCTGTTACAGTAATATTTGGTTGCAAATATACTTTTTATAAGGAAGGATAAATTTGTTAACTTGTAGGTGCTGCTTTTGGTCGTTTGTATGGAGAGACTTTGGGCATATTATTTCCTAATGGTATAAGTGGAGCACAAATTGTTCCAGGCGGATATGCCCTGGTTGGTTCAGCTGCCTTTGCAGGGGCTGTCACTCATACTTACTCAACAGTTGTCATTGTCTTCGAGTTGACTGGACAAATTGGACATGTTTTGCCTTGTGTCGTTAGTATGCCTGTTCAATCCCAATTATGTTTCTGGTACCTACCAACTCACACATGCTTAATATAATTATTGTCTGAGTGACAAAAGTTATAAAGAATTTTTACATACTTTTAGATTTAATTAGCATTTATTTCTTGTCCTCATTGTTCAACCAATAAACTTAATTTATTTCACTTGTCAATAGGCATAACTTTCTTCTCTTCTGTCCATGATCTCAGCATAATTCTGGACTTGGAGTTAACCTTTATGCAACATATTAACTCACTTTGTCGCAGTTGTTTCTATCATCTCTGCCAGCTCAGTCATTCAGCATACACTTGACATATCTTTTGCTTTTACTTTGGTTCATGCTTTTATTTACTTCAGGCTTGACAATTGTGGTTCACTTTTTGCCAGTTTGACAACTTTGGCTTGTTTTTTTGCCAGTCTTTCATTGGTGCAACTTGGTAAACTCGAAATGCTTCTTCATTTGGGTGCCAGGATTATTGCTCCTGTAGCAAGACATGATCACATTAGTGATTATATGAAGATTGTTCTACATTGGCTGCCTTATCTGGCCTGAGTTTTGTGTCTTTAGAGCTGTTGCACTTTCTCTTGTTGGTGTGGCCCCATGTATCTTTCAGATCAACTCCACACACTTACATGTAGCTCAATCACTGGTTGGCCATTTCTTTGGTTCAAGCCCCTCAAGCCCTTCTTCTTCTTGTGCCACAAGTACAAACCTCCTTAGTCCTGAAAAGAGGTTTTGAGTCAATCAGCCTTATTCTCTGAAATGCTCTTAACCCACCTGTACGTAACTTAGCAACTGCTGATCTATGGCCATCTTTTAAGAACTACTTTAAACTCATCTTTTTACCAATATGCAGTACCGGTAATCACAGCTGGAGTGCTTCTGAGTGATTCTTCAGAAGAGGCACTATGCATGTGTTCTGTTACATTACGTACTGATTTTTAAGGTTTGAATAGAACAAGTTTAGTGAAACTAAATACGTTTTAAAATTATTAAATAAAACTGAATTGTGCATGTTTGACAATGACTTTCATGCCATTGCATCCAATTACCATATTTTCGCGCATATAAGATGCATGTTATACGATTTTTTACATGTTTAGCGCCCTTGATGCGTCTTATACGCGTGGGTGTCTTATCTAAATATTTTGGAACACGATGGCTTCAGGTTAAATTGTCTGATAAAGAGTAGCAATAAACTATGCAGGACCTACCCCAGTTAACATCAGAGTGAAACTTTCTTTAAATGTCCAGTTTTAAGTGGAATTGGACAAATGATTGTTTGCTGAGGTTACTGAATAGAGAGTCAGTACTTGATACTAAAACAATTGATGTAGCCCTATAATTATAGCTTTAGGGCAGCCGACGGTGGAGGGAAATTCTTGCAATTCAAGACAATCTCTGTTTGTCTGTCAGTCTCTCTCTCTCTCTGTCTCTCTCTCTCTCTCTCTCTCTCTCTCTCTCTCTCTCTCTCTCTCTCTCTCTCTCTGTCTCTGTCTCTCTCACTCTCTCCACCGGCAGTCACATTTAACTGAATGAGGATAGATCTTTTCAACAGATCTTTTGTCTCTGCCATTTTTCCTTCAGCCTGGAAGCACTCCATTGTGACTCCACTTTTAAAGAATACTGGCCTCGATGCTTCCTCTCCAGGTAATTACAGACCAGTTTCAAATTTAACTTTTCTGTCAAGGATCCTGGAAAAACTGGCATTAAAGCAGTTAACATATTATATGGATTGTAACAATCTCCTTCCTCCTCATCAGTCTGCCTTCAGATCGGCCACTCTACTGAAATGGCTCTACTGAGAGTTTTCTCCGACCTTGCAGCTGCCATGGACAAAGGCCACGTTTGTGCTTCTGAATTTCTCAACATGTCATCTGCATTTGATGCAGTCGATCATGAAATTCTGCTGCATCGTTTGAAGATTTCGTTTGGCATTACATCGAAAGTGCTTGATTGGATCAAGTCCTATTTATCTGAAAAGACTCAGTCAGTTATCTTACCGGGATCCACAACAACCGCAAAGGTGATCCTCTATGGCATACCACAATGATCATTTCGTGGTCCGATCCTATTCTTACTGTACACCACGGATCAGTACAGAATAATTGAAAAGCATGGTCTACAGTCTCACTTCTATGCAGATGACTGTCAGATATATTCAAGTTGCCTAAAAGAGCATAGTCTTGATTTGGCTGAAGCTATGGAGACCTGTATCGACAGTTTGGATGAATGGCTGAGAAAAAATGAATCCAGCAAAAACAGACTTAATGTGGTTCAGCTCTTCTTGGAATCAGAATAATTTTCTACATCATGATCTTCACATCAAAGATGCAAACATCCCTGCATCAACACATCTACAAACTCTTGGAGTAATATTTGACTCAAAGCTGTCATTTACTGCACAACTGTCAGATCTTGCTTCATAATATTGCGAAGGCTCAGAGAAATATGAGAGTTTCTTCCTACAACTGAATTTGCCAGTCTGGTGACATGTTTTGTCATGCCCAAAGTGGATTACTGTAATAGTCTTCTCTGTGGCCTACCTGACTACGAGTTGAATCGCCTGCAGTCGGTACTGAATGCAGCTGCAAGACTTGTCTTTGGTGCTGGACGTCATGACCACATCACCCCACTAACTCACCGGCTTCACTGGCTCAAAGTTCGAGAGAGAATCAAATAGAAACATTCTCTTCTTGCATTCAAGTCCATAAACCAGATTGCTCCAGAGTACCTTCAGGAATATTTCATACTGACAACATCATGAAAGTTTCAACTGTCCCTGCGGTCTGATGCTCAAAGTCTTATGAAGATACCTCACTGTAAAACATCACTCGGTTCCAGGTCATTTGCAGTGTCAGGATCAAAGACATGGAACGATCTACCGATAATTGTGAAATCATCCTGTTCTCTGACATCCTTTAAGAAAAATCTTAAGACTTATTTGTTTAGAAAATCTTATTCTCTTCTGACTTAGATTGTTTTCCATTCATATTTTTTGTTGATGACTGCTATTTTATTTATTTTCATTGGACTCTGTACTGTGCCCTTGCTCCTGGCATTTTGGTAATATGGTGCACAAGAAATTTTCAGTTTAATAATAATAATAATAATGATTAAACAGGATTCTGAATAGATTCTGTAATAAATAGTTAAGTAACTTACGTGTAGATGTTATTTGATGGTCAACAACAGTGGACGGTAGCCCTTCCAATTCAAGACAATCACTCTCTGTGTCGCTCTCTCTGTCTGTCTCTATCTCTGTCTGTCTCTCCCCTCCATCTCTGTTTATCTCTCCGCCGGCAGCTACATTCAACTCAAGTCTCTCTCTTTCTCGGTCTCTCTCTCTCTCTCTCTCTCTCTCTCTCAGCCAGTAGCAACATGGAAATGAAAGATGATTAAAAATTGGTCACATTACTGAATAAAGATTTAGTATTAGGTGTCTAAATTATTGATGTAAGTCTATTTTGGCATCAAGGCAGCTGAAGGAACCCCTTCCAATTCAAGACATCTCTCTTTCACTCTCTCTGTCTTTGTCTCTCTCTATCCCACCCCTCGCTGTTTATCTCTCTGCCAGCAACTTGGGTGTAGACAATATTTAACAATCATGACAGTGGAGGGAAGCCCTTCCAATTGAAGACAATCTCTCTGTCTGTCTCTCTGTCTATCTCTGCCTGTTTGTTTCTTTCTTCCTCGATCTCTGTTTAGCTCTCTACCGGCAACCGCATTTAACTCAAGGCTCTCCCTCCCTCTTTCCCTCCCTTTCTCTCAGCCGGCATCATCAAGGAAATGAAAGATGATCGAATACAGATTTAGTATTAGATGTTTAAAATATTGATGTAGGTTTATTTTAGCATTATGACAGTCAACAGAACCCTTCCAATTCAAGACAATCTCTCTCACTCTCTCTCCCTTTCTCTCTAACTCCCTGTCTTTGTATCTTTATCTCATTCTCCTCCCTCTCTGTTTATCTCTCCGTCAGCAGCCATATTAAACTCAAGTCTCTCTATCTATCTGTCTATCTCTATCTCTATATCTTAGCCGGCAGCCACATATGATTGAAAGAGGATTCTAATTAGTCAGGGCACTGAATAGAGATTTAGTATTACAGTAGATATTTAAATGATTGTTGTAAGTCTATTTCAGCATTATGACAGTCGACAGAACCTCTTCCAATGCAAGGCAATCTCTCTCCCTCCCTATTCTATCTCCCTTTCCTATCTCTAGCTCACTGCCGGTAGCCACATTCAAGTGAGATAGGATTGTAATTAACCAGGCTACTGAATAGAGATTCAGTATTTGACTCTGTTGGTGCATCTATGGGGCATCTTATCCATAATTTTTTAAACACAAATCATCAAAACCTGTGTCTTATAATTAGGTGTGTCTTATACTTTGGTTCATCTTATATGCATGAAAATACGGTATATGTAAATTGCTTTCACTTCTGCAGTGTTATTGATTTTCTTCTATTTCTTTACATTTACATGTTTTTCTTTGCAAACTGTGTTTTTTATGTAGAAAAATTCATGATATATAATTATAATTTACTTTAACTTAGAAGCTGTTCATCTTTTGCAGTTGTGTGAAACTGGCAAAGAGCCAAACTTTAATGAACTCTAAGTTCTGTCCAATGTTGATTATTTTGATTTATAGCTTGGCAGATTCATGAACCATTCTATGTATACTTGTTTTTCACTGCTTTGTTCTTATATTACACTTCATTTACTACTGACACATTTTATGCTTTTTTAGATATTGCAACTACCGGTAAGCTTAGAGTGACATAGTATTTAAGGAGTGCTGGACTGCTGGTGGTATAAGAATTGTAACTTGTATTATGTATCTACTGTATCTATCATTAATGACAGTGAATATCTATGAAATGACAAGTGGAGATTAAAATTTTCTCATGCACATGGGTCTGTATGAAGCATAAAGTGTCTCATCAGGGTACAATAACACCGGCTAGCTTTGTCGAGGTGAAAGCAAGGCAGAATGCGTAAGTCCCTTGTGCCAGTATACAGCCACTCTACAGACAAGACCACTAGGACTGCCTCGGCATTCACTGTATCTGGGTAAAAAGTATGCCAATTCTCTTAATTATAACTTTAAGAAAACTTGACCGATTTTTATAACAATTTTCAGTTTGAAACAGGAAAGAATTGGCTTCAGATAGACGCAAACATTGTCTGTAAAAGTTTGCAACGAGTATTCAAAATATCCACCGCCAGAATTGACACATGATTTCAGATGTTGTCGCCATTGATGAATTGCTGTTGCAAGGACATTGTGATTGAGCTTTGTCCACTCATTCACCAATCTTTGCTTTGGTTCTTTCATTTTGGAAATGCATGACTGTTAGACCATTTGCTCTAGAATACCCCATAAAGAGTAGTCCACCAGGTTCAAATCTGGTGAGTTTGGTGGCCACAGTTCAGGTGATATGAAAGCAGGAGTCTCCCTGTGCTGTAATTCAGTGGTGTCATGAGCACGATGTGCCGGAGCACCATCCTGTTAAAAGATGTACCAATCGCCAAAAACAAAGTGAATAACTAATAGTAGCATCTTCATTAGCAATGTTTCATGGTAATTGGTGGCATTGATTTTCACATCATGATCCAAAAGATGCAGATCATCAGTGGCAACAACATCTGAAATCATGTGTCGATTCTTTCAGTGGACATTTTGAATATTCGTTATAGCTTTTTCATATAATGTTTGTACAAGACTCACTCCTTCACTCTGGGAGCACTCACTGACAAGATGGTATAGCCTTTACCATCAGCCCCCTACTTAACCAGTAGCATTATAGCTTACAATCTTGGCCGCCCATCTCAGAACGTCTCCTGTAGTCCAGATTTTCTCACAAGTATGGCCACCTAATGGTCCTCATTACCTGTGTGCCAACCAAGGTTGCAGATGATGCCGCTAAAGACTCATTTTATCAGCAAGTCTCCGCTGCCATCACCACAGTTCCACATAATACACATCATTACTGGCACAATGTACCTGACCCCAATTCTCTGGCTTCCAGTCCTGGCAAACATCGCCCACCTGACCTCCAGCAGGTAGGTGATCGTACCTTCCCAGTTACTGCCACGAAGATCTGGAATAGTCTGCCTTCTACTATACAAAACTTGTCATCACTCGATACATTCAAGAAGCACCTGAAGACATGGTTATTCCAGACTAGCTACATGTCTCATGTTAATAACTAACAATGTAATGTGTTCACACAGTCCACTATTGGATAAGTTACCACATAAATCTTAACTTTTAATAATAATAATAATAATAATAATAATAACAGGCAGCAGCCAAAAACAGCTTTATCCTCAGAATAAAAGAGCATAAGGCTACTTTACATTCCAATCAGCTGTCCTGGAATCTGCTGACAAAATCGTCGGGTCATGGCAGAGCGTCCGTCTGCGATGGCTTACTACTGACACCTTCAAAATACGTTAACTTAATCCTCAGGATAAAAGAGCACAAGGAGCCAAACTAAAAAACGATCATCCTGAGATGAAAAATAGCCGGCATTTTCATGGCCAAGACTGAGAAGATCGACTTTCTTTCTAAGATGGCAGACAAAGCAGCAGTCAACAAATATCTACCGCTAATAAGATGGATTGACCAACTTCAGCAACAAACTGGCACCACCTCTGCCTCCCTATGGCATCGAGCCATTGCATGGGACCATGGTCAACCGGTGACGCCATGTATAGATTAAACTGGTTTCCAAAATATGACACATGGGCCAGGTACAGCTAGGGTTGCCAGATATCCAAAGTCGAAATACGGGAGATTGATTTCCGCGCCAACTCCACGGTCCAGTTCATTGTTAAGTATTATGGCTAGAGCTATACTACACTACAGTACTATAGAGTATAGACTAGGAAAAGCAATAAGCAACACTGTTCAATGCACTGCATCATCTGCATGTAATGAATCAATATTACAAACAAGTTATAATAATATCACAGACTTCCTAACAAGTCCTAAGTTCCTATTCCTAACGTCAAATGGTTTACAGCCCTACAGTAGGCCTACACAAACAAGTAACAATTACGAATATACACGGTATATATGCCTACTTTACACTCTGTAGTGTAGTCTGTAGTAATGGCAAATGGCAACTACCGTAGCTGAACCGTTCGTATAATTAATCATTGTCAATATTTCAAAGAGTACTTTGCTTTCTGTAGCGTCTTGTTGTCGCCCAGACAGTAAGAGTAGAATTCTGAACAAGTTAAAGAGCATTTGAAGTAAGCAAAAAGCTCATTTTTTATTAGTTAGACAGGCGCTCTGTTTCTAGTATCAGTACATTTGGAGTTCATCACTGAGAAACCTATTTCAACCAGAGCATTTGAAGCTGAATTGCTGAGAACAAAGGACACGAGTTCTTGCTATTAGGTACTCCAGCTCAATTGACTAAATTTGAATCTCTGAAATCTGTAGTATTAGGAGATTCCACTGTTGTTCCTAGAAGTACTTCTGCTTGCAACCTTGGTGTGACCTTGATCTGGTGAACCTTGGTGTGGTTCCCTCTCTTTTACTAGTAACATAAATTCAGTCTGCAAAATTTCTCATTATCATATTCGGGACATCTATCGCATCAGACATCTCCTCCCTAAGCCTGTTCTTATTCAGTTAGCCAATGCATTGGTATCTAGTCGCCTAGATTATTGCAATTCCCTGCTTTTTGGCATCACAAATTCAAATATGCAGAAACTCCAGAGAGTACAAAATTCTTTAGTTAGAGTCATATCCAAAACTCCAAGATTCGAACATATAACTCCATCAAGACAGTCCCTACATTGGCTTCCTATCAAATACCGAATTAATTATAAAATTTGTCTTTTGGTATTTAAAACCATATCATATAATGAACCCTAGTACCTTAAGATGCGACTAATCCCTCGACCTACTGCTCAATCCACTAGGTATTTGGCAGGACTTTCATTTGTTGTTCCTTATTCTCGCAGTCATTGGCACTAGTTGTTTCTCAGTGTGTGGCCCTAAGCTTTGGAATTCATTACTTCGTTAAATTCATCACTTCATAAAACTAAAAATTTATCATCTTTTAGATCTGGTCTTAAAACTTACCTGTTTGACTTGGCTTATCCCCCTTAGATTGCTCCCCCGCTGTTCTGACTGATCTTCCGGATTGACCTGGCTCTAATTCTTTTTGGATTTGGTGCACCATGCGGCTGATGCCCTGGGCATTATGATAGTGGCGCCATAAAAATTGATTGATTGATTGATTGATTGATTGATTGATTGATTGATTGATTGATTGATTGATTGATTGATTGAATAGGACCTATGTATGTTCAGCAATTTCGTTTTGTCAATACAGCTAAACACTTTAATCCAGCATTCTTCAACTGAAATTTCACTTGGCAACAGATTAGTAATTCCCTGCGGTAGTAGGCTACTAATTCGCAGAGCCATAACTAGGGGGCAGGGGCGCTGACCGGTGGGAGGGGGGCGCATTTAGGTTGAGAACAAATAAAAAAATAGCTGTGCGGAATACTGTGCAGAATAATTAAAAAAGGTAATCAGCCCGAAAATAAATGGATAAGTAAACTCTGTGATGACTAAAAAAAGGTCATCACCGAAATTTAGGGGCGCAAAATATAAATCTTGCCCCGAGCGCCGAAAACCCTAGCTACAGCTCTGCTAATTCGTCAAACAAAGCATTTAGATCAATGGCCAATTGCAACCTCTCGGCAAATGAAACAGCTTCATCATGTGTAATGACTCTTTCTAGTGTCAATGCTTGGAGTTTGCTTAAAATGTTCGCATCAGAAAAGTCAAATCTTTTGTTAATGTAATTCAAAAAATGCTCATTCACATACAGCATTTCACTTTCAATCACCTGGCATTGATTGGCTTCTAGCAACTTCAATTTTTGCTTAGCTGCTGTTCAAGTAAGTAAGAAGTAGAGGGGTATTGCTGCCTGCCTCAGAACCTCTATTAACTTTTATTTTACGTTTTCTCATGCCGGAAAATGTAGTATTGTTTCGATTTTAAACTGCGTCTCAATTAAGTCTATTGGCCTAGCCGAATACGGGAGATTTGGTCTTCCGCGTGGCATCCGTCCAAAAGGCGGGAGATTGGGGCTGAAATACAGGAGCTCCCGTAAAATACGGGAGATCTGGCAACCCTAGGTACAGCCCACCATGGTCTGTAATTTAACCCATTGCAAAAATGAGAATCATGCACAAATCATACTAAATCTATTCTAATAAATTTAATTTCTTGTGCTTGTGGCCTGCCAAGGCTTCAGAAATCACCAATGTGGCTCCTGGATTACAAAAACTTTGGAGACCTCTGGTGTAAATTATGATTTTCAACCCCCCCCCCCTCTCTTCTATACTCTTTTTCATTTTAGCTATTGGTGGCAATGAGGATTTAAAATTGCAGAATTTTACTGAAGCATGACATTTAGTAAATGAATCTGAGTTCTTTTGGGACACTTTGAAAGAACTGGTCATCCATTTTATTATGCAGGCTGCAGTGTGGGAAACTGATTTAAAACAACCTTGGGATTCTATTCTGTATTTATATAATTACTCCATATTTTGAATGAAAACAACGTATAAATTTTCTGACTCACTGACTGATTAATTAATTTATAAGGCAATTGATTCAGTAACTTTTTGATTTATAGAGTAATCAATCAACTGATAGAATTTTGCAATAACCGTGGCTTAGCTTGATCTGCTTTTATAATAGCTAAATGAATTTAGGAAGATGAAGAGATTACATTTAGATTTGTTCTGTTTTCTTCAGATTGCAGTTGTGATTTCTAATCTTGTTTCTCGTTCTTTAACACCATCGGTCTATGATGCCATTATACAGATTAAGCATCTTCCATATCTTCCACCATCAATTACGTCAGAAACAGTCAAGTCAGTTCACATCTCTGTAACTTCTCTGGTCTTTTTAGGTTTTGTTTCAATTACCCATATGCTCATTGTTAATATTAAAGCAGGTTTTCCAAAAGATTCTTTTAAATTATTTCTGATAATATAATTTAAGTTAACCAAAATATAATTTTTGTCAGAAGACCTCCTTTTTCATATATAGAGGTGGCTAAAATTGAATTTTAGAGTAATAGACAAATGCAACCAAGTAGGTCATAGATTCTAGCACCATCACAGTTCACAGTGCTCACAGATTGTTTATGAGCTGGTTTCCAAAAATATTTTTATACATACATACATTGGATATTTATGTTGTTCTTGTTCAATAAATGTTTACAAGCACTTTACAATGTCAATCATAAACACATTTTAAAAAGTGAGTCTTCAACTGATTGCGGAAAGCGACAGGCAGGCAACTTTAGGTTCTGTAGCGCTGGTGGAAGGGCATTCCAAGCATGAGTCCAGCTTACGAGAAAGCACGTTGCCCATAACTGTCCGCAGACGAGGTTTATGGTATTGGCTGGTAGAGGCAGATCATAAGCCTAGTATACCCCTGGCAGTTGATGTTGACTGAAGCCGGTCAGTCAAATAGGTCGGGCAAAGACCATACCATGCACAAAGCATTAGGAAACACAGTTTGTGTTGTATCCGTGACTGGGCCGGAAGCCAATGAAGTTCATGAAGCGCCAGAGTGACATGGTCTCTAGGTTTCAGGTCTAGCACTAGATATGTAGATTATGTAGATTTTTCACAAATATCAGCAGATGTTTTTAATTAAATTAAGTCAAGAATTAAAACTCTACTCATAACTTTAGCTTACCAGTACACCTCAGTAGAATAACTAACCAGAAAAACCTGTGAAGCTTCACTAGCATAGTCTTAACTTACTCAATCATCAAGTTGTCTTAGCTCTATGTACCAGCAATATCTAATTAAATGCTTATTTTCATATATATATATGACACACATATGACACACATATATGGCACACCATATATACATTTATATATAGTTAGTTAGTTAATGACAAGTTAGTTATCACAGATTTATATACCTTGAATTGTCTTATATTTAGAGTGAAGCCAGTGCTTACCATTGCATTTTGGAACAATGAAGTTAACAAGTGAGTTTTTAGTCTCTTAGTGAATGCAGCCAAGTTGGACGCGTTGGTGACACTATCTGTTAACGCGTTCCAGAGAGCCGGGTTATTTAGAGTAACAGAACGCTTCCCCAGTTTGGCTGTTCTCGATGCAAGGAGGCACCATCTTTTCGGAGTGCAACTGTGAGGATATTTAGATGCCGCAAGTGATTTCTGTGGATGGAGGCATACAAAATGTCACCGACAAGGTAGTCTGGACAGAATGGGTCATAGAGTGCTCTGAACATGAACCAGCACCTCTTGTAGATTACAAAATCCAGAATGCGGAGCCAGTGTAATCTGTTAGGGTTGAGGGAGTGATGACATCCCCACCTGGTCTGAAATTTTATTCCCATGGAAGCATTCAACACCATCTGCAGGCGACATTTTGGTATCTGGTGTTTGTTACTATTACATTTTATTCAATTATAACCAGTGCCTGACAAACAGGTCGCGACAGATTAATAAAGAGGTATTCTACTTGCTGTTTGTATTTGGCTATGAGATTGGTAGAAGGACTTGTGCTCGAGGCTGCTGATATGGTTACGGAGGGACTGTGACTTGTCTAATAGTACTCTGAGAAGACGGACCTCGGTCGCCGGGACAATAGGGATCTGATCGATGATGAGCGGCACATGGCTAATTAGATGCGTCTTCTTTGGGGTGGTAATCCAGAGAACTTTCGTCTTGTCTGGGTTGAGAGCCAGACGATTTGCCTCAGTCCAGAGTTTGATTTTGGCTATGCACGCTGTGATGTGGTCACATAGTTGTTCCGTGTCCCTGGCAGGGCAAGAGGCGAGGATCTGTATTCTGTACATCATCTGCGTAAGCATGAGGGGCTAGACAGCACTCCTCGACAATCCGTCCAATGTCTGCGACATACAGAATAAACAGGAGCAGGCCTAGCACAGACCCCTGCGGCATGCCACTGAGAACAGTACACGGTGAGGATGTGGCCCCATTCCACCATACTGACTGCGTGCGATCGGTTAGGTAGTCTTGCAGCCACTTGAGGGCTCCTCCCTTGATGCCGTAAGAAAACTCCAGCCGTCGGAACATGATCTCGTGATCAACAGTATCGAAGACTGCCGATAGGTCCAGTAGGCAGAGGAGAGCGACCTGATCATTCGATATCGCATCAACAATATCGCTAAAAATGTGCCGGATGGCCAACTCAGTGGAATGACCATGTCTGACGTATATGCCGACTGATTCTTCAGCATTAGTCCGTTCACCTCTGGATACCCAACCATTTGCGTGTTAACGAACCTCTCCAAGACTTTGGAGAGAAAGGTTAGGTTAGAAACTGGGCAATAGTTGTCAATGTCGGTTGTATTCACTCCCACCCACTTCAGCCGCAGACATACAATTGCATGTCTCCAGCATAAGGGAAACTCACCGGTTCTCAGAGACGTTTTCATAAGTGTCACGAGAAATGGTGCCAGAATGTCAATCACTTCCTTGAGAAGCCATACTGGAAGGGGGTCGAGGTCGCACTGTTTATTCAGGGATGTCCGGACGATCGCGATAACAGCCTCTCTCGTCGGGGTCAAGAGCTCGGTGAGGGAGGATCTTGTAATCTCGGGGTAGCCGGCCGGCTCCACATCCGACGTTCTTCTGTGAAGGGTGGTGATCTTGTCCTCAAGATGCTGATGGAAGTCGTCTGCAGAAAAGCTAGTGGTCACCTGGCCGCAATGATCATGGTTTCCAAGAAGTCTGTCCAGGTGCTTCCATGTCTGCCCCAAATCCGAAGCTGCTGATTCGAGTGACCTCTTCCAGAATTGGCGACCCTTCGCCCTAACAAGACGCCTGCTATCTTTAAGAGCCTCACGCCAAGCATTATAGGTAGCATTGTCTCTCCCGAACCCGCGCTTCTTCTGCTTCTGGAAAGCCCGTTCCAAACGTTGAGCCTTCTGCCTCGCTTGTCTGCAGTCCTGATCATAATAAGGGTGGTGAGGTCGAATCGGCACAGTCAATTCCACGAACAGTGCCAGGTCATCCAATATTCCAGTGATAACTGTGTGGTAACGGTCGGCCATATCCATCGCAGTAGCATGTTCCATGAGGTCTTGAGGGCTGCAAAGCGACGACTCCTTAAGCCGGTCGATAAACTGACCCCGATTATATATATATATATATATATATATATATATATATATATATATAATGTGCCCTCCCCACTCTAACTAATCTGTGGAATTGACTTGGTCATTTGGATTTGGACTTGGAATGCCATTATTTGTTGCCTTTGAGTATTAGAACTGGTGATATAGACATTCCTAATAATATTATTAATAGATATTTACAATGACTTGTCTTATTTGCATAGTGCCCACCAGGTATTTGCTGAGGACTTCATGGTTTCCGATCTTCACTGCTTGACATTGGAAAGCATATATTTGGAGGTTGAACAGATTTTGAATAATTTCAGTTTCAAGGCTATTCCACTTGTTAATAACAGAGGTAGGAAATCTGCTTATACTGTATGTACTTGCATATAAGTTGAATTGATGTCGACTGTATTTTCCGGCACATTGCCCACAACCGCAGATAGTCTGCACCCGTCTATAGCCTGCAAAATTTGAATCAGGTAATGTAATGTAATGTAATGTAATGTAATGTGACATTTGTATAGCGCCTCTTCTATTTCTACTCAGAGGCGCTCCTAGCATTTGGAGCAGGTAGCCCACACCCTCCCATTGCCTGCATGCCTGGCATATTAATTCTTTAACCCGTTGCAGGGGGATTTAATTTTTTCAAGTCGTCCCCAATCGGGGTATTTAATTTGGGGGAAAGGCGTTCATGTGAAAATGTGAACATGCAAGTTTTAAATTTACTATATTTCAGGCTATATAGAAGCTATAAAGATGTGGTTTGCACAGTTGTTTAGCATTTTTATTGCTCTTTCGAACCATCCGTGCCAAAGAAGGAAATTTTGGGGGGTAGGGTCCACCCTACAGCCCAAAATAGGACCCTCCCCAACATTTTGGTCAAATTTTGTTCCAAGCCCAATAGCAAAAATTTTTCCGCGGTAACCCCCAAACTGTGAGCGAGAACTTTGTAAAGGGGTGTAATTGGAACAGAATAATGCAAAAATTTTGAAGATTGGACAAAATTTGGAGCAGTTATGCTTTTTCAAACAATATTACTCATTGCTCAAAGAAATGACAATTTTGTGAACAGATTTTCAATCTGAAAAACCGAACAACTCCGTATATTTCAGGCTGTATAGAAGCTAGAAAGATGCGGTTTGCACCGTTGTTTAGCATTTTTATTTCTCTTTCAAACCATGTGTGCCAAAAAAGAAAATTTTGGGGGTAGGTCCACTCTACAGCCGAAAATCGGAACCCTCCCCCCAAAAAAATTTCAAAGCGCAATAGCAAAAAATTTTCAGCGGTGACCCCCCACTGTGAGCACGAAAGTTTTAGGGCGGTGTAATTGGAACAGAATGGTGCAAAAATTTTGAAGATCGGGCCAAAATTGGCAGAGTTATGATTTTTCAAACTCCAGACTTGAGTCTTTTTCGAGGCATTTCAATGCAAAATCAACGGACGATCAACGGCAAGTTGGACGATCTTCTGCAAGTTTTCTGGCTTATATTATAGTCAACAACAGCGAAGAAAGTGCCGCCATCTATCGAATGGCTAGTAAATAAATCGAATAGTCGCTTTTTTGCGGTTTAAAACTTCAATGTCCGGAGTACACACATCCTTATGTGGCGCGCTGTGAGCAACGTTTATAAACGGCTTTACCCGTCTGAATATGATTTTCAGGCGCCGTCTTAAGACGGCATTGCCCGGGAACGGGTTAAACTGTTGTCTATGGTCTACTACCAACTATGGAAGCCTTAAGCAATTTCATGCATGGTTGATTCTCTTTGGTGAAAGCAGGCTTACTTGTACTTTCTTTGTGTACCGTAATGCCATCTGAGTAGACCGGTGTCAGCTGCCCAGGGTTGGTCAGCTGCCTGTCGAAGATGAGCAGACCACCTGTCGCAGCCCATCTGCCTTCTGATTTGTTGGGGCCTGCTTTCATCAAAGAGAATCGGCCATGCATGAAATTGCTTCATCAGGAGATACAACAATACCTTCTTTATAACGTCCAATGTTACATGGAGCCAAGTCAGATCGAATTGTTGTGTTCCAGGTAGTTCTTGGGCGACCAATTGGTCTTTTCCATGATTTTGGGGGCCTTTAATTGCTTCCTGTAGAGCTCTCGCATGGTCCCTGTTTGGGGCTGCTCTTGCAACATGCCCAAAGTAGTGGAGACGCCTGCTTCATATTTTTATAGATATGGGTTCCTCTCCTGTACGTTGGAACACTTCTTCATTCGTTGTATGCGAGATGTACGATATTCTAAGGATTCTTCTCAGGCACCATTGATGAAATGCATCCAGTTTCCTGATCATGGATGAGGTCAGAGTACATGTTTCTATTCCACAGAGCAACACCGGACACATTGCTTAGGTGACTGACAAACAAAAATGACTCATCCAAAAGAACTCTGAGAAGACGTAGTTTAGTACAAGGACTCTGTATCTTCAATTGAAAACTGATTTTATGGTATGAGATGCTTCCTTCTAGGTGTACTTAACCAGAGGAACTCAGTCTTTGCTGGATTGAGGGATAGTTGATTTTCATCGACTATCTAATCGAGTAAATACAGTTCGTAATGCGGGACTGTAGTCATTCGACCTCAGATGGAGTGCATATCGAGTATTACTATTATTAGGAGTATTGAAAGTTAAGATTTATGTGGTAAATTGTGTTAGGAGGACTGCTTGAACACATTACATAGTTCATGAATAATATAGATCAGGATTTAACAGAATAGCTGATCTCGAACAGCCAAGTCTTCACTCGCTTCTTAAATATTTCCAGAGAAGGTGATGTTTGAACACTGATGGGGAGACAATTCCAGGCTTTCGCTGTGGAAGGCGCGGTCGCCGACAGTGGCAAGGCATGTGCATGGCTCGTGGAGTACTTCCGTGTAGCCAGATCACAGACGCCTTCTACTGTCTATGTCTGCGGATCTCTGGAGTTCAGACCTGAGATAGGAGGGACCGATGTCATGCAGACACTGATAGATGAGGGTTGCCATCTTATATGTTATTCGCTCGGGGACCAAGAGCCAGTGTAGGTCGATTATATTATATTATACAACGACAAGATTATCGTGACATAATGTCTAACGACTGCAAGGGCACGTAACAATAACAATATTAAACAGTAATGAATTGTACAGAGAGGTGGTCACACTACATCATAGCATCTAATAAATAGCTCGGTTTTGAGGCGCTTCTTGAATGTCTCCAGCATCGTTGATGACCTCACGCGAGGCGGAAGTCCATTCCAGACGCGAGCAGCAGCGACCGGAAAAGCATGGCCACCGATCGTTGAGCGCCATACTCGAGGCACGAACGTCAGTCGTGGGCGCCGAGCGCAGGTGGCATCGAGTTTTGACGTCAGACACGCGGCCCGGCGTTTGCCAGGTACAACGGCGCCAATCCATGGAGACATTTAAATGCCAACGTGGCGAGTTTGAAATCTATCCTCTCCGAAAACGAAGCCAGTGTAACTCGCGAGAAGAGGGGTCACGTGATCGTATTTCCGAGCTGCAAAAATCAAACGGGCAGCTGCGTTTAGGACTGACTGCAGTTTTGCAATCAAGTGCCCGGAGACGCCAGCAAGCGCCGAGTTGCCGTAGTTCAGCCGACTGAGCACCAATGCAACAACGAGTGATTGCATCACCGATGGTGTGACGGACCTCACGTATGCTGCGAGTTGCCTTAGGACTGCGAAGCAACTCGACACAATTCTTGTGACATGCGACCACATCGACAGGTCGACGTCAATATAGATGCCTAGGTCACGGACAAAAGCGGACGGCATGACGACCTCCCTGCCAACGCGTATTCCAGTCACAGGAATCTGGTGCTGGCGCCGGGCAGACGAGCACCACAATGCCTCAGTCTTTGCTGAGTTGAGTTTTAACCTGTTGGATTGCATCCATGCACCGACGTCGTCAACACATTCAGATATATCGCTTTGTAGCTGGGCAGTCTCTGACGGCTTACAGGTGCCATAGATTTGCGTATCATCAGCATACAAGTGTGGTTGAAGTTGGCGTCTCTGGATCAGCCCCTGCAATTCTGCAGTATATAACAGAAAAAGGATCGGCCCGAGGACCGATCCCTGTGGAACTCCACATACAGTCAGCGTTGAGGAAGACTTGGAGGAGCTGCATCGTACATATTGAGTGCGGTCCTTGAGGTACGATGAAAACCAGCACAAAACAGTGTCATCAATCCCATAGGTCGTCTGCATGCGTCGCAGCAGAATTGCGTGATCAACAGTGTCAAATGCAGCTGACGGGTCGAGCATCGTCAGCAGAGTGAGATTACCTGTGTCGACAGCAAGCAGAATGTCCGATAGTACCTTGAGGACAGCTGTCTCCGTGGAGTGATGTTGACGGTATGCAGATTGCAATGTTGGCAGTAGCCCTGATGATGACAGATATTCAATCAGCTGTTTCGCTACTAGTCGTTCAAGCAGCTTTGACAATATCGAGAGGTTGGAGATTGGTCCATATGACTTCGCATCAGCTGAATCAAGATTTGCCTTCTTTAGCAATGGTGTTATGGAGGCAGCTTTGAAAGCGCTCGGAACCAATCCAGAGGTGAGCGACTTGTTGAATAGGTCAACCAAAAACGGCGCTAGAACGTCGACATTTTCCTTCAGTAGCCGCGTTGGTATCGGATCCATTGAGCACTGCTTGTCTGGCAGTGCGCGAACTATTTTAGTGACGTCGTCAACGGTGAGTGTCTTAAACTGCTCAAAACGACAAGTGGATGGCGCTGATGAGAACGACGGGGGTTGGGCCCCAGCAGTTTCTGCTTGGACGGCAGCAACTTTATCGTTGAAAACGCATGTAGCTCGTTCGCTCCGATGGCATCAGACGCAGGAGTTATACCGCGACCAAGAAGAGCGTCAATTGAGCGCCACAGCTGTGCCGGTGACGGCGTTCAGAGTCAACCTTCCTGATCCAGAACGATTCACGCGCCGACTACACAGCTCTCTGTATTCACGCCGCGGCATGCCAAGCTGCTGTTGCCGCCATAACAATCGACGGATCAGCCCTTCTAGCTGCGGCGCTCAAGCCTACGGGTAGAACGTTTCATCGCTCGACAGTCCTGGTCAAACCACGGGTCTGAAGGACGACGGCGGCAGGTAACGGACCGGGTTGGTATGAATCGATCCAGAACTTGCGAAATCTGCTCAACGCACAGTTGCGCGAGTCGTCAATTTTGAGTGGCGCCCACACGTCTGGGTTGCAGAGCGCCGATGACTGCAGACATCGCCGGCGTGTCGGGGTCAAGCTGACACCATGCACGTCGCGTTGCTGTCGAGTAGACTGGCGATGGCTGAATGAACGCAACTTGCCATCGCAGCAGACGATGATCTGATAGACCCACGTCAATTACATCAACCAGCGGTGCTGGGAAATCATCGTGGGTGATGACGACGTCAATTATACTGTTACAGTCGTGCGTTGGAGTTGTCACATGACAGCGCAAGCCATACGCATCCAGTAGCTCGGTAAAACGACACGTGTCTGCGTCATCATTACGCTCCATGTGTATGTTGACATCTCCGACGACGAACAGTGGGTCATTGTAGACGATGACGCGGTCGATCATCAGTGGAGTGATGTGATCATGCTTTCTTGATCGATGGATCAGGCTTGCAGCCGCATGAAGATGAAGTATGTTCTGGAGTCTGTCAGGGAGGTGTTTCAGCTAGAACATCATCGGTATAGGCGTGCAAAGCAAGCCCAAACGATTTGTTTTATATAATTATTATGCCTATGTTTGCCACATATAGGACGAACAGTGGTGGGCCTAGACCCGGTACTGATCCTTGCAGCATCCCGCTGAGTACACAGCGCGGTTCAGCCATACAACCATTCCAGCAAACCGACAGTAATCTATCTGCCAGATAGTATCAAAGCCAGGATAGAGTAACTCATTTAAGGCATAGGTAAGTTCAAGGCGACGAATGAGAATGTCATGATCTGCTGTATCAAATGCCGCAGAGAGGTCCAGAAGGCATAGAAAGGCTAGCTGACCATTAGTGGCTGCGTCAACGATATCATTGTAAATATGCAAGACTGCAAGATTATGTTTGTTAGTTTGGCTACTTTTCTCTTTAGTCCTTGTGTTTGGTTCTAAAATCATCTTATTTATTTATTTATTGATAATTTATATAGCGCAGTAAACAAGGCTAAGGCCTACAACAAGAGCGCTTAACACAGTTCATATCCAATATTAAATAAATGTGTCTTCAAATTTCTAATGAAAAGTCCAGCTGAGACTGCTCCAGTCACATTGTCTGGAAGACTGCTCCAGTCACATTGTCTGGAAGAGAGTTCCACAGGGCGGGATTTCCCCGCACGAATTATCTTTCCCCAAACTTAGGAGTCTTGGACGGGGGAGGGACCAACAACTGCACTCTCCGACTGGACCTAAGAACCGATCTCCTCTTGATCACAGTCGATCTCCGTACAAGTACAGTTAGATAATCAGGACAGAATGGATCATGTAAAGCCCGAAACGTAAGCCAACAGCACTTGTAGACAATGCGCTGTGGAACACGGAGCCAGTGGAATCGATCTCTAAGGAGAGGAGTGACGTGGTCACCTCAGCAACAGCCAAAGATCACTCATGCAACCTGGTTCAGCACTGATTGTATGCGGTTCAGTTTAGTATCCGGAAGTCCAAGAAGCACACCGTTACAGTAATCAATTCGTGTCAGTACCAGGGCCCGCACTAATTTGACAGCCGCGTTCACTGGCAGGTACCGTCGAATTGACCTCACTCTCCGCAGTTGGTAGTGGCAGGAGTGTATCAGATTGTTAACGTGCTCTTCAAAGGATAGAGTCTCATCTAGGAGCACTCCCAGAAGACGTAAGCTCTCGGAGGGAGCAATGGCTGCATCTCCCACCACAAACGGGGCATGACTTAGCAAATGCCTTCTCCTGGGGGTGCTCATCCACAAAAATTCAGTCTTGGCCGGATTCAGTGCGAGCCGATTCTCTTCCGTCCACGTAACAATATTATTATTATTATTATTATTATTATTATTAAGAGTATTTAGAGAGCGCAAATAAACGCAAAGCAGCAAATGTGCTAATGTCAGTTGCAAACTGGATCAAACAACAATGTCTTAAGCTGTTTTCAAAAAGAGAACAGTGACATGCTGGAATCAGAGGAACGCAATGTTGCTGGCAGACTGTTCCAAACAACCAGGCCAGCAACGGCCAGGTTGCAGTCACCATAGCCTGTCCGAGTTCGAGGCACTGTGAGTGTGCTGGTCAGGGCGGAGCGCAGATGCGACCGACCAGGTAACTTAGTCGTCAAGCAGAACATGTCAATTAGGTAGGTATGGCAGGGTAAGACTGTGTTGAGCCTTGAGCAGGATGGTCCCGAGTTTAAAAGTCATGCATTGACTGACTGGGAGCCAATGGAGCTCCCATAGGAATGGTGTAATATGGTCAAACTTGCCTCTCTGGGACACCAAGTGTGCAGTTGCATTCTGAACAAGTTGAAGCCTCTGTAGCAGATGGTCACTGATGCCATAAAGGATGCTGTTGCAGTAGTTGAGTCTGCTGCTGATGAATGATTGAGCCAGCATCCATCAGCGAGCTCCTCACTGCTCGTAGCTGGTGAAGCTGGAAGAACGACTTCCTGCACACTTATGCAACGTGGTCAGCCATTGTCAGTTGGCTATCAATTACCGGTAGCTCTCCAAGGTTAGCACATTCAATGGTGGTGTCAGGACGGCGTAAGGCTTTTGAATCTGTTGTCTTGTACCCAGCCAGATAATTTGTCAGATAATTTGTCTCATCTTCATTCAGCTTTAGGCAGTTCTCCACCATCCAGTCCCAAATTCTAGTAATACAATCAGGGATATTTTTACATCCCCTAGCACCCCCCAACACCCCAAATCTGAGACCGACATCTCCAATCGAAGGGTATTTTGACACCCCCAACACTCCCGAATTTGAGACCAACACCCCCTCCCCAATCTGAGCTATGGATGACCTTTTTCAGGCTTTTTGGTTACTTTATAAGGTTTTTTGTTTTTTGCTTCTTTTTGTTTTTTTGGCTTGTGTCAGGCTTTAGGCTCTTTAGGCTTTTTGGAGCTTGATAAGGGTATTTTTGCTTGTCAGGCTTTTTTGGAGCTTGCTAAGATTTTTTTTGCTTGCCAGACTTTATCCAGATTCCGACACCCCCAAATTTTCTCGACACCCCCCAAATTCACAATCCTAGAAATAACCATGATCACAACTGGTCCATTAGTTTTATTACTGTTATTCTTATGTCAGTTCTGAAGAGTATTTTTGCTGTGTTTTGCTTGTGCTAACTTTTTGCTTACTCATAATTTTTGATTTGATATTCCTTAGTTTTATGTTGGTATATGTTTATGTTATATACATATACTAATTTCTTCATAATAAAGCTCATTAATTTGACTTCTCTAAGCACTTCATTCATTACTGTTTATTTTTTCTAGTATTGTTTTATTTTCTAGTATTGTTTTATTTTCTAGTATTGTTTTATTTTCTAGTATTGTATTATTACCATAGCATGCATTGCATTTTACCAGGTGGTGTGCCTCCTTGAAAATAAATTTAGGGGCCTCCTTTTCTAATAATATTTTAAAAGACTTTTAATTATTAGTTTCTTTAAAGTAATTTAGTTTTTACATGAATGTTGTATCGTTAGACGTTAGTAGAGTTTGGACATGGATTAGTAATAATTTAGTATTGAAATGCAATTTAATTCATGCTCCATGAGTCTATGTTAAGAAAGCCTATATTTCATATACCCGGTTTAGCTGACCTCAATGACCTCAATTAATGGTATGGCTATAGAACTATAGCATCGTTATGCAGATTAGGGTACCTGATATCACATATTAGTAAAATATTGCGTACCTTTTGAGTCATTCTGGAAATTTGGATAAACAATAGAAAAAATATGTCATAAGAAATAAGGACGTGGATTATAGGCGACAGGTCGACCATGCCCCAGTTCTTGTACACTGAGACTGCAAACTCAATGCAAGTTTATTTGAGTTGAAGTTAATGGCATTTAATTGTTTCATTTTTCAAACGTTTGTTGTATTTTTACTTCTTTAAGCAGTGTTTATTCTAGCCACCTTGACATTGGGGCAATTTGGGGATTTTGAAATGTTTGGAGGGACAAGGTTTGACATCTCAAAAGTCTTGACGAGAAAAAAACAAAAAGGTCATCTGCCCGTTTTCCCTTCTTAAACGCTCTGTGACAAGCTTCCTTATTTTCCCCTCTCCAAAAAAAAATAAAAATCCCCCGTCGCCACTTTTTTTTTTTGGGAATTTCTAATTTTTCATTTTTGGGAATCCCCCAAAAGGGCCTAGAATAAACACTGTCTTTAAGTGACCAATTTGGAAATATTTGCACCGGGCCTCCAAAATGTAAATCCGCCTCTGCATTACAGTGCATAAATTGAACATTGCTAGTGATTTTGTTACCACTAAAGAAAAGGCGAATTATAGAACTATAGCCCTGATATTCATTACATTGCTTTGAGTCATTCTGGAAAGGATAAACCAGGATTTACAGGGATCATAACAAATTTAAGAATAATAATGGAGGCAAAAGAACAACAGCCATTTACATCTCCATAACTCATTTGACTCCATAACTCATGAAAAATTATGGTATATAATGTTGGAGACGGGCTTTCCGGCACATCTGGTTCAATTAATAACAAATTTCTACAAAAACCAAAAAGGTGCCATATGAATAATGTGAACAGTCACAGAATGGTTCAAAATCAAAAAGGGTGTGAGGCACGGTTGCACAATATGATATCCCCATGTCTGTCTAATATAATAGCAGAAATGATAATGCGTGTGGCTTTGAAAGGGTTCAAAGGGGGATGCAAAATAGGACTAGCCATTAATAATCTAAGGTATGTAGATGATGTGGTTTTGCTAGCATCGAGTGCACAGGAACTTCAAGAGCTAGTAAGCAGAGTGGAACAAGCGAGTGCAAAATATGGGCTTCAAATAAATGTAAATAAATCAAAAGTAATGACAACTAACGGAGAAAAAGTTTCCATCAGAGTGGATCAGGAGGTAATGGAAGAAGTGGGAAAGTATACATATCTTGGTGCCAGTATATCAGAAGGGTACGCGGACTATTGACCACAGGACGATTGACCACTGGACGATTGACCACAGCGAACTTTTGACCACTGGATGATTGACCACAGCGGACTTTTGACCACTGGACAATTGACCACAGCCGTGAGTATCAGGTTTAGAACGCTGTCTGCTGCATGCATGCAAAAAAAGGAAACCAAATGCTATTGTGTGTATATATATATATATATATATATATATATCGACTCACTATTGTCCTTTTCATCATTCCCAGCATTTGGTTTCCTTTTTTTGCATGCATGCATGCATGCATGCAGCAGACAGCATGCTATGCCTCTATCAACAAATTGCAATCAATACAAAATGCACTTGCTTGTGCTGTTACTAAGTCACCTAAATTCTTCCATATTTCACCCATACTAAAATCATTACATTGGCTTAAAATAACTGAACGTATCCAATATAAGATAATAACACTTACATATAGCTCACTTCAGTCATCAAAACCTGTCTACCTTAGATCACTAATAACCCCTCAGCCTCCACGACCCACACGTTCATCATCTTACCTCACTCTGTCACGCCCACTCAATCAGTCATCCCTGAAAATTTGCAACCGTGCCTTTTCATACGCCTCACCTGAACTTTGGAACTCGATCCCAGCTTCCCTCCGCAGACTTGGACACTTTCAAACAATAGAATCTGATTCCTCATTTCCTATAATTCCCACATTATCTCCTCAAGTCTTCAGGTCTAATCTTAAATCATTCCTTTTTCTAAAATCATATCCTCCATAGCTGTAACAACATAGCCTCACTGCCCTTTGCACATTGACCATTGCCTGGCTGATAAACATGCCTTCCCCATAGCTATTTTAAGAGAGGCTGAGCGCCTAAGAATAAGCAGCTACTGTTGTGCTGCTTTCCAAGGCGCTATAGACATCCACAAGATTTTACTTTACTTACTTACTTAAGCCTGATACTCACGGCTGTGGTCAATCGTCCAGTGGTCAAAAGTCCGCTGTGGTCAATCGTACAGTGGCTCCACATTAGGAAATCATTCATCTCATATTCTCCTTGCTCCTTGTTCCTTTATGATTGAAGTTACTGGCACCGTTCATCACTGAGCTGCTTGTGCGGACTCTTTCTTAGTAGTGCTGAATTTCTAGCTTCTTGGAGGAAGGCACTAGTGTACCCGCGTCTGAAGCGATCCGGCCTCGACGGCTCAGATGTCAAGAACTATTGACCTGTGACGAACCTGCCTTTCCTATCAAAGCTACTGGAGAGGGTAGTGAACAGTCAGTTTGTCGCATACCTGAAGACCATAATCTGCTGCCTTTGAGAACAATCTGCCTATCGAAGAGGAATTTCAACTGAGACGGCCGTTCTATGTATTGTTAATGACATCATCGATTCGACTGAGGTTGGAAGAATGTCACTACTGTGTCTTCTAGATTTCTCAGCGGCATTCGATACTTTGGATCATGTTATTCTACTCCGCCATTTGGAATACTCTTATGGTCTAAAAGGCAGTGATGTTAATCCTTGTCCTGGTCCTTGTCCTCAAGGACTCTTTAAGGACCAATTTGAAGTCCTTGTCCTTGTCCTCGTCCTTGGGGACTTAGTCCTCGTCCTTGTCCTCGTCCTTGGGGGCTCAGTCCTCATCCTTATCCTCATCCTTGCAGATCGGTCCTTGTCCTTGTCCTTGTAACTTAGTCCTTGAAAAATCATTATAAGGACCAAATTACTTGCATACCATTTTCAATTGTTCTGATAATTATGTTCCAATGTAAGAGTTGTATTTGGATTCATATTTACATACTTGCTTTGAGTTATTCTAAATGTGTAGTCATTGTTTCCTTTATAATACCAGTTGAACTTGCATTTCCTGTTTGAAAGCGTATGAACCAGACGCATGCGTTTTTTGAATTTCTATTATTCTTTAGTTGTATCTTAAAATACTGGTGTCATTGTCTACAAACTTACAAAGGAATGGAACAAAGCATGATCAGCAATGGAGATTGGCAGTTGAATGAGTGTATTCGCAAAGTGGTCTCATAATATTAGACCTCCTAGTGCGCGCATGACTGATCAGCTGTTGGAAACACTTGTTTATTTGAAATGCAACATTGCTGTTGACTATATTATGTTTTACAACATTCTTTTTTTGCTTTTATGATTTTGTGATTCGATTTGAAATTGTTTTTGCTTTTTTCCTTTCTGACTTTTGATCGGTCCTTGTCCTTGATCCTTGTCCTTGGAGGTCAGTCCTTGTGGTCCTTGTGCTTGAGGGGTAAGTCCTGGTCCTCGTCCTTGGAGGGTCGGTCCTCGTCCTTATTCTCGTCCTTGGAGAGTCAGTCCTTGTCCTTATCCTCGTCCTTGGGAGGTTAGTCCTTGTTAACATCACTGCTAAAAGGAACAGTCCTCGAGTGGCTAAGCAGCTATCTGGCAGAGAGGTACCAGACCATCTAATGCGGAGGCCAGGAGTCGAATCTATGCCCAGTAGCCTGCGGCGTACCTCAAGGGTCAGTATTAGGTCCGCTGTTATTTATACTTTATCTCGGGGACCTGGGTCACATCATCGGCTCGCATGGACTAAATGCACACATGTATGCGGATGATGTTCAAGTTTTAAGCTCGAGCGAACTGCACGATGTGCAACGACTCTGCACGGATCTGGTGGATTGTGCTGAGGCGATTCAACAATGGACCGAATCGGCTGTCTCTCAATATGAACAAGACAGAAATCATCTGGTTCACTACACCGAGACGCCACCACTTTATCAGTCATGAGCCACTCCGGATTGGAGGAGTCGATATCGTTCTGAAACCTGAAGTTCGTCTCTTGGGCGTGCTTCTGGATGAGCATCTCTCCTTCAGCAGCCACCTGGATCTTGTGGTCAGGAACTGTTTCTACCAACTAAGAAGGATTAAACTAATTCGTAAATATCTGCCGACCTCAGCTGTCATCAGACTAGTCCGAGCACTGGTCCTGACTCGAGCTGATGACTGCAACGGAGTATTGTACGGCCTTCCAGCCAATCAGCTGCGTAGACTTCAATCGGTCCTCAACATGTCAGCCAGGCTTATTTTCGGACTAAAGTGGAGAGATCATGTTATGCCACTGCTTTGTGATCGTCTACACTGGCTAAAAATTCCAGGAATGGATATTATATAAAAGCTGCTGGCTGACGTTTAGGGCTTTGCATGACTCGACCTGCCCAGACTACTTAGCTAAGCTGGTGCACAGGGTTGGGTCGGAGTCAGGTCGATTGAACCTTAGATCTAATCAGGGATTAAGACTAATGGTGCCTCCCCCAGCTAAGACTGCAACGTTTGGGGACAGATCTCTCTCAAGGAGTAACCCCATAGCGTGGAATTCCCTTCCGGAAGAAGTCAGGTCGAAAATTTCTCCCGATCGATTTGCTCAAAAACTGAAAACGCACCTTTTAGTACTTCTTATGGAACTTGTTGTAAAGTGCTCTTATCCACTACCTGAACTTTAAGATTTAAGATAGCACTATATAAGTTGTTGCTCTAATAATAATAATAATTTATTAACTTTATTTTCCACAGATTCGAATGGTGGCCATATTTGCAAACGGAAATGGCAGAGGTTGGTGGATACCATAGACCATAATATTTAGATGAAATGGAATTATGTAGACCTATTAACCCCTTAACCGGGGATTAAATTTTTAGATGCCGTCACCGTACCAGGGAATTAGTTTTTGGAAAAACATTCTCCAAAAATGAAAACTGTAAATATTTTGAATTTGCTATATCTCAGGCTATATAAGAGCTAAGAAAACGAGGTATATGCCATTGTTTAGCCTTTTTACTCTTTCTAACCATCCATGCAAAACACAGAAAATTGAGGGCAGGTCCACTCTACAGTATTAAATAGAACCTCCTCCCCAAAAAAATTTTCAACACCATAGTGAAAATTTGTCAGTAATAAGGGGCTGTCCATTAATTATGTCAACATGTCAACAATTTTTGGGCAATTTTTGACCCACTCTCCCCCCCTTGTCAACAACTGTCAACTTTCAGATACCCCCCCCCCCCCATAATTACGTCAAAAACTGTTGACCCCCCAAGATCATTGACAGGTCCCAATAACAAGGTTATTATTTTTTGCGGTGATGACCATTTTTTCCCTGTTTTGCTCATCGAGTGTCAAAATGTGGTGGTGATGACCTTTTTTCCCATGCTTTCTTCCATTGTAATAAGTAGTATTCCATGAAATTTCCTATTTTTTGATTATTTTTAAAAAGTGAAATTGTTGACGTCAACTTCTCTTGACCCCCTGTCAACAACTGTCAAACTTTTTCAAACCCCTCCCTCCTAAATTGTTGATGTAATTAATGGACACCCCTAGCCCCATTTGGGTGAGCGGCATAGTTGTAGGGGGATGTTAGTGGAATAAAATTAATCAAAAATTTTGAAATTCGGTCAACATTTGGTAAAGATATCTCAATTCTAATCTGAACACCTTTGTCGAAACTTAAGTATTATGTATGAATTTCGAGAAAATTTTGTATTTTAAAAAAATTTGCTATATCTCAGGAGGCTATATAAGAGCTAAGAAGATGAGGTATACACTATTGATTAGCGTTTTTATTCCTCTTTCTAACCACCCGTGCAAAAAAATTTGAGGGTAGGGTCCACTCTACGGCCTAAAATAAAACCTCCATAAAAAATTTTTGAAGCTCCGTAGCTAAATTTTTCGGTGGTAGCTCCACTTTGGTCAGTGGCAAAGTTGTAAGGGAATGTCAGTAGGACAAAATAAAGCAAAAAGTTTGAAAATCGGTCAACATTTGGTAAAGATAGATCAATTCTATTCCAAAAAAGTCATTTTATGGAAGTTATTAGTCTGACCCCTCTCTCCAAAGAATATGTACGGTATATTCTCTTTCATGGACACAATATAGCTGGAAAATAGGTGTTATCTAGCGAATGGATGGTTATTAAAGCGATTTGTAGCATAAAACATCTCTGATACATCACGTGCGACTCACGAAACACCTCAAAACTTACATGACGAGCGTGGCTCAGGGACCCCAAATAAGAAAAGATGACGTTGGACGAGCTAGGCTTGGGGATCCCGGTAAAGAGGTTAAATGTTTGATTTAATTTTTCCATTTGTAACTAATTGTGTGCGTATTATTAGCTGAGGCAAAAAACTTCCCAAAAAGCTAATATTCGGCCATGGCGAATGTCCAAAGCAATTCCAAGTGGTCTCTACAATTAATGGCATGCCAGCAAAACTATTGTTAACTAATGTTTTTGCCCTTAAGGCATTACAAGCTTTAACTGGGACCACCTAAGCGCTTCATCTCAGTTTTACGGTTGGCAGTCCACCTCTGGGCAACAATCACAATGCGCAATGCATTCTGGTTTAGTAAACAATGTGCCAGCAGTCCAGATGAATCATGATGCCCATTGTCCTTGCAATGCATTATGATTATGGGATAAACCATTGTTGACGATCTTATTGGGATTGGAAACAGCATAAAGACGTTTGATTGTCATATCTGGTGTTCCTCAATCTGTTTGCTTACTAAAATTCACTGATACAAAGGATACATTTTGCCACTGCTTATCTGTGAATGCAAGATGTGGACTACAAGGAAACAGATGCCTTCAACTATTGGTGTTTACCGAAAATCATACGTTTCCCTGGACAACCTATTCATAAGGTGCACTATCTAGCAGGTTGTAGTTCAGACAGCTGTGACTAACGCCAAGGTCCGCTCAGGCAGGGCTTGGTAGTCAGATTCACAGAGCGATTAAGGCATACCTTGGCCAAGCACCTTCCTTGGCCATTCCCTCCCTCCCTCACGCCGCCGACCATCAAGCACTCGGTGAACAACAAACACCCCAACCACTTTAACCTGCAACCAGCTTGGAGACGTTGGGATTGGGGAATAGAGTGGCCGTCTGTTGACCCAATTTCAATGTAGATCATGTGTAATTATGCAATTCAAGAAATCTGTAAGTTCCTAAAATTTCGTTGTCGACTTATATGCGGGTCATAGCAAATTTCCTTAATTTTGTGCATAAAAACTTGGTCAACTTATCTGCAAGATCAGCCTATCTGCGAGTATATATGGTAATCTTTCTATTTCTTTCATAATCTCTTCCCCATATTTGTTGTAAAAATCTGATGATAAACCACATCCCTGCCTTGTCCATTTTCAAATTTGTATCCATTTTCTATTTTTCCTTCAGCACTTATCCCTGCTTCTTGATTCTAATATAGATATTGAAATATCCTCATGTCTTTTCCATCTAATGCTATGTTCTTCAGACATTTGAACAGTTGTTCATGTTTTACGCTATCAAATGCTTTCTCATAATCTATGAAGCATATAATAGCTGCAAATCCTTTTTCATCTCTGTGCTTCTTTCGCTAATCATCCTTAGGGTTTGTCCACAAATGACGTAACACACCTAGGGCAGGGGGTTCAAACATTTGTTACAAAGTGTGATGAGGAGGAGGGGGTTCCGTAAATGTGACATAACACAGCACAAAATTTTTAAGTGACGACCCTTTTTTTTACTTGCCAGGGTATTTGGAGAGGGAAAAATACAAGGATGACCTTTTTGCTTTTCAGTGTGTTTGGAGAGGAAAATAGAAGGATGAATGATTATTTTTTGCTTGTCATGACTTTTCGGAAGACGAAAAGGGGGATCGGCCCATTGTTACGTCATATTTTAGGGGATCTGACTTTTTGTTACGTCGCATTATGTAGGGGGAGGGGGTCAAAAAGTGCCAAAATCGCGTTACGTCATTTATGGACGGCCCCTTAGTATAAATACTGCATTTCTACATCAGTTGCTTTCTCTGAAACCGTATTGTTCTTCTGATACTCTCTCCCTCATTCTAATTGTTGCCCTGTTTAAAAGTACTTTCAATAGAAGCTTCATTACATGACTTATGAGGGCTATTGCTCTATGCTCCTCGCATTCTATTGTTCTTGGCTTTTTAGGTATTGCAATAAATATTGATCTACATAATTCTTCTGGTTTTCTTCCTGTTTCGTATATTTCATCTACTAGTATTGTTATCCTCTGTATTCCTGTTTCATCGACTGCTATTAGCATCTCTGTTGTTATTTCGTCTGGTCTGGGGGTTTTGGTTTTCTTCATTTTTGCTCAGTGCCACAGTTATTTCTTCTTTTATTATTGGAGGCCCCTTTTTATTTCTCTTTATAGGATTACCCCTCTATTATCGTGGTGTGGTTCCTCTATATACTCTTCCCATCTTTTATTACCTCTTGCTCTCCCATCACTACATTCTCCTCCTTTGTTTTTATTGTGCTACCTGTATTTTGGTTTTTTTGCTGATAATTCTTTCATCTTGTCATACATATTCTCTTTATTCCTATGTGCTTCTATTTCTTTGCATTCATTTAGCCATTCTTTTTTGCCTTAATGCATTCTTCTTTTATTTCCTTATTGCGTTTTCTGTACTTTCTTTCATCTGTGTTCTTAGTTTGTCGTCTTTCTTCCATTTTATCATTATAATTTCCTGCTTCATCCATTTTTGTTTGTATTGTTTTTGCTTTTTAAGTTTTTAGGTACCACTTCTTGTGCAGTCTCTAGTATTGCTGTTTTAAAGTCCTCCCATATTGTCTCCATGTCTTCGTTCCCCTCTAGTACTTGGAAACTGTTTTGTAGTTTAATTTCATATTATTCTGTCTTTCTTTCTTTGCAATATTACTGTTTCTTAAAGAATTCAAGTAATCAAGTCAACTGAAAACAAGAGCATTGGCTAGACTTGCTAGAGCTATCAGGGCAGATTTATGTACCAGCTCATGACCTTGAATTCTTCAGATATCTCTTTGTAAATTAACAGGTTTGTTTTCTTTATGAATGAAGTAATTGAATTACATGGTTTAAACAAAAATTGCACCTAGGTTGAGGACGGATTGACTTTAAGTGACTAAAATTTTATGAAATGCAATAAAAATTATGGCATTAAATTTATTAAGATGAATTGAAGTATTTAATGCTTATGTGGACATGAGATCTGGATATTGTGTATAAATACTGTAGACTGATTATATTATTTATATGCAGAGAAAAAGAGAGCAGCCGTCTTCTACCATTTGTGACTTTTAGATATTCTAGAGTATTATTTATTTGATGTTTATATAACATATATTAATGAAAATTGACTGCTTTGAGTCCAGATAAAGAGAATGGCTAATGTCATTGTGATGTTCTTCATTTGAGTTTTGAGATGTTGAAATGTGATGTTTGCTATATGATTTTAGAGCAGATGATTTTTCTTGGCTCAGTTTATCGACAAGACCTCAGTCAGTTACTTGAGGATCAGTTCACTTCAGACAACAAACTCTTTTACATGGCTAATAGGCTACATCATCGTTCATCACAAATTCCTCGTGCTTTTTCAAATTCACTTCCTGGTAGTGAAGCTGATGATCATGAGAGTCATTTTCCAACATCTGCATCAGCCAAAGATTTAGAAACAGAGGCCAAATCTCAGGAACACTTGCCTACTCGAGTTTCATTCTCATCAGCCAGTGAAGTTGGTAAACAAGATCTTGAACAGAAATTGGAGGTATTTATTGCATACCTGTTGACATCATTAGCAGATTTTTGTATTTGCTATTATTATTATCAATGCCTCTGAAAGCTATAGATTATTTTATACTCTACCTATGAAGGACCTACAAAGGATCAAAAAAGCAGTAGACGATATACTGAGACAAGAGCAGGCAGGCTTCAGAAAAGGTCGGTCATGTTCAGACAACATATTTACACTAAGGCAGATCATAGAGAGAGCAGAGGCAACAAACACTACAACGTTCATCAATTTCATTGATTTCCACAAAGCGTTCGATAGCGTACACAGGCCGTCGGTGTGGAAGATACTATGTGTTTAGTCTGTTTACGGCATCCCGGAGAAAATTATAAATATTATAAAAAAGTTCTATCAAGGAAGCAGATGCGCCGTGAGGCAAGACGGCGATCTGAGCGAATGGTTCCAGGTAATATCGGGGGTTAGACAAGGATGTGTGTGCTGTCACCACTGATATTTCTTCTGGTAATGTAATCCATTATGAGAAGAGCTACAAAGAGCTACAAATGAAGAGAAGAGCTACAAATGAATGCAACAGTGGAATAAATTGGACATGCAAGGATAACCTTAAAGACTTGGAGTTTGCTGATGATGTAACCCTCCTCTCAACAACATGGGATGAGATCAAAAAGCTTACAGAGAATACTAAAACAGAAGCTGAGAAGATTGGATTAAGAATAAATGCTGAAAAAACCAAAATAATGACAACTAGCAATAGCACCACTAATATTGGGAAACTGGACATCGACGGTAAGGATATTGAGATAGTGGAAGGATTCTGCTATCTGAGAAGTCAAGTAAACAGGAATGGAAACTGCGATGGAGAAATAAAGACTAGGATTGGTAAAGCACACGGTGCATTTTCAAGACTGACTAATATCTGGAAGAGCACCAAGATCAGTGTAAGGACTAAAATCAGACTATATGAGGCTGTTGTACTCTCCACGCTTCTATATCAAGCGAAATTGTGGCCACTGTCTAAAGCAAACCTGAAGCGACTTGAGGGTACCCACCATAAATGGCAGCGAAAGATCCTGAACATACACTGGAAAGATATGATAAACAATGTGGAAATTAGAAGATTGGCAGGTCAACAGACAATGGAAGAGATCCTCAGAAAATGAAGAATGCACTGGTTTGGACATCTACAGCGCATGGAAAACAACCGGATCCCAAAGCAAGCAATGGACTGGCAACCAAAAAACAACAAAAGAAAGAGAGGCAGACCGAGGATAACATGGAAGAAAACAATCGAACAAGATTTGGTCTATATGGGTTTGTCATGGAGCGAGGCACAAGATTTAGCCATGGACCGGAGTAGTTGGAGAACATTCTGTGCTGCCCGATGTGCTTCCAGCACGAGGACGGACTAAGTACTAAGTACTACCTATGAACAAGAGAGCTAAATTTTATCAGCATGCAGTATTATGTATGTTACATTTTTTATTAGATGGACTTATGTGTATAAAAAATATAAGTGGTCTATTACATCTTCTAGTGATTTCCAGTTTCAAGTTTAAGATAGCATAATCCACTTGTCTTTTACATCTATGTCATGACTGAATTTGTTGAAATCTCCTGATAAAGTAAGTGATTCTCTAGTTATTACTCTGGGTATTATTATTATTATTATTATTATTATTATTATTATTATTATTATTATTATTATTATTATTATTATTATTATTAATACCAGACAATTTCTTCAGCACAATAGACAAGACTAAGGTCCAAGACAAGAACACTTAACAAGTGCAGTCAAACCCCTATATTAAATAAATATTGTAACGAAATTCCCTTGCACTACAATGATGCTTTTGGCCGAATTTATCCGGGGAAAATCGCCTATCGCAAACTTGGGTCCCCGCCCTGGTCTATGAGCAGCCTTGCCTGAGAACTGATAGATAACACAGGTTTATACAAATTAATAACGTTCTTTTATTAAGTAATGCAACAAAACTCAAAGACAGATAATCAATCCTATCTACAAAGCCTGGCAATTCATCAGACGGAGGCGAGATACATTCATCGTATAGCGAAACTACTACACAAGCCTAATTAACTCGAAGCGACAACTCCAATAAGGCTTAAGCTAACGAATGTACGCAACAATGTTACATCATAGAAAGTACGAAAATTATATACGCGAAGAGAATAAATCTTAACTAACATTTTTATGACAGATAATTAACTTCTATAACGCCTGGCAACTCATCAGTCGGATGCAAATCTGTCCGTGTGTAGACTAACAACTGCGCGATTCCTAATTAACGCTGAGATAACAACTTCAGTAGGAATTCATTACGGATGAAGATAGCGATCCTACATTATAGAAACACAACGATTAAGTACGAGGAAATTAATCTTAACCTAAATGATGACGATAAGTTCGCGGATGATTAGACACAATATAATTATGACAACTGAGTTTCATGAATGATGAACAGTCCCTCACAATGTCTAAACACATATAACACAACTCAATTGTCTTTAAGTTGACTAACAATCTAATATAGCAAAGAGTTGAAATAGGGGCGAGGACTCTAAGAAGAAATGTAATGTTATATAAGCCTTAGTCGACTAGCCGGAAAGCAACAGCGTTTATCCTAATTAACATACTGAATGATTGACATGCAAACCACGAGGATGGCCGAGCGCAAAATATGACTATTTTACGGCGATGTATATACCGCTAAATTGGCACAGCCAGTTGAGTACTTAAGCTCGAAAAGCCAAAGGCTGTGTATTGTTATGACTGAGTAGAGCTATTAAGCCCGTCGAGCACAAAGGCTGTGTATGTATGACTGAGTAGAGCTATTAAGCTCGTCGAGCACAAAGGCTGTGTATGTATGACTGAGTAGAGCTATTAAGCTCGTTGAGCACAAAGGCTGTGTATATATGACTCAGTAGAGCTATTAAGCTCGTCGAGCACAAAGGCTGTGTATGTAATGTATGCACCGACTGAGTCGGGACGTTCTGACGGCAGAACGTTGAACTGATCCTGGGCCTAGATCTCAGATGGCAGAGCTGGGCTCGACCTTGGCCAACAGACTTCAGCTGCAAATCGAGGCTAGACAGAGTTGGCTCCTGAACATTGAAAAGGACGCCTTAATATACTTCGAGAGAGGCGCAATAACGAACGTTATTGGATAACTAAAAGATACACAACGGCCAATAACAGTCTAGGCCATAATCACCAAAAGAAAATGATTAGCTAATTCACATAACGTAGCAACAGTTGCCAACGGATCACTCAAACTTATTGTTTCATCTAGATAATGGGAAAGACAGACGGTTTATGACATCGCGTCTCCATTAAACAAACGGGGATTTCAGTAACGTCGCAAAATAAAAAAATGGAAGAATGTGGTAGACGTAGTTACTTATTAAAATTTTGCCACAATATGTTTTTAGGTTTTTGCAGAAAGATTTAGCTGAAGCTGCCTCGGTCACGACATCAGGTAACTCGTTCCTTAGGATCGGGTTAGCTTTGGAAAAGGACCTATCACCAAACACGGGGGTCTTCAATGGCAGGGGACAACCAGTCTCGTTCGTTGGCCCGACCAGAGTCGTGATCTCCACTCATTCATGGTTGTTCGCTGGACCCGCATAGTGAGGTATTCAGGACAGGACGGGTCATGAAGTACGTGGTAAGTGAACCAACAGCGTTTGAAAACAATCCGCTGTCGAACACAGAGCTAGTGGAGGCAGTCCTGCAGCAATGGCAGATGTGGTCACTCTAACGGCAGTCGAAAATGACTCGAGTGGCCAGATTCATCACTAATTGCAGGCGACACAGCTTGCTATCCGGTAAGCCAAGCAGGACACTGTTACAGTAGTCCAACCTTGATAATATAACCGCCTGGACCAACTGTATCGCAGAGCTCACAGTAAGGTAGCATCAGACCTGCTTGACTCTCCGTACCTGATAGTGGCAACATCTAACTACACTGTTCACATGGGCTTCCAGTGACAGAGTTTCATCCAATATCACTCCTAGAAGACGCAGACTTTCTGAAGGTGCAATGGAGACATTACCAACCACGAAAGGATCCTGGCTCAACAGCCTCCTTCTGCCGGGGGTGCTGGTCCACATAAATTCCGTCTTGTCTAGGTTCAGTGTGAGACAGTTTTCCCATGTCCAAGCGGTAACAGCAGAGAGGTATGATGGAGAGAAGCATAAAAATGCATTGGTGCATTTACCAGAAATCTTAAATGAATGATTGATTGACCTGCATATAATATAAGAGCAATTTAAAATATGTTACAAATTTTATCAATGTTGTAGCTTTGATATTGCTGGCTGGAGATTGGATGTAAATACCAAACATCTTTCTATTGTGAACAAAGGAATAAATGATTTTAAAAACGCTTTTGGTTTTTGACTTGTAGAGGCAGAAATCAAAGAAGAAATTTTTGGTAAAGCAGTCGTCTATTGCTGAAATTCCCACTTATTCCTCTTCACTGTCTGACAAGTCTTTTGAGCGTTCATTGTCACTGAAGGTGAGATCATCAGATGCTTTGCAATGAAGAAAAATAATTGCTGCTTCAGATGTCTTGCAGTTCATTGAATGAATCTAAAATCTTTTATAAGTGATATTACTAACCATTTTTCTTCAGTAATTAAATGCTGCCTGTATTTCATTGCCTCATTTGTGCTGCCTGAATTTTGCACTGAGATGCTTCAGTACCGTAGCAATGCCGGTGCAAATTGGATACTGACGGGAATTACTATTTGATTAGAGAGGCAGAAATATCTATCAGAATCTACAATTAGTCAGTCAGTCAACTAGTTGCTGTAATGCCATTTTAAAAATGAACTTAGCATCAGTCAGTGGTCATCTAGATTTATGTGTGTTTGAGTAATGTGACCATTTTATATAACAACCGGTAAGCTGCAGCATGCTAGGGTGCTGCTAGAAGTTTCAAAATGCAGCAAAAAATTAGGAAACTTTTAAAATATTTGGTAAAACAATTGATAACTTGTACAAAATGTGGGATAACCTGCCGAAGTGAGTGGTGGCCAACAAATTATATTATTACCGGTAATTGTCCATTGAACATGTATAGATTTGGTTTTTATTCGCGAACAGTCACAGGTCATTAAATACTTTCCTTCAATGTCATTCACACAAAATTTATGTTTTAACCATGTGTATACTGTATCATAATTTTAGACAGCTTTAACCCTTTAAGTACCAAATTACCCATAGCCGTCCATATCCTTTAAGTACTAAACCGCCCAAAGCTGCCCATACCCATTAAGCGCCAGACCGCCCAAAACCATCCATGAGCACTACCCTAGCTTTTAATGTCTTATCTCGCTTAATATAGCATCTATGGAGTTCCCATTGGAGGTTCAAATGTAGGAGGGTTATCCTTCAAGATTCCCACAGTTACCTCGCCTACAAAATTATGCAAAAAATCGTCCAGTTAGATCAGGATATTTAAATTTGCCACATGTGTAAACAGCAAGTCATATGAAAGCATTTAAAATGATCCTTTATGGCAAATATTAACGTCTATGTTCTTGCAATCATTCATATTAGGACGGACGAATCACCCAGAATTCGCACGGGTATTTAAGTAGATGACATCATAGCCAAAAATGGCGGCCATTATTATTATTACATGGTTGTTAACGCACATTAAGTCATTCACTAAGTGAAGAATCATAAGTGCATGGTGAGTTGCGTGTCCTAACCAGTGTAGGCCAAACTGCAGAGCACAGTTTTTAGTCGGCGTTTAAAAACAATCAGCGAAACAGATAAGTCCAAAGTGACAGATTTCAGTAGATTGTTCCAAACAGATGGAGCAGCGTTGGCAAAGGAACGGTTGGTGAAAGGTGAGTAAGTAAGTAAGTAACATTCAGGTTATTGTAGTGACTCGTCCACACATTAAAGAGTTAAAGTTCATAACTAGTGCGGAACAACCAAGTCTTTAGCCTATTTTTGAAAATGTTGAGTGAAGGGGAAAGTTGAACGGATAGAGGTAGGCCATTCCAGGCCCTAGCGGCAGCCACATGAAATGCGCGATCTCCCTATGGTGCAAAGGAGCATCCTCAGGACAACCAGTGAGGCAGACACGACGGATCTCAGGCGTTTCATGTTTCAGTTCGGTCGTCAGATACGCAGGACCTGCACCATTCAGGCACCAGAAGACCAACGTTGCAAGCTTGAAATTATTAAGTTACGGCACAGACAGCCAATGTAAATCACTGAGCAGTGGTGTTATATGGTCCCCGAGGTTGGCCTGGTAGATCATTCGCACAGCGGTGTTCAGAACCAACTGAAGGTGCTTAAGTAGGTAGTTGTGTATCCCTGCAAGAGTTGCATTGCCATAATCGAGCTTGGTCATTGTGGCCCCTTATTCCTGAATCAGGGCTGTGGATTGAAAAGGTGGCACCTTTTAAATATGCTTGCCGCTCCCCTAGTGCTAAAACCTGGCTTTGCCACTGAACATTTCCTGTAGAGTGCACTAGCATTTGATCATTTAGTATGTTTAGAGTTCCATTTCTCAACTGCTCTTGCAAAATCTACTGATGACGTTTGGAGTTTGAATTTTACAAAAATATTTACTGGTAGTTGATGTTGTCTTATGTCTAGATTTTATGTGAGATTTTTAAACTGTTTTTCTAAGCAATAAGACTAGGTATGAAAGATGTGACTAATATATGACTAAGTATGAAAGGCATGGTTTTGGGCTTTTGGCTTGCTGCGGTGCTGTTGAGTTTTCAAAGGCACATTGCATTTGGATGATTGGAAAAGTTCTGGTTTTATGACTTATTGCATGAAACTATGAAGCAATTCATCCTTTTTTACTGATATTTTTGTTGCTCAACAAAAATTGTTCAAGTTCCTTCAATACCTCTTGGCACCTGTTTAATTTCAAAATGTTGGCTTCATTTAATAACAGTTTAATTTAGAATGTGCTGCTGAGCCTAACTGTATAGTTGCTTTTTATGCTTGCCTATTTTTGACCTATGTATGTCATTTAATGCACCAAGAGTTTTCCAGTCAACTCGTTCTTTCGATTTACTTCAAACCTTCGTTTTATGACAATCTGATGAAAGGTAATTCTATGCCACCTCATATGCAAAAATTTTGTGTTCATAAAAGCTGGAAAATATGTTTTAAACAGTGTTTTATTTCTTGCTGCATTCTCTTGCCACTTCCAATGGTAATTTAAATATTTTCTGGCCAAATCGAAATTTAATAAGTATGGTGAACACACGCACTTACATAAACTCCTGGATTTCCTTTTTATTTTACTGTGATGTATAGGGAACAGGACAGTTGATAGGATCTGTTTCTGAACAATACTGATGTAAGTGGACTATTTTAGATTAATGTTCAGCAGAAATCAATTAGAACTGAAGTTAGAAAGCTTCATATGTGTTAGAATAAATTATATTTAATCTTTATACTTTTAGGAATCCAAGCAGAAAAGTGATATATTTCCAGTTTCCAAAAAAATATTTGGTGAGTGGAGTGAATTATATTTTGCATTTTCTAAAAAGTTTGTGGAAATTTGGAAATTGCAAAAACATCATTGATTTGGTAGTCATGGTAGCTACGGTATTTGTTAACAGTTTCAATTTCTTTTCAGGTGTCCGGGGAAAAGTTCATTTTCAGGGCTCAGTGACTGTTGAACTACATGATCCAGATAAGGTGAGCCATGTTTTATAAATGACATCACTTAACATAAGCTCTAAACTTAGAAAATTGTTCCCTCTCTTAAGATGATACCCCAACTATGAGTTTCCTAAGGATCTATTGACCTATGCCTAGACTAACCATTACATTTTACCTGGCCTGTAGCTATTTTAATGTTAAGAGAAGTACCTAAGAATTTGCAACCACTACACTCACTACCAGCCATTGGACAGTCTAGATTATGGAATACCACGAGGGTCCATCCTCAAGCCTGTTTTGGTCAGCTTCTGCACTACTCCAGTTTCATCTTTAATCAGCTATCTTAATTTAAATATCATCAAATCTACACTGATGATACTCAGCAGCTACCCCTTTACTTCACACCTTTTTCATTTGATACATTAGTCATCATATTTGAATTGGCATTCTCGTCAATTTTGACATGGATGTTATCTAACCTCCTCCCTCTTGATCCATCCAAGACAGAACTTTTTTAATTGGACTTTCTTAGCAGCTTGAGAAATTGACAATTCCAAGCTAGTTTTGGCCCCTGTTCCAGCTACAGAAATCTTTGTCTTGATATTAAACTGCTCTACAATTCCCACCTCAATAGTTAACTCCAAACTAGACTATTGCAATTACCTATATTATAATCTTTCTAAAACCTCTATCAGTAAATTGCAATGTTTTCTAAATGTACTGGCTAGTACTATAACTAAGTCACCAAAGTTCTGCCATATTTCACCTATACTGAAATCACTGGCTAAAAGTAACTGATTGTATTCAGTACAAAATAATAACAATTACATACATCTTGCTTCATTCGTCAAAACCTGTCTCCTGCGAAATCTAATAACACCTTTGCCTCTTCAATCCATGCGATCGTCGTCTCATCTCACTCATTTACTGTAGATCTGTTAAATCAGTCATTGCCCAAAATGTGCAACTACTACATTTATCATACTCCACGCAGAACTATGGAATTCAAGTTCAGCATCCCTCTGCAGCCTATGCCATCCATGGTCAGACAAGTTCTTGATCATCATGCCCAACCATGATGCCCTATGGATATACTGACTCCTGCTTGGCTCACCATTTATGCCTGTATATACCATATGTTCTTGCTTATTAGACACACCCATTATAAGATGCAGGTTTTGAGAGAAGAATCAAACCTACTAAAAGAAGTACTAGAAGGAAAGATGGATGGGAAAGCACAGAAAGGGTGACCAAGGACATCGATGCTGGAGTGGATGTTCGACACTATGGAAAAAAGTAATCAGCCCTGAAGATAAAAGCTCAAGATAGAGAGGAGTGGCGATGATGGAGTATGGAACCTGTCTTTGGACAGAGCACCTGAAGAAGAAGATATTACTTAATAAAGATTTAGTGTTAGATGTTTAAATTATTTGTGTAGGTCTATTTTAACATTATGACAGTTGACGGAACCACTTCCAATTCGAGACAATCTCTATCTTTTTCTTTCACCTCCCTCCCAGCCTCTCCCTCTTTCTCTTTCTTTCTATCACTCCATCTTCGTCTATCTCTCAGCCGGCAGCCACATATCAATGAAAGGTGATTGTGATTAGGCAGGTTACTGGATAGAGATTTAGTATTACAGTAGATGTTTAAGTGATTGATGTAGGTCTATTTTAGCATTATGACAGTTGATGGACCTTCTAAGTCAAGGCAATCTCTCCTACCTTCCCTCCTCTCTCCCTCCTCTCTCTTATCTCTTGCTCTCCACAGGCAACCACATTCAGGTGAGATAGGATTGTAATTAACCAGGTGACTGAATATAGACTCAGTATTTGACTCTTTTGGTGCTTCTTGTATATAGGGGCATCTTATCCATAATTTTTTTAACACAAATCATCTAAGCCCTCATCTTATAATCGGGTGCGTCTTATACTTGGGTGCAATGTTCCCTTTAAAATTTTTTGAGTGTGCGCGGAAAAGTATAGTGCCTGAGCGTAGGGTTGCCAGACTCCTCCAAAAGGAGGACATGTCCTCCTTTTTAGGTCCGTGTCCTCCGTCCTCCTGGCAAAGCTAAAAATTGTAAAATGTCCTCCTTTTGCGGTTTTGTATGCTATCAATTTTCATTCTCGCGGTATTGACGAATTTCATACGTTTTAGTCCGTTATCTTAATTAACCCAAGCATCCGTATAAAATAGCATTTCAATAATACGAATATCAATTGTCCAAAGTCCCAAAATACTCGAATCTCGTCATTCTATCTCTAGTGTCTATGCAATAGTCTATGGTCAAAATGTTAATTTCATTTCCAGTAGCAAACGCAGAGACTGTAAACAGTAAACGTGAAAACAGTAAATTAAAATTCGTCTGATTAAAGTTCTTAAATTAATTTGAACGCCCGATTTTACGGCAATGGCTTCTGCAAAGAGAAAATGCAAGTTTTCAGACACAATGAGAAGTAAGTTTCCATGCTTCGTCGAGGAACGCAACGAGAATGAGGCAAAGTGTACGATCTGTGATAGTTACTTGTCCATTGATAATAAGGGAGCTTTTGACTTAGAGCGCAGTGTAGAGAGTGAGAGGCATAGAAACCAAATCAAAGTGTCATCCATGAAATTGACATCGTTTCTTCATTCTAAGCACACAAAGCAATTGCAGAAACCCCATGCTGCTGAAGCAACTTTGGTATTTCATACAGTTAGTCATCATCAGTCATACAACTCGATGACCTGGGGCTGTACATAAATTATGTAACGCGATTTTAGCACTTTTTGACCTCCCCACGTAACGCGATGTAACAAAATGTCAGACCCCTAAAATATTACCTAACAACGGGCCGATCCCCCATTTTCGTCCTCCAAAAATTTTTGACAAGCAAAAAAGTTCATATCCTTGTATTTTTTTCCTCTCGATAAACCATGACAAGCAAAAAAAGAGGTCATCCTTGTTTTTTCTTTTTCAAAATCTCTGACAAGCCAAAAACGGTCACTTAAATTTTGTTGCGTTATGTAACATTTCCGGACGGGGGGCGTCGTCACACTTCGGAACAAATAGCCGGACCGCCCCCAACCGCGTTACGTAATTTATGGACGACCACTGCACAGCTGGTTTCATGTATACAATGTCCTCCTCTGTCCTCCTCTTCGTCTGGCTCTGTCCTCCTTTGGCTACCCATGCATCTGGCAACCCTACCTGAGCGGCACACTTTCATGCCTGAGCACCTGAATTTTTTTCACATATGTCACCCATGACAACAACGAAATCAGTGTTGTTTGAAACTCAAAGTCACTGCACGGCGGCTGGAAATTGCTGTGCGGCGTTTTCTTGTCATATGCGCGGCTGCGCAGGCGCGCAGCTTAGAGGGAACATTGCTTGGGTGTCTCTTATATGCGCGAAAATACAGTAATTAAAAGCAGTTTCTTGATGAGGTGAGGTAGGTATTTTGGAGGTGAATTCCGTTCTTGTTATAGCATCTGTTATGCAAATATTTTTGTTTACCCATTGCATATTTCAATTTTTCATTCTATAATAATGACATCTGTAATTGCTAAGTTATAAATCATATTGTTACTGTGAATGCTGATATTTTCTTAGATGATAAATTTCCAGAAGTTAAATTTAAACAGAGTTTTGGGGACAAACAAAACTGTTGAATATGAAATAATTCTCTTAACGGTTATATTTAGGAGGCAGAGTGGGAAGAATACCAGCTGCAACAGCCTGTAAACTACAGAGACTGTCGTGTTGATTCAGCACCATTTCAGATCTCTCCCCGTACATCACTTTACAGGGTTTCGCTGATTTTTTAAAAATGTTTTCTTTGCAATTCTATTACCGTACTTTTCAGATGCTTAATAATTAAACTTTTATTATTTATGTTTATTTAGTTGTAATTAGAATATATGAAACTGAGACAGCGTGAAGAGTTTACTTTTTCTTATTGGCCTATTTGTGACAACACAACTAGTATACATTGTATATGCTAAAATGTGTTATGTCCAAGATATCCATATGTGTCTAATTGCAAGCTATTGCTCTAGTTCAGGGGTCGGCAACCTGCGGCTTGCGAGCCGCATGCGGCTCTTTCGACGTCATGTCGTGGCTCTTCCAGTTCCATGCGCAAAAAAATAATTATTATAATATTTTACTTTCAAAACTCAAAGAAATATTGCAAACAGGATAAAAACCATGAATGTAGGAAGGAGAGCGGATAAAGCGTCCCTATAATAAATACATTGCCGGTAGTCAAATTAAAGCACTGTCGAAATGTAGTTGTGCAGCTGGTAGCAACGCCACGTTGTTCTTGCGGCAAATGAATGCACCATATCCGGTCATCCTCTCTCTGCACAAGTGGACAACTCTAAAAGAAATACCGCGAGTTGAGGCACTCATATTTGACGCATGGAATAGTCTTCCAGAATGCCACAATGAGGTGAAGAAGTTGGCATTTGGAGTGCTGACGATCTTTGGGTCAACATATTCGTGCGAGCAAGCATTCTCTTGCATTAATATAATAAAAAGTAAAATAAGAAGCCAACTAACAAATAAAAATCTAGAGGCATCCTTGAAACTTAAAATAACAAGTTATGAGCCAGATTTAACCGAACTTTCAAAAAACATGAAAGGCCAATGCTCACATTGATGTAATTGTAACTATTTACTATGACTATTGTAGCGATCCATTAAAATCATTTATGTAAGGTTTAAATTTTTTATATGAATAAATATTATTTCATGTTTAAATCTATTTATCTTAAGCCATAATTCAAATTTATATACCTAATGACCTAATGATAATCCTAATCAAATACCATAATATTGAAACAACAATTTTAGTGACTCTTTAAAAACTGAGAAATCTTGTAAATTATAACTTTTGGCTCTTCCGTCTCAAAAGGTTGCCGACCCCTGCAGTCTAGTTGCAGGATGTCTGATGAAGTTGCACAATTCTGAACAGTATAAATGAGAGAAGTTGGAGAGATAGGGAGAGATTGAGGAAAATAGATTGAGATTGAAGAAAGAGAGCAGAATAAAGAAGAGAGACTGATTATATAGAATACAGTTTGGGAGAGGAAAGAATGTAGGGTAGGAAGAAGGATTCATTTACAATCATTAGCTTGTCTGAAATAATTTTGCTATTGAAGAACTAAACTATGATGACAGTGACCAATTTGTGGCTTTAGGTACCGGAAAGTAATATTAAGTAAGTCCAGCTGTTTTCTGTTGAGGGTTATGCTTGTATAATATTTGATGCATGCAGGTGTTTGTTTAAATCTAGTCATATTATATTATAGTTGTAAATTTTCTCTTCTCAGATACATTCTTTGTTTTCTCTGCTGAGTTTGCATCATACATTTGTGACACATCATGGACAACTTGTAGGCGTAATCTCACTGACAGAGGTAAGATGCAACAAACATAGATCAAACATGATTTGCCATAGTGCAGCTTTCAGTTTGGTTTCATTTCTGTAAATTTATTAATCGCTTCCACGGGTTCGCCGTCTTTAAACGGCAGCGGAAAACCGTATCGAAACTGTGTTCGCCGTCTATAAACGGCGCGCTAGATAAGCGAGTGTGTACCGAGGACCTGCGATTTTTTCAAAAATCCAACGCGGCAACCAATTTAGTTCACATCCATTCGATAGACAGCAGCACCGTTTTCGATAATGCTGACTATATATGCAAGAGATATTGACTGTGTAACAACCAAGGCTGGAAAATATATAGGAAAATCTTCAGCCGGAGGCTAGAAAAATCATAACTACGCCAAATATGGTCCGATCTTCAAAATGTTTGCACTATTCTGTTCCAATTACGCCTCCCTACAACTTTCTCGCTCACAGTTGGGGGTCGCTGAAAATTTTTTTTTATTGAGCTTTGAAATTTTTTGTCGGACATGGTCCAATTTTGGGGTGTAGAGGGGACCCTACCCCCCAAAATTTTTTTTGCACAGATGGTTCAAAAGACCAATAAAAATGCTCAACAATGGTGCAAACCGCATCTTTCTAGCTTCTATATAGCCTGAAATATAGTAAATTTATAACGTATATGTTCACGTTTTCATACGAACACCTTTTCCAAAAATTAATTCCCCCGTCGGGGAATGACTTAAAAAATTTAATTCCCCCTTTAAAGGGTTAACTCAATTTTTTGTTTCCATTAACTTTTTAAAATTTAGGCAGTTTAATGTTGTGATTTTTACAATTTATAAATACAATCTTCGTCGATGTGAGAGGCTTTCGCTTCCACTGTCGTTGTGAAATTCGCCGCCGCTCGATCCCCTGGCAGTGTTTCTCGTTGAATTCCAAGCAACCTTCTCACCGTACACAAACGCGCAACATTTCTCTGCCAGCAGTAACTCGTTGACAAAGTCTTGGTCGTCTGGGGTCGAGCAGGACTTGCTGCTGCTGCGGCACCAGCACCGTGCCTCCTTCAGTACGTGCTTCTGCTCGCGCTTTCTCATCCGCCTGCGCATGTTCCTCAGCACCTGATGCATCTGGCTTACACTCTGATTCACGACGAACATCATCTTGTTGATCTGCTCACTGAAGGACACGGACTTCTTGAAGCACGGCCGGAAACGGGCCGGACCATCTTTGAACCCCTCGGACTCTGTGTCGCTGCATGTCACGGCACTGACGGGATGATCGAGACTTGAACGACTAAGATTGTTGCTGGACTCGGACATCGACCGCTGCTTCAGAATACCGTGCAGCTTTGGAGATCTCTCGTGTATGACAATGATTTCACCAGGAACAACATCTACTAGTTCTTTCTTTTCGGCCTTTGTATCTTTCGTAATCTTCTCATCTTCATAAGCACTTCCCGGAGGTGAAGCAGAGACCATATCTAAGGCATCCAGGTGTCTTTTTAAGCCGACTAAGCTCGTAAATTCTCTCATATCAAGATGCTGAAAGCTGGTAATTTATAAATTATTATAGTTATATTTTATTAAATAAATAATAACCTTTAAAGTAGTTCAGTGGAATTTATCCTCAGAGAGAACCACTCTGTTCCATTTGGCCTTTCATTTAAACATATTATAAGTATTAGTTTGAAAACTTCTATGCTAATTGAAAATATAAGATTTGATTTTAATGCTTAAATACAGTTTTGAATAAATTTAGTTTTTTAGTTTAGTCACTTCTGTACATGTGTACTTATAAATTATGTTAGTATCAGTGATCAGTATCTAAAACAATAGCCATTACAGCAACTTGAAAAGTTAAAGTAATTTCGCTAAATCATTTACCAGTCTGAAGCATGAGAAAGTTTGAGAAGCACTGTCATAAATGATTGTTTCAGTACATGCAATAGCACTTGTGTTGTCCAACCATATGATGCAAAAATTTTATTCATAGCTATGATGTTGATATCAAAGAATGTATAAATCATTCAGATTTATAAGTTCTTAATTCATATGTTGATGTCTTATGCTTACTTTAGACATTGAGTCAGAAAAACATGCATTTAGTATATGTTAAGAATTTGGATAGATAGTATTTTAGATAAATTGTTTGATAGCAATTCTGAATGGGGCAATCCATATATTACATATGCAAAAAGTCATATTTTCATATATCCTCCCTGTTGTACCCATACATTTTTTGGATCCCTCCCCTATGCATACATACAAATTAGCTTCTCTACACCCACCCTGTATGAAAAAATAATTTTGGCCATAGTTACAAGGCATATGGTGGACTAAAGTTGTCACAGTTAAGAAAAGCAAGAAATGTGCTTTAAAGAGTGCAAGTGTGTGAACAAATTCTCATCCTGCCCGTGAGAAAGTATTTGTGTTCAAATTTATTACAGAAACACCAATTTCGTGAAAAAATTTATTCAAAATTTATTTCTGATATCTATTTGTGACCTGCTGGGAGAAAAGGTACCATATGTGGGGTTCTTGAGTTACATATACTGCATATATCAGGTGCGCAGGTGGAGCAGTGGTTAGCGCACTGGTCCGCCAATCCCGAGGTCCGTGGTTCAAACCCCGGCCGCGGCAGAAACTTTTCGGTTGTTTCTGCCCCAAGCGCCCCCAGTCGACTCAGCTGTGAATGAGTACATTGGGTGTTAACTCGGTGGAAGGAAAGGCGGCGAGGGAAAGGCTGGCAATCCGCCCTCATTCAGCCGTTGCCGTATATAACTGAAGGCGCTAACCCTTCGGTTCCCGACGGGCCCGCGATGGCCTATGGGTTGTACCTTTACCTTACCTTTTACATATATCGGAGTTATATTAGCTCAGTAACAGCAAAGTTTTAGAGAAATATACCTTGTCATTTCAGAGATACCAGCATCCAAACATGCCTATCAAATTCAAATTTAGAAGAAATTGAACATTTATTATTGATGAAATTGAAGCGTTCAAAATTTTAAAACTATACAAGAGTTACGGATGAAATTTTATCTTTGTATTAATTGTTACATATGCAAACTATCTCTAAAGTTTCATCTGTAACTATTCATAATTTATCAGTAGAAAATTGAAATAAATATAATTACTAATACTAGAACACAGTAATTGAAAAAGGTACCATAAGTGGGATAGATCAGGAGAGGACATAATAGTAGGGTTGTAATGTACAATCTAAACAAGATATACAAACAAACTGTAATAGAACACAATAAAACTTATAAATAATATTAATCAAGGTGATTATAAATGTAACATGTGTAACGGAATGATGAAAAACAAAGAATGAGAAACTAGTGTTGTAATTCATAAATAACAGCACAAAATAAGATTAAACTTCACTTTTAAGCAAAGAAAGAAACAAAAATCGCCCGATATTGCAGATTTGTCAGCAGGTTCTAAGCTCATACGCATTCAAAAATTTGTTAAATTAGTAAGTAAGCTTAAATAGAGCATCAAAGTCAGAAGCCCACTTATGGTACCTTTTACCTATCTCAGTTTTAAAACAAATTCTGTACTAAATGATGCAGATTTGATTAAAAAGACATCATCATTTAATTGTCTACACATCATACTGTCTAAAATTCCAAAAAGTAATTTTTGAAAAATTCAAAGTTTTCAAGATAAAAATGCAATTTTCTCGCTAATCTGTGATCCCACTTATGGTACCTTTTCTCCCAGCGGGTCACATTTATCTGTATGGACAGGATAATGTTTGTTTCATTTTTACAATGGCCACCATTCTTGTATTGTAAAGAAAAGGTCAATACTCTTTTAATTCTCAGATTTTTAATGAGAATATCACTGCTCATTTTATAATGTACAACAAATTTTAATAGAGTTTTTTGTTCCTCTGCAATTGTTGGGGAGTCTTGTAGATTTTTGCACACTGAGGATGAACATGTCTGTGAAATGTCTTCTATATATAAGATTTGTAAGAAAACTGCAATTTTGCATTTACATTGTAACATCAGAACTTTATATATTTACTGCATTGGCCATCCTCAGATCACATGCCAATATATATGTAATTTGTATTTCAGGTCAGGAATGCCATACAGGGAGAAATTAACCCAAAGGTGCCTTCGAGGAATTCCAGCAACATTGACCAAGCTGGAATGGAAATGTCTCATAAGAACAAAGCTGTTAGACCTCCTCATGAGACTGTCTGAGAAGCAATAAGTGGTTTTGCTGACATCATTAATTGATTCATCATTATCAGCATCATCATCATCATCATCATAGGTTCCTTGTTCCAATGATGCCACTTTTTCTTGTCTTGCACTTTAAGCTTTAGGACAGAAGGATCATCATGTTCCATCAAATTGGCATTGATTCCTGGTAATTACCAGGAATCAACGTCTTCTCTGTTGTTCACAATTTCATTTAACTCATTCATTTTCATGCATGTTGCTTCATAAATGCCATCCAACCATTTGTTGTCTTCCTCTTCTCATAGATCTTTCCATTTTTCCCGACAACGTTTTTCCAGAGTGTCTAGTCCTCATTATATTTCCAAAGTACTCAGTCTCTCTGCTCCAGCATTCCGACTTAGGACAGAATGCTTGATAACATTTTCAGTTTCATAGTCAAACATCCAGTCAGCATATTTGATCTTGGTCTTCCTTGAGATTTCTTTCCTTCCATTTTGCCTTCTGCTACTTCTCTAAGTATCCAGTCATCAGATTGTGCATAGCACAACAGCACGTAAATCTCAGGAACTTATGTAGCACTTTCTAAAGTAGTACTGTAGATGTTTATTCTTAGACACCTAACAATGAGCAAATGAAGAACTTCGTTTGAAGGACTTCAGTACTGAATGCATTTGGTTGGTTTTCTTTCAGTCCAGCTGATGTTTCCATTTGTTTCCATATCCACATTTCAAAGGCCCTGATTTTTCTGTCTGGCATGTCTGCTGTTCTTGTTGTCCTGATTTCTGATCTATAGGTGACCACAGACCACATCATGCTTTTTGCTGTGCATTTATTAATCATTTCCATAGGTTCTCACCATTTGCCAAAGACTTCTTTTCAAGAATATTCTCCTGTTTATTTCAGTGGTGAAAACTCTTTTGTGATGAGGCTTTACAGGTAGCAGTAGCTTTCCAATTGTTGTATTTCTTTGACTCTGGTGCGAAGACGGAATCAGACAGGCCAACTCCTGCAGCTTCGATCCAGCAGTCGGTCCCTACTGCATGTCCCTCCTTTGTTGAGAGCAGTGAAGCTCGGAGAGAGATCCATGTCGCACGGGAACCCCCTCCTGTGGAATGCGCTTCCGGACGATGTGACCAAGGCCACCTCGGCTGGGGCTTTTGCATGCAAGCCTAAGATGCACTTATTTAAGACCTCATACAATTTAGCTAGTTGACTGTAAAGCGCTTTTTTTTGCTTCGTCATTTCTTTGGAGCTCTATAAAGCATCATGTATAGATAGATAGATAGATAAGCTTTGCTATTGATACTTATGTTGATCTTACCAACGTTCCTAGTAATTTTCATGACCTTAGTCTTTCTTATGTTTATTTTCATGACATGATTGCATGACACCCGGGTTAGTCAGTTCATTGTAACCCTTTTTAACCCCTTAACAGGGGAATTAAATTTTACAAGACGTCACCATTCTGGGTAATTAATTTTGGAAAAAGCATGCATATGAACTGTGAACATGTACTTTTTTAAATTTACTATATTTCAGGCTATATGGAAGCTAAAAAAATGAGGTTTGCACCATTGTTTAGCATTTTTATTGTTCTTTCTATCCATTCATGCCCCAAAAAAATTTTGTGGGTAGGGTCCACTCTACAGCCTAAAATAGGACCCCCTCAAAAAAATTGTGTTCAAAGCTCAATAGCAAAGTTTTTCAGTGGTGACCCCACTTGGGCGAGCTGCAAAGTTGTAGGGGTGTCATTGGAACAGAATAGATCAAAAATTTTGAAGATCTGACCCAATTTGGGGTAGTTATCATATTTCAAACCCTAGAACTCGTTGCTCGGAGAAATGACAATTTTGCAAATATTTTGCAATCTGAAAAACCAAACATTTCAGGCTATATAGAAGCTAAAAATGAGGTTTGCACCGTTGTTTAGCATTTTTATTGTTCTTTCTATCCATCCGTGCCCAAAAAAATTTGGGGGTAGGGTCCACTCTACAGCCTAAAAAATTGTGTTCAAAGCTCAATAGCAAAAATTTTTCTGTGGTGACCCTATTTGGGTGAGCGGCAAAGTTGTAGGGGGGTGTCATCGGCTTGGGCTTGGTTTAAGACGGGAGGATGCGCCCCCTCTTCCAGTAGGGTCTACAGGCTATGGCCCAACACGGGGGGACTGCGTCCCGAGTAGGACCTACGGCACCATACGGCGCCCCAAGTGGTGCCGTACAACGCGTAGCAAATCAGGACGCTTCCCCAGTGGGACCAATCTGCCAATCATGACGCTTGGTCAGGTTCAACACATTATAAAGTTTGGTTGCCTATGGCAACGACGTCTTTCAACATCAGCTGTGTAGCGTGACCATTGACGTCTATTAATAGCCTAGACTGGTCACAGGCTCGTTAGCCTAAGGCCACTGTCTGAGCCTCGCAAGATGGGTGCCGACCGCGGCCACCTAGCGAATAGATGCTCTACTATATTATTGTATGCCTCTGCTGCAACCATATTACAGTTAAAAGACACATTGTCCTGCATTATTCGGTCCTTTTGTTTCATTATTCATTTCATTATTTCGGTCCATTCCCGTCTATAGTGGTTCAAATAATTTATTAGTCTAATGAATTAGTGTAATAATGTGGAGAATTTGTATAGCTTATAACAAATTATGCGGCTACTGAAATCTACCGCGTCCAAGCGCTGTAGCTACCGGAAGGTGACCGGAAGATTCGGTATCGGAAGATTCGGGACGGAAGATTCGGTACCGGAAAATTCGGTACCGGTCACGGAAGATTCGGTACCGTTGGCGGGTGGGAGCGGTCGGGGGAGTCGTTGAATCGGGTAGGGGGCCCGTGCCCCGGATTGACGGCCTGGCCCCCAGTGCCCCCCAGTTGGGACCCTATACTTAATGCTAAATACATTAAAACGTACATGGTTGGCCCCCATGATTAGAAGTTGCCCCCAACGGCCCCCACTTGCCAAATCTAGAGCCTATTTGGGTCCGGGAGTCGTTGAAGGTAAATTTCGCATCCGGAAACAGCTCAAGTTCCCTGCCTTGCTTTACAAGTTAAAACATACTACCTTAGCATATCCATCTATTTTTCGCCTTTTCTAGAAGGTCGCATTAAACAGCTCAGGTTCCCTGCACGATTGCGAGTTTAAACATCTGCTTACATCCATTAAGTCGGTGGGGGAGCAAAGGCGCGCCTCATCTTAGGTGTCCGTCTAATGACGCGCGACAGTTAAAGCGGCCGAATACCAGCAGCAGGTGAATCGTCATCTTATGTAATGTTTGTCGAACTGGTACCGAATTCTCCGGTACCGAATCTTGCGGTACCGAATGTTCCGGGAACCCTACCGGAATACACCACGTATGCAGCCTCACTATTGCTGACTCAAACTTCCCCGTTTTGCTATTTATGTTCCTTTTTGGTGATTTTCACTCGTATATATAGATTCCTGATTAGCACTCTTCTCAACTCATCGTCAATTGATCGCCATCTCTACGCAGATGACACGCAGTTGTTCATATCATTCTCTCCAAATGGATACCAAGAATCAATCAAACACTTTATTATTATTATTATTATTATTATTATTATTATTATTATTATCAGGACAATTTATATAGCGCTGTACGCAGGGTTTAAAATCCAAAATCAAAAGCGCTTTGACACCGCTGACATGTCAATGAAGGTTAGAAGGTGGCGATGTTAAAATCCACTGTGATGATGGAAAGAACTTTGCTGCCGTGAAGAAGTTAGGTGCAAAGTCCTTTAGAAGCGGTCCTTCATGTAAAACTGTAGCCCCCTTGACATGCCAACGAGGAGCGGAAGATGATGTTGAAAGTCCGCGAGTTGGTAGTAGGAGTTTCTCCGTACGGATATAACCACCGGAAAAGTTCCTGAAGAAGCGGTCTTCCGCAAGGAGATAGTTAGTTCCGTCGTCGAAATCGGCAAATCCGACGAAGATGGAAATCCAGCGAAGTCCAGAAACGACAGCCAACCGCAAATCCGCCGAATTTTCACGCAGCAGCCGATGCGGCTGACTTTGGCGCACACCCGACGGACGGCGACTGACTTGAACTTCCAGGACGACGTGGAAAGGTAGAGGACAGCACGAGACACGTCGGAACCGAAGAGCGGAACGCCGTCCTCGCGAAGATGAATGCTCGAGCGAAGCCCGGAACGACCGTAGATCATCGCATGGCGCTATAACAATAGCCAACATGGCGACGTCCTGCACAGGCGGTGAGACCGACTCGAGGCTTCCGAAACGACGCGAAACAGTAGAGGACAGCCAAAACTCCTCAGAAAACCGACGGACTCGAAGAAATCCTCATCTCCGGCGCAAGATTCACGCACGGAGCGTCAGAAATTGCGTCGAACGACGACGAAACGTGGCATGCACAAAACGCATGCAAGGCAGCCATAGATAGGTGCCATAGATATGCATTCACTTAATGCAGTGTTTCTCAAACTGTGTGCCGCGGCACACTAGTGTGCCGCGCGAGATTATCAGGTGTGCCGTGGGATTTGTTGGAAATTTTATTAAATTTAAAATGTCAATGTTTTGAATATCTCTGTCTTGTACGCATAGCCAGTGAGGGTCGTAGCGTCACCGACGAGTCTGATGAAATCTAGAGTCTTGATAATTCACCCTCTGGGACCTTGGAGGACGGGAAGCGCAGCATTGCATGCAAAGCCCCTTGGTATACGAGACGATGCTGGTATGGAGAGGGGTTGTGACTTTTGCAGTTAAAACTCATGGGGCCATGGCTAAGTCATTAAGATACAACCCTGCCCGGTGTCTGCTTTTGGCACCTTTAGTTATCTGCAGAGCGACATGCCGGCACAGATGGACTTGCATCTGTTCTCTGAACCAACTAATAGTTTGAATGATAAAATCCTGACCACTTAAATTTGTATTTTCAAAGCTGAAGTTAGGCAATGGATTTCGAATATGCATGCATATTTTACCCATTAAGCCTAGGTAGAGCACCTGGAAGTGGAAGGTCAACTGCAGGCAACCAACAAAATCGGTCTAAGTTGGTCAACGATCTAAACCGCTTAAGAAATCAGCGGTTTTCGTATTTTCACGTAATTTTAGATTGTTTTCACCGATGCAATTGACGGAATCTTTGAATTTAAAAAGATGAGGTATACACCAATGTTTTGCATTTTTATATTTCAAACGATGCTGCAAAAATTTTTAAAAAAATTTGAGGGGACCACTTTCTGGCCTAAAACAAACCCTCCGAGAACAAAATTTTTTGGGTTCAAGCGGATAAAACGGTTGAGTGGTAGAAAATCTTAAATCATGGGGACAAAATGTCAGCGGAAAATTTGGAACAAAATTAATCAAACATTTTGAAAATCGGACTGTATTTGGTTGAGGTATCGTCTCCTGCCTTGATCACCCTCTGTATAGTAACCATAGAAATTATGCTCACTGATGGCCTAAGTTAGTCAAATTCTTAAATTCTCTGCCCAACGTTGACCTTCCAGGTGCTCTAAATTTTTGATTGTATCATGCTGATGTTCACTGGCTTTAATGTGGCGTCTTTTCAAGTGTGCCGCCGATGTTTTCACGTATTTCTAGTGTGCCGCAAGACGAAAAAGTTTGAGAAGCACTGGCTTAATGCATTCACTTAATGCATTCACTTCCGTTTCAACTTGGATGTCATCAAATTTACTCTGCCTAAATTCTTCAAAGACAGAGTTCATACTTATCGGACTACCCACACAAATCGCCAAGATATCAGACACAATAATCAAATTCAACGAGAGACCCTCGCCTGACCACTCATTCAAATCTAATTCCCCAGTAAGAAATCTTGGTGTGATATTTGATCCAGCTCTCTCATTTTCAACACACATCTAATCTCAGTCGCTCATGTTTCACATACTTACGGGACTTACGACGCTTTCGTCCATTCCTAAACTTCCCATAGATTTATTATAATACACTGGATGCCGTCTATCTATGGCAAAGTCAGGCCAAAGTTGAAGCCAGTTTGCATGGATGGTGTGTCAAGAAATGTTTACCCCGCAGATATCTTGAAGACCTCATAATTCTTTAGCGCTATTATGTTTATTTGAGTGCAGCGCCTACTTAGATATGGACGACGTCACCGCTTTAATATGGTGTACCATAGTTGCTTTAAATGTGTCCCGTTTGATCTTTTACTCATCTTTTCCACAATTCTTATTCGTGCCAATTGATTTCCGAATATAAATACTATAATCGTATGGTAAAAGTAGATTTTTAGGTCGATTATTAGTTGAGTTTGAAGCCGTTTTGTGCAGTGCTGATTTATACGACTATAAGCCTATGTTACTATGTGACCTATGTCTATGTAATTTTCGAAGGCTTATTTGCGGCAGCGACTGCGCAACGTCGCGGCTATTCGCATAAATCAGACGATCAATTACACAACTAGTGTAAACAACTAGTCCACATTAAATAAGTTAAACGGCTAAACGATATCCGTTCCAATAGTGTACCAAAATTTTCAAGATTTCATCGGGGTAAACATTTCTTGACACATCATCCATGCAAACTGGCCTCACTTTCTGATACCATAGACTCTGTCTTGTGATATTAAAGTCTATGAAACTTCCGCACAGCTTGCACGATTGCCACCTCAATTGTTCATTCAAAAAATGGATTACTGCAACTCCCTCTACCTTAATGTCACAAAAAACAAATAGCACGGCTTCAAGCAATAAAAAATGCTTTGGCTAGAGCTGTCACTCGAACGCCAAAAGCTCACCACATCACTCCGGTTTTCAAATCTCTTCACTGGCTCAAAGTTCCAGAACAGATACATTTCAAGAGTCTATGTCTGACATACAACGCCATCCAAATTCTCAAAACCCATGTACCTTCGTAATCTCTTTACTGTTCAAGCGCAGCGGTCAACTCGTTCATCTGTCAGTCTAACACTCATTCGACCTACAGCCACGTCATTAAACAAAAATGGTTGGCCCCCATGATTCAGATCGGTCGATCTCCTCACAAAATTTCTCAGATCGGTCGCCTCGTCTCTTGAATGATCTTCCGTCAGAGATACGAAAGACCAATAACTCTGGCCTCTTCAGTCCACAAATCAGTCACCATTGGCCATCACTCCACAAACTTTCCGAAAACAACTCAAAACTATTCTCTTCAAGAAATCCTATGGCGAAATCTTTAATACAGGCCTGCACTCTACCCGCCGCAAATTTTTGTTATCATCCTCCATAAAAAATACTTTGCTGCGACTGCCTACATGGATCTACAACCTCGACCACCACGGACTACGGATTACGGACTATAGATTTACATAGATTGAGCGCTCGTGAATAAGCTGGTGCACTGCGCCAAGCTTTCGGGCAGCGCTATAGAAATGTCGCGTTTACATACTTACATATAGTAGAGATGTACGGGACTACGGGTATACCCGTACCCGCGGTACTGGTAGGGTAGGGTACACATTTGACGGGTCGGGTACGGGTATAGTGCTACGGGTACGGGTACACCCGTTTTTACCCGCAAAGGCGTGATATTTTAACTTCTCACGACTACAGCAAATTAGCAATGCAGTAATAGAAGAGATATTGAGTAAATTGTATTAGTCTAACTTGTATTTCGCGTTCAGTTTGTCAGACAGTTATATAAGCCACTGCATGCACTTTACTTACCGAAAGCATAAAGGAAATACAATGACATTATCTGACGTTATCAATAAAGTAACAAACATAATCAAACGTAAAATCATTATAAACTAATCTAATATTAAACATCTATAGCGCCACTTCATAAGGCACAGGAGCATCAACCGATGGCACGCCAAATCCAACTAATTAAAGATCCAGGTCAAATCCATGGTTTCCGGCCAGGCAAACGGGTGACAGTCTATGGTGGATAGGCCAAGTAAAAAAAGATGGGTTTTTAATCTTTTCTAAAAATCTTTAATGAATTTGCAATGCGCACATGTTGAGGCACTGAGTTCAATAAAGTAGCAAACAAGTTTGTGGGCAGCCACTGAAAAGGCACGAGAACCAAGAACTGTCCGAGTATGGGAGAGGGAGAGAACTATTGCAGACCAGGATCTGGTTGAGTATTTGCTTGTTTGCACAGAAAGTTTAGAAAAAGGTATCTAGGTTCCTTGTAATAAAGTGTTTTGTATACCTGAAGACAGATTTTGAAGTCTATCTTTTCTTTAATTGGAAGCCAATGAACACGCTTACGAACTGGGGTTATATCCTCACGTTTCGGGGTTTTTGAAACCACCCGAGCCAGTGAATTTTGAACTCGTTGGAATGCCAGGTTGGATTTTGAGGTGCCAAAGAGAATGGAGTTGCAGTAATCAAGACGGTTAGACACTGAGACATTTGCCAAGAGCATTAATGCAGATTTATTTAGAAATTTCCTAATACGGTGCAAATCACGAAGATGGTAGTGAGCTACTTTATAGATGCTATTTGTATGATTTGCAAAAGAAAGTGTGGAATCAAAAATAACCCAGATCCCGTGCAGAAGTGCTTACAGCAATAGTCGAATCCCCAAGATCAACAGAGTTGATAGCCAAATTTCTTGAGCTGGGGGATTTGTGCCTAAAAGTAGAAATTCAGTTTTAGCCGGGTTTAAAAGCAGTTTGTTTGAATCCATCCAGGACTGAATATGAGAGAATGATTGAGAAATAGTTTCCAATGAAGCTTCTACTGAAGACTTATCAAATTAAATAATAATCTGAGTATCATCTGCATATAGGTGGTAATCTAGGTAATGGTCTGACAGTAATAAACCAAGAGGAGTTGTGTATAAAGTGAACAAGAGATGACCAAGAACCGAGCCCTGGGGGACCCCACAATTTAAATAGGCCGATGATGATAAAGTACCATAAGTGCAGACAGATTGAATGCGAGGGCTCAAGTAAGTAGAGAACCAATGCAGCGCTGAATCAGATACACCAAACCAATGCTGGAGACGGTGTAAGAGGATAGAATGATCCACAGTATCAAAAGCTGCTGATAGATCAAAAAGTATTAATGCGGTGACCTTGCCGCCTTCCATTGCATTTATGATGTGGTCGCGGCAGAGCAGTTTTAGTAGAATGATGTTTGCGGTATGCTGACTGAACGTGAAGGAAAAGATCATTTGAAGACAGATGGGCATGAATTTGATTTGAAACCGAGAGAGAGAGAGAGAGAGAGAGAGAGAGAGAGAGAGAGAGAGAGAGAGAGAGAGTGGCGTCCTGCAGTGATAATGTTCCTTTGGTAAATCGTTTTATTGTTTAACTTCAGCTCTAATGCCTGCTCATAGCTAAATTATATCTACTAAATACTTTAAACACACCCATCGAGTCTTCTAGTCCATGTCCGACATTCATGTAGGCCTAGACTAGCTGACTAGCTGTATTACACAATGTTACCAACCAGTAGTCCAGTACCCTAGAAAGAACTCGGGCCTACTATTTGCCAAGTTATTTACTCTGATTCCTAAGTCCTAGATCTGCCCTAATCAAAACATGTCCCTCTTTTTAAAAAATCTTGCCAACATATGACATGTTTAAAAATGCACTCTGCTTTCATTAATACATGAATGTTGTTGCTGCTCTACAGTCTATAGGAACGGATACGGGTAGGTCTTATACCAGTACGGGTACAGGTCCTTGCACCCGTACCCACGGGTAGGGTAAAGAAGTTTAGCACGGGTACGGGTAAGGTAGGCATTTTGTTGTACCCGCACATCTGTAATGGCTTATAGACATAAAATGCTGACGTCTGCAGTTTAAAGATGCCTATTAATGCTATTATGCTGCTGTTCTACTAAACAGTTGTTTTTTATATTCAATATGACAATTTTAGGGTAAATATTTGGTGTGAAATCAGATGCAAAAAAAAAAAAAATACTATTAGGCGTATGCTATCAGGTCCCAGATGCAAAGGAGGAAATAGATATTGGATTGTTTAGGATTTTAGATATAGTAGCCAAGGAAAATGTACTAATAATGGGTGACTTCAACTATCATATTAACTGGGAAAGCATGGAGGCAGACAGGAACCAGGACAAGAGATTTCTTAAGTGCATGGATGACAATTTCCTCACACAACATGTCACTGAACCAACGAGAGGAGGTAAACACACTGGACTTGATAATTACTTCAGATGATCAGTGAAGAATATGATGGTTGGACAAAACTTAGGCACAAGTGACCACCAAACAGTGACATTTGATGTAATTTTAGCAGAAGACATCGAGAGCGCACGCAGCCAAAAAAAACTATTTCCGGGCAAACTACGATCTGGCTAGGAAGATGATCGAAGATTTGGACATAGGGAGCATGATAAAGGATAGAAATGCAAAAGAAAGCTGGGAAATATTTTAAAATTGCATGTCAAGGGTTATGGATTCAACAATACCAAAACAGCGGACACTTAACAAAAAACTTCCATGGGTTACTAGAGAGGTACAGAAGAAGAGAACGGCCAAAAACAAAGCGTGGAAGAAATTGAGAAAGCACCAACTAAAATGCAAAGCAATTAAGGTTTGGAACAGGTGAGATTAAAACAGTTACAGTCCAGTTATGTGCAAAGAGGAACAAATCAACAGCTACAAATAAAACGGCTATTGCAGAGTATGAGAACAAATTGGCAAAAGATATCAAACGGAACAGTAAAAGTTTTTATGGATATGCAAGAAGTAAGATGAAGCGAAAAGAAAAAGTGGGACCATTAGTAGCTGATTCTGGAGAAACAGTGACGGATGACACAGAAACAGCAACAATTCTGAACGATTACTTAGATCAGTGTTCACAAAGGAAAATACAACCAATATACCAAAGCCTATTAATTTATTTTGTGGAAAGGAGGAGGAAGCATCATTATCAGACATAAATTGCAATAAAGAGTGTGTCCTGGAAATTCTGAGTAAAATGAAAACTGACAAAAGCCCTGGAATAGACAATATACATCCAAAATTTCTGTATGAGGTAAGACATGAGGTTAGTGAGGTAACAACCACAATATTCAATATTATTATTATTATTAAGACAATTTATAGAGCGCAGTAAGCATAGTGAAGACTAAAGACAAAATCGCTTCAGGGGGGTCACAATTGTCACGTTCTTCGGCAGAGAGTTCCACAGACTTGGATTACCCCTCCGGAAGGATCTGTAACCGAAGACAGCCGTCTTGGACGGAGGAGGAACCACCAATTGACGACAGTTGCTTGAGCGAAGCCGCGATCTCCGATCTGATAAACTTCGAATTTGACATTAGATTTCAAATCTAGGTTACTTACCTTAAAACTTAGCATGATTTAAAGTGGCTTATAAGGCATTACTGCCTGTGTGAAAGCCACTAGGGGCACTAACGGGGCTTGAACCCGCTCCGTCAGCCTGACGCTCCAGCACGTAACCCACTCTGCCATCTTCCGCCCCCTTAGCAGCTTCAACATTACATACTGTATATCAAGTAAATATTTCATACCGTGAACAGAATGATTTGAATGAGAGATGAGCAATATATCATCGGCATAAAGTAAACAGCCCATAAACAAAGTACATAGTAAAATTTCTTAAAATTTGAGATAAGGTCATCCATCTATACAGCAAACAATAACGAGGATAAGACACCACCTTGTCTTACCCCAGCCAAAACCTTGAAAGAGCCCGATATGACATCACCCGATCCTATGTTCCTTCTAAGGTGGGCTCGCGCCCAAAGACGGCGAGACATGTGCCAAAAAGTGTTATTTAACCAAAATTGCAGGACCTTTTTTAATTATACTAATTAAAATATTCAACTTAAGTCATGACAAATGCTAAAAAAAGTCATCACCTCACCATACCGTACTTGTTCTTTAACGTCCTCAAAAGGCTAAGCAAAAAAGTTCTTCGCCATTTTGCTTCTTTTGCGCACGAAGCAAAATTGCCCAAAAGTTAGTCAACTGGGGAACTGTTGTCCAAAAATAATTTAACGCACACACGGACCATCAAGATTTAAAGAGAACATTGACACCATCGAAAATTCGCATAACATTTTTCATACCTAACATTTTTCATACCTATCTATTAGGGCATCATTGACTATGGCATTCAGAACATGCGTTAATTTTTAAGGAAAAGTTGGTATCTTACATCGTCCTCCGTAATATTACTGGGATTAGTTTTATTGTGAGACTTCTAAAGCGTGAAATTAGATTGTGCTTCACATTCGTTTACGATGTCGAATAACTACGAAATTAGCTGTCGAACGCTTCGTTGTCGAAAGGCCCGTCTTAGACTGAAGGCGATTGCCCATCAGTCAAAGCAAACCCCAATCAATGAATACCGAACCGAGAAACAGGACGATCAAGAGACTCTGTGAAATAATACGATCGGAATGGCTTATCATTTATACGTCGTCTTGCAGAGTGATCAATGTTTTTTGGTCATCTGTTAAGAGAAACGACAGTTCTATTTCCATTGCTTTAATTGCTTTTCTGAGCTGTAATGGTTGGGATTTGTGCGCAGTCCTACGTAGATAGCGTGCGCTGGCATCAATGGTGGTCAAATGCGTATATAAGCGCCCTAAAATTCGCCACTAACAAAACGGCGCTGAGAGCACGGCCTGAACATCGTAGAGACGGACAGGTTGGACGGAGCAAGAACGCTGGTCGTCTGCTCTGAAAAGCCGAAGACCTACAGTAAAGATACACATTCTTTGCGGCAAACACGTTGAGTAAGTATGCTATACAAAAGCTAAATAAAACTGCTTCGTTAATCGACTCAATCTCTCAAGTGTAGCGATTTTCATATGCTTGTTTAAAAATGTTAAAACCTGCTTTTCGTTAATGGCGGGTGTGCTCATTTAATTATATATTTAATATACATTGAACCAGTTACGGGTGTTACGCCCTAATGATCAGGCCAGAGGTTCCTAAACCACGGCCCGCGGACAACTTGTGTCCCGCCAGCTCTCATAAAGTGTCTCTCGAGGTTTCACTATTTTATATAAGCTTAATGACGCGATGTTTCACTTATTTGATATAGGCCTAATGACTTGCGAGGTTTCACTATTTTATATAGGCTTAATGACTTACTGCTTTCATAGATTTAGAATTTGGTTTCTGAAAGGGAAAAATTATAAGCTTATTGCTGAACCTTTATACTTTTCTAAACATTTTGATTCCTTGTGCATCGAATCGATTTTTCACCATAAAAACCCAGATCAGAATCGTCTATTTCATAGTCATTTTTATAACGTTGCGGCCTGCCTATATGTAAAAAAGTAGATATGGCCTCTACTTCAGGGGGTCTCCAAAGTTTTTCAGCCGCGGGCCACATTTATGACTTTTGACGGCTCCGCGGGCCACATGCTCAAGAAATTAAATTGAGCAAGATACTGAATAACTGAATGATAAATATTGCTGGATTATGATGCAATGTATAATGCAAGTAGCAAAATATCAGTTGCAAATGAAACGGTTTTCAGTTACAGTCTACTGTGAGATAGATGAAACTGGTGTATTTCTGATAAAATTACGCCAAACTGTAGATCAAAGTTTACAATCCATAAAATAAGTAATGTCTTTAAATGTTCATAAGATAATGCTGATTTGTAACAGGATTTAACATATGACTAGGCCTACTTCATCTTTGAAAATGTCTTTTCACACAAATGTGTAGCGCCAAAAGCAGAAATTAATTCACGAGCAAACTTTTTAAATGAATAAACTTTTTTTAAATGTATAAACTTTTTTAAATGAATAAACATGGAATGAATGAATGAAATGAAATTAAAAAACCCGCAGGATTTTCAAAGTCTTATTTTCGACGAATATGCATCCGGGTAAGAGAAACGTTCCTGGAACTTCTTTTCTCAAACTTGAAATGATATTTTGAGCAAACAAGCATATAAATTGAGTCACAGCTTTTTGGTTATATTTATCATAAAGAGAAAAAGTGACAAGCAGCTTCTTGGTAACTGATTCTCAACTGTGCCACTTTCTCAACTGTGCCACTTTCTGAGGGAATGCTGTAAACCTTGGACTTGAGTCTGATAATCGCAGATGTACGCCATTTCACCTTGTAGGCCTATTCGAATATTAAAATCATTCAAGTGCATTAAAATATTTGCTGAAAATGCTAATTTCAAATGTCATTAACTTTCTGTAAGCAAAATCCGTAGACGGTTCCTGTCATTTGAGAATACTTCAATCACACTTCGAGGATTAAGAAATTTAGCACTTTCACGCAAATTAAGCACTTTCCCACAGCTAAGCCATCTCGCTAAAGTAAAGAATGATAAGAGATGTCTGAAAACTCGGATTCGATTTCCATCAGGAAGCCACGAAACTGGCGATGACTGAGTCAGATCGATGCTAAAGAGTAAGATAGTGGATAGTTGAAGCAAGTAGCCATAATCAAAGTCTATGTCTCTATTACACAAGGCGGCGAAAAAGATTTCTATAATTGATTTGCGCATGTTCCTAATTTTTAGGCGGGCCGGACTAAAGGCCTTGGCGGGCCTTATCCGGCCCGCGGGCCGTACTTTGGAGGGCCCTATCCGGCCCGCGGGCCGTACTTTGGAGACCTCTGCTCTACTTGAAAAGCCAGGGAACCACTGGATCAGACTATGCGTCCGTTATATTATACATAACTCGTCAATTTGCATCAAGTGATCTTCACCTGGTATTAATCAGAGTCGATTAAATAAACCCTCTCTTGTTAAATGGAAACGTCTAGCAAAAGAAAATCCAGTCTGAAGTCCTTCAACTAAAATTAAGCACATCGTTGTCATTGCACTTGGCGATTGCTAATAATTGGGCCAGAAAGTCGAAGCATCCAGTGTTTTCATTCGGAAATGCGTCGGATGGTCTAACATTTGAAGAGTCATCTGTTCAAGATGGCTGCTCAGTTGGACAGTCTTTCTGGTCTCGTGTCCACATTTTAAAACTCAAGTTATTTGTCATTAAACTGTCGACTGTTTTTTCTAGCACAACGTAATTTGTAAGAAATGAATTATCGACATTTTGCCGAGTGGCTTTTCACCGATGTATTTACAGGGAAAATGAAATCTGATAAGTCTGTGATCGTCCTGCTCCTGATGCTCAGCCTAACTGAGGCATTGCTTAATGAGACGTCAACGTATTTACAAGACAGGAAAATCCTCAAACTTCAGTTTCCTAACAAATTTGAATTGACAGGAATCATTGAAACAACGAAGACCAGTGAAAAGGGAAATAGAACTGGTATAAAGCAAAAATTTATTTGGAAAGAAGATTGTTTTCTGGATAAAAGTGATTTAGCTAAATCGTACAATTCCCAGATCTTCGATTTTCACTACAGAGTTTATGGTAAACATTACAAATATGAATATTCAAATGCAGGTTTCACTTTGATAGACTCGTCAAAAAATGAGATCAATTGCCAGGTTTCAATGGAAATCGATGGAAAACATCTTAGCGGTCTTAGATCCGCAGTTGCTTACAAAAGGAAATTATTAAACGGAGGCGGGCATGGATATTCTAGCACAAGAACTGCAAAAGTTGTAACTAAATTCAAAGACTCAAAAGATTTTAAAAGTAATAACATTTCAAGGAAGCGAAGAGTTTCAGATTCCGTAAGACGCACGAGTGCTGAATTATGGGAAAACCGGGACAAATGGCGCTTCACAGTCTTGAGTAAGTCTAGTAAAGATAGAAATATAATGGCGGTGAGAAGACATCACGAAAAGATTAAGACAATTTCAACAAGTTGTTTCAGAATGCGTCTCGATGGAAGAATGCCTGTAAATGTCAGGAATAAAAACGAAAACGGACCTCTGAAAACAATTTCTCATTTGAGAAGAAAAGTTCCAAAAGAAGTCGTAGATATGTATCGTAGACGAAATTTGCAAATACGAACGCAGGTCAGTGTCTTGATAGATTCACGGAGAGAAAAAAGTGACGAAAGTAAAGACACTTTTTATAGGACAGTTTCTCCAGTCATAAACGAGGTTAGAAATGAAAATAAAGAAATTTATCAGAAAAGAATGTTTCAACTGACAAGTCAAGTAAAGGTAAATGACAATCTCAAGAGAAGGATTTTTCAATCGAGCTCAGTGCTCAGAGGCGATTATCAAAAGAAAATGCTACTATTGAGCTACGAAGCCCGACAGATAGTTGGAGAAGTTTCGCAGAGAAGAATTTTTAAACCGAGAAAGGAGGCTAGAGTCAGTCGCGACAGAGAAATTTGTAAAATGAGAAATGAATTTATAAATGAAATAGAAGCCATTCGTCAGAAAGGCATTGGTCATGTGAGCAGTGTGGTAAGGAGAATAACTAAAGGACGTTCTCAAGGAATTCTTCGATCCAAAAATGAATTAAGAAATACGATTTCCAGCGCAAGGACATCGAATGTTGAAATAAAAAAAGATGTCGATAGAAGACTTGTAACGACTCACTTTAACGAAGCTCGAAGCAGGTTTGAGAGAAACGTAGACAGTAGCTATATTCATCGTGAAATAGAAGTAAGAAACATAGCCGTTAGAACAATCTCTGACTCTGAAGATGACGCAATCAATGCACTTATGATCGAAGGAAGACATAGTGCGCATATCAATATGGATTTAAATGGAAGAAATACTAGAAGACTTTCTAACACTCGGAATCGTAAACAATTAATTAGAAATCGCTCGGGAAATCCTTTTATTACAAGAAGTGCAATCGAAAGTAGAATACAGAAACGTGCTCGTATCTCTAGGGTAGATATGAGAAAGAGACAAAGCGCAGGAATGTCTTTTGAGAATAGATATTTTGTAAAATGCAAATCATTTGTCGACCTCCGGTATCAAACCGTCCGTGAATTAACAAGAAGAAATACAAAACTCATAAAATTCAAGAATTTGGCAAGCCGTGGAAACATGATTCTTCAGTCGAAGGAAAGAAGAAGCAGAAAAAATACTATTAGAGAATGGAGAAATAGTGGAAGTCTAATTTATCTCCGGCAATTTAGTTCAATGTTAAATTTTTCTGAACTCCTTTCAATTACAGATTTCAGAAATGTTGGAAAAATAAAACTTGACACACACTGTTCATCCGAAAGATTCTCCAAAATCTCAGAACAGGAAACATATTTGGACGACAATTCTACATTTGCAAATAGTCTGTCGACTTCGACAGAAAAGCACGTAAATATTGTCGCACTTGACGCTGGAAAATGTTGCAAGATGACGCCAGTTTCAATCTCGTGCTGTCGTTTCATTAACAATTTTGAAAGTGAGGTAGGAAAGTTATTAAAAATTCTTCTCTTTTAAATAATATGGAAGTAAGTAGGAAAGTAAAATATCGTAAATTTATACAGCGCCCCGGAAAGCAGTACAGCAGTAGCTGCTTATTCTTATACGCTTAATCTTTCTTGAAATAGCTATAGACAAAGGTGGTTTGTCGGCCGGGCAAATGTCAGTGTATCTATGAGGCGGCGGGTCAGGTTGTTATTACCAGGAGGAAACGACTTTTCGAATAGGAAGATTTTAGGTTTAGACCTTAGGCTTGAGGAGATAGTGAAGGAATTAAAGGAAATGAGGATTCGGAGCTTATTGTTTGACCATGTCGTAGGCTGCGTCGGGAGGCTGGAATTGAGTTCCAAAGTTCTGGTGCGGCGTATGAGAAAGCGCGGTTGCAGATTTTGAGTGATGACTGCTTTAACGGGCGTGAAAGTGTGAGATGAGATGACGATCGTGTAGGTCCAGGAGGCTGAGGCGTTAAGAGTTTACGAAGGTAAACCGGTTTTGACGAATGAAGTGAACTGTAAGTAATCGTTATTATCTTGTACTGGATACGTTCGGATATTTTAAGCCAGTGTAGTGACTTCAGTATGGGTGAAATATGGCAGAACTTTGGTGATTTGGTTACTGCTCGGACTAGCGCAATATTAATTGATTGTAATTAGTTGATGGAGGTTTTTGGGAGGTTATAGTAAAGGGAGTTGCAGTAATCCAGTTTGGAATGGACTATTGAAGTGGCGATTGTGGAGGCAGTTTTGATGTCAAGGCAAGGACGAAGGCGACGTAGATCGCGAATATGGGCATACAGGATTTCGATAGTTGGGAGATCTGTGGTTCTAAATTAAGAAACCAAGATTTTCTGCAGTTAGAGCAAGGGTCATTGTGGTATCTGGAGTCAGGACTAGCTTGGGACAGTCAATTTTTGTAACTTGTTGGGGTAGACCTATTAAGAGGAATTCTGTCTTGGATGGATTAAGAGTAAGGAGGTTAGATGACATCCATGACGAAATAGACGAGAATTCTGATTCAAGCACAGTAATTGATGTGTCAAATGAGGATGGCGAAAAGGACAAGAATAACTGAGTGTCGTCGGCATAGAGTTGGTGATTCAAGTTGAGGGAATTGATTAAGGATGATAGTGGTGTGGTATAGAGACTGAATAATACAGGCCCAAGAACGGATCCTTGGGGCACTCCGAAGTTTACGCTATGAGATGACGAGGTTTGTTTGAGACACGAAATTTGGAAGGAACGAGACTTGAGGTAAGATTTGAACCAGTGATGAGCTTTGTCGGATATGCCGAACCAGAGGGAGAGTCGCTCGAGTAGAATATTGTGATCGATAGTATCGAATGCGGCAGAAAGGTCGAGAGGAGGCAATGACCAGTGACTTGTCGGAGACCGATAGCAGTCTGTCGTAAACGTAGGCCAGGACAGTTTCTGTAGAGTGATTGTATCGTACGGCTGCAAAGGTAGATACATTAAGCATATAAGTGTTGTAATAAATACAAGGACACAGCCAGACGAAAAGGAGGACAGAGGAGGACGCATTGAATGTTCCAAATGAGAAAATTAATATAAATTCAATGGAAACTATTAACATCAAAATGCAAGATAATGACTAACTGTATGAAATGCCAAAGTTGCAAATACAAAATATACAAATACAATAATACAAGTGTTGTAATAAATACTTCACTGAAGAATTGAAATACTTTCATAAATACTTGATTCTCAGGTAGTATTTAAATAGTATTTAAATACCCAAATACCAGGGTAAGTATTTAATTACTGGCAAATAAGTTTTAAATACTTTTTTAAATACTTGATAATGTATTTGACACATGATTCGCCACAACCGTATTTTTGTGTAAAGAAATTTTAGTTAACGTTATTTCTAACAATGCCAATGTAGGCCTACTTAATGTTCCACTGTCTAAATCATCAGTAAAGAAAATGTAAAAATGAACATTGCAATAAATGAAAAGTATTTAAATTTCTTAAATACACCCAAATACTCTATGGTATTTAAATACTATTTAAATACTTAATTTTGAACGGGTATTTCAATACTTTCTTAAATACTGGACAAAGTATTTAAATAGTATTTAAATAATAAAGTATTTAAATACTTTACAACACTGCATATATTGAAACGTACTGTTATGACAATAGACTGAATAGAGTATGTAAGTCATTGGCCAAAGTCATCGCAAGCATGTCATTAAAATCCCGTGAATTTTTATAGATCTTTTGACATTTTTAAAACTTTACTTTTGAAAGTAATAGTAGCTGCTTATTCTAAAGCCTACGTTTTGAGTCGTCTGTGTTTACGTCTACGTTTTGAGTCGTCTGCGAAATCAAGTGTCATAATCATGATTATACAAGAAATGCACTAAGATTATACAAAGAAATGCACTGGACTTCAATGATGTCATGTAGAAATTCGAGTTTTATTGAGTCAAACTGGGGAGTATAAAATGAGAAAGAGACGCGTGAATAATGGAAGGAGAGAGAAGGCTTGCGCGACAATGAGGAGGAAGAAGCGGGAGTACAAGAAAAGACAATGAAGAGAACTTAACGGGAGTTAAGGGAGGAATGAAGTATTTAATTTCTCGATAGATGATGTTTGATTGGAAATTATAACTATCGATGGTTAGTCTGTAACTACATGCTGCAAATAGACTTTAAATTAAACTATTATGGCATTATTGATTCGGCACAGAGGTCAGAAATTATTTTGCTATGTACATTGTACATGTTGCCTATTTTCAGTCACAAGTGAACAGCGTCAACAACAAGAGACTACTGAATCTCTCAGAGAGCGATATAAACAAGTAAGTTCAGCTAGCTCATTCACCGACTCATTTGAGTCTCCTTCTAATAAGTTCTAATAATAAGTGTGCGAGAATTAGACCCCTCGCGATTTTGCAAATTCGGCAGCTCATTTTCATAAATAATTTAAATTTTTATTTATTTTTTATTCCAATGCTGAAATAGGCATATGCGCGACAGTATAAACAATTACTACTAAGTCTTCATGACTAAAATAAATGTTAAATCAAGATTTTGTTATAGTATAAAGAGTGCTAATGCTTTTATCTTTGTTCGTCTGATTATTTGGTAAGTTACAGTCGATGAATGTCAGATCAAGTTGATCGAATATGATTTTTAAAGACAATTTTCAATAAAGTTCTAGATATAAGGATCTCACGTGTATATTAATCGCTTGAATTTTACTCATAACACGCTCAACTGTCACACTATAATCTGAAATTTAAATCTTTAATTTATATTGTGTTTTGATTTGATGCACTGGCTATCAGTCATATTAATGCTGCGGCTTCTGTTAAATGTGATTTTGCCGGGATCGAGTCTATGTTGGTGACACATGTTAGTCAGAGCTGACGTTCTATCGAATGAGTTGCAGAAGGGAAAAGTGGGGTTCGGACTATTCTCGTCCATGCATTATCGACCCAAATATGATAGAACGGCATAAACCAACAAATTTTACCCCACTGTGACTGGAATTGTTCTCGAATAAATGGGAAAATGGGATAAACTCCGATTAATGGCGAATTTAAGATTGGGAATATGTGCTTTCAACCTAAATACATAAGGTGCGATTTGTGACCTGAAGTAGTGGCGGAAACATGACAGGCAGTGGAACATGGAAAATGTATAGTTTGATGCTCATCACATCTTCTTCTTCATCACTATCTCCAATTTCAGCAATTAGCCAATTCTCTCCGTCTGATCATTTTCCCATCTTCATCATTTAAAGTATCTGCTCGCAAACTCCTCCGCCTCGTGGCACCTACTCATTCCGCTGTCTTAAAAAAATTGACGTAGCCTTGTTCTGTGACATTAAATCATCTGAACTAATTACTAACCCCCCCCCCCCATTTCTCTGCCGTCACTGATAAATTCTGTGTTATCTGGTCCTCTTTCATCACACAACAGCAAACCCTGGTATAACTCTTTCATTCATGCTTTCCAAGTCATTTCGCAGACGTCTTGAACGAACATACCATAGAACACATTTCCATCTGACCTTTTAAATCTTCGTTCCGCCACCAACCGCTACCATAATCTCCTTACATCTGCTAAAAAGAAGTACTATTCTAACATAATTTCAACAAATAGCTCAAATCCACGTAAGCTCTGGAAAACTGTAAATGATCTTTTCCATCGCAAAGACTCAAAACCTCTCCCTCAATCCATTTCCCTGTCAGAACTTGCCGAATCTTTTGCTAATTTCTTCTCTACAAAAATCTCTAAGATTCGCAGTGTCCTTAAGTCTTTCACTATTACTCAAACCACCTCTCTTCATTACCCTTCTCCCCACAACCTCCATGCAATTTATCCAGCTTTACTCCTGCAACTGATGAAGAGGTATCCAAACTGCTACTTTCTCTTCCAAACAAACAATGTGACCTAGATCCCATACCCACCTCTTTACTCAAACAGTGTGCCATCGTGCTCACGCCTATCATAACTAGAATCATTAACCTCTCTCTTACCTCAGGCACGTTCCCATCTTCATTCAAAAGCTCTTTTGTCACTCCTCTCCTAAAAAAGCCTGGTCTTGACAGAGATCTATCAGAGAACTATCGCCTCATCTCAAATCTTTCACTTCTATCAAAACTTACTGAGAAAATTGTGCTTTCTAGACTGACCGAACACCTTTCAAATAACTCACTATATAATGCTCATCAGTCTGCTTACACCAAACATCACTCAACTGAAACCGTTCTCGCCTACATTCATGACAGACTTTTAACCGCAATTGGTCTCTGACAAGTTACTGGCCTTTGTCTTCTTGACCTCTCTGCTGCATTTGATACCATAGATCACAAAATTCTGCTCTCTCTCTCTCTCTCTCTCTCTCTCTCTCTCTCTCTCTCTCTCTCTCTCTCTCTCTCTCTCTCTCTCTCTGATTTGGAATATCTGAAAATGCTCACAACTGGTTTTCATCTTACCTTAAATCCCGGTCTTTTCAATTGTCCTGTCTTAGCCAAATTTTTCTATCTCAGTGTAGATTTTGGAGTGCCTCAAGGGCCTGTACTCTTCAGCCTTTACCGCCACAACCTCCATGCAATTTATCCAGCTTCACTCCTGCAACTGATGAAGAGGTATCCAAACTGCTACTTTCTCTTCCAAACAAACAATTTGACCTAGATCCCATACCTACCTCTTTACTCAAACAGTGTGTCATCGTGCTCACGCCTATCATAACTAGAATCATTAACCTCTCTCTTACCTCAGGCCTCTTACCTTTATCACCGCTCTCATCTCTTTAATTAATTCCTTTAATTTAAATCACCAACTCTATGCCGATGACACTCAGCTATTCCTTTCCTTCTCACCTCTTTCATTCAATGCTTCTATTATTAGCTTGATCTGCATTCTCTTCAATCTCTGCATGGATGTCATCTAATCTCTTCGCTCTTAACCCATCTAAGACAGAGTTTCTTTCAATTGGACTACCCCAAAAACTCAAAAAATTGGCAATCCTAAACTAGTTTTGGCTCCCGACACCACAATAATCCCTGTTCTAACTGCTAGAAATCTAGTATTCAAATTTGATTCTTTTCTAAACTTCGAATCACAAATCTCATGACTATCAAAAGCCTGCTATGTTCATATTCGTGACATTCGCCGCCTACGTCCTTGCCTAGATACTAAAACTGCCTCCACAATTGCCACCTCAATAGTCCACTCCAAATTAGATTATTGTAACTCCATCTACTATAACCTTCCCAAAGCCTCTATCAACAAATTGCAATCAATACAAAATGCACTCGCTCGTGCTGTTACTAACTCACCTAAATTCTCCCATATTTCACCCATACTAAAATCATTACATTGGCTTAAAATAACACTTACATATATCTCACTTCAGTCATCAAAACCTGTCTACCTTAGGTCACTATTAATGTAATATTAATGTAATGTAATGTAATTAGCTATTTATATTGCGCCTAATCAATCAATGTTAGCAAGCGCATTACAATTAATGTCAATTATGTCAATTATTATATGCACAATTAAACAGATGTGTCTTCAAATGTTTACGGAAAGCGACGGGCGACTTTATGCTCCGTAGCGCTGGTGGAAGGGCGTTCCAGGCATGGGGTCCAGCGTACGAGAAGGCTCGTTGTCCCATGACTGTCCGAAGACGAGGTTTCTGGTAATGACTGGTAGAGGCTGATCTTAGGCCTGGTCTACCAATGATGGTTGATGTTGGCTGGAGCAGATCGGCCAGATAGCAACCCTCAGCCTCCTCGACCCACACGTTCATCATCTTACCTCACTCACGTTCATAATCTTACTGAACTGACGATGATGATGATGATGATGATGATGATGATGATGATGATGATGATGATGATGATGATGATGATGATGATGATGATGATGATGATGATAAAGATGACACCATAGCACGCTCAAATTGCACTTTGCCCGCTCCTGAACCATAGAGACACAGACGCTAATAAAACTTAAACTCTTCCCAGTTTTCCTAACTACACTGGTCAAGAAATTTTATGCAAGTTTTTGTTTCCTCTACAAATTTTGGTGAAACTGATAGATTTTGACTTGCTGAACACAAATATGTAATTAGAATTTCTGTATCACGTAAGGTTTTTAAGAAATCGACAATTTAGCATTTAGTATTGTAACGTCTTCTGCAACATAATCCTACAGAAGGATCTAGGCAATAATGACAAGACATGAGAAAATTAGAAATTTTTTGCTGTAGATTTTCGTTTGTAGTCACTGTCCTGTGCTTCACGTAGCCTATCAGTGACCAACAGTAGTCTCCGAGCATAGACGGACTCCACTTTCCCTGGTAGCGTTTCTCGATGCTGGCAATGTCTTTGTGAAATCTTTCACCTTGTTCATCACTGACGGCGCCGAGATTGTCCGGGAAGAAGTCCAAGTGAGAATGAAGGAAGTGTATCTTCAGTGACATGCTGCATTTCATTGCCTTTCTTACCAGATTTCCAACTTGTTCAACATAAAGTTGCCCTGAAAGTTAGCAACAACATCCCTGAAGGCTTCCAGGCAACATGCTCGGCACCCTGCAGAAGGCCCTGAAAGTGACTGTCCTTGAGCATCTCTCGAATCTGTGGGCCAACAAAAACGCCTTCTTTTATTTTAGCATCACTGGTGCGTGGAAACCTCTGTCGTAAGTATGTAAAGGCTTCACTTTCTTTGTTCATTGCTTTGACAAAGTTTTTCATTAACCCAAGTTTGATGTACAAAGGTGGGAGATAAATGTTCTTCGGATCAACGAGGGGATCATGTTTAACGTTCTTCTGTCCTGGAACCAAGTCCCTGCGAGGTGGCCAGACCTTTCTCACATAATGTGAATCTCTAGCTCGGCTGTCCCACTCGCAAAGAAAGCAGCAGTACTTGGTGTAGCCTAGCTGCAGACCGAGTAGAATTGCAACAACTTTCAGATCTCCACATATATTCCAGTTGTATCTCGAGTATTCTATGCGTTTCAATAGCAGCTGCATGTTCTCATATGTTTCTTTCATGTAAGCAGCATGTCCAATGGGTACTGAAGGGTATGAATTGCCATTGTGCAGCAAAACAGCCTTTAAACTTAACAGCGAAGAGTCAACAAAAAGTCGCCATTCGGATGGATTGTGCTTACAGCCGAAAGCAGAAAGCAATCCATCAATGTCAATGCAAAAAGTAAGACTGTCGATTTTTTGAAGAATCGAGTCAAGTCTTCATGACGTTTACGAAATACTGAAATTTTTGTACCTGGAGAGAGCAGATTCCATCTTTGAAACCTAGATCCAAGCAATTCTGCTTGATTTTTTGACAAATCTAAGTCTCTGTCCAGATCATTGAGCTCTGCCTGAGAAATCAAATGAGGATTGCTGGATGTCGATGGCTCCAACTCTGGGTCTTCCGTAGCTGAATCATCAACTATCTGCAGCATTTCATCTGTCTCTGCGTGCTCGTCGAGTCGTCCTCGTCCTCCAGTGTCTAAAACTCGGGGAGGGGGTTGGAACAGGAAGACTCTCGTCGTGTGGAACTGGTCTCATTGCCGAGGCAAGGTTAGGATACTCAATAGACTTCCTATTCTTTGAAGAAAATCCTGTAACATTCGTCATGCAGAAATAGCAATCCGTTACATGATTATTCTGCTCCCTCCATATCATTGGTATGGCGAATGGCATGGATGGTTACCTGCAAGCCAAGCTCGCAGACTGGTAGCACAAGATGAACAACAAATATGAGGTGCCCATACTTTGTCCTGGTCGCTAATTTTGCATCCAAAGTATAACTCATATCCTTTCTTTATGATTGCTGTCATACTCCGCTTCTGTGATTTCAACGTAAACTCTCCACAGATGTAGCAGAACGTGTCACTGGTATTGCGACATCGACGCGACATTTCAGAAACTTTAATTAAATTAGTTAATATATTCAATTCACAGCCTTTAACTAAACAGTTATATCTCATCAAATAGAAAGACTGCAGCTGCTTCCTAGTGCTGCTTGGTATTTATATAGGACTGCGTAACCATAGCAACAATACATGCTAGGCATGTAGTCTTGAAGACAGGTTTGGGCGCGTCTGGGCACGTCTGGACATGCCTAATTATACTAATTTTCAAAATCCATGTAGCTAAGTGAGCCAGCAGTGCATATTACATCTGTTATGGCGGTCACATAAGATTTTTGCCTAACCTGAATACCCATAACTCAGATAACTCTCGAAAACTACGATTTAAAAATTCTTATAATTTTAAATTTTAAAATCAGCCTTTTCTCTAAAAACTTACGTGATAGGAAAATTTCAAAATTATTCCTGTAATCAGCATGACAAAATCTACCTGGAACACCAGAAATTGCACAGGAAACACAAACCTTGTTGACCAGTGCTATCAGCCTCATCGATCAATTTGATCTGACAATTCATCAAGTAAATCTGTAACTCTCCACAATAGTCAGACGAACAAAGATAAAAGCAGTAAGGCCTATTTCTATTCTATTTTCTCAATATCATCACCCTCAAATTTAGCAATAAGCATGGCCTATTCTCCCAATTGAAATGCAGCAATTTTATTTCAATGACCAGTTCTCATTAAGCGAAGCCGACTAGCTGGGAAATTCTCAGACGGCAGCCACACTTGTTGACTCAAAACATCATCGGCTGAGCCATGGGGAATAGGATTTGGCATGTACCAGCATGGACCCTTACCGGTGAAATGGTCCGATCCCGCTGCGTACACCCATAGTCTGAACAGGGTGGCATTACTGTAAATGAATCTCGACGGATAATTTAAAGGAATAATATAACTCAGACTTAACACTACTCCTGTATTAGTTCGGGTCAACCACAGTGGCCGCTAACCATGGAGGTACTAATTTTAGCCTGCGCGCTACTGGCTTCACGCAGCTTAATGACGTAATGCCGTCTCCTGGGATAATACCCCCATGGATCTTATCGCTTCACTTGGACGTCCTATGACGTCGCTACACTAATAGATTTATAAGCAGCGGCAGCAGTTGTAGCAATGCTTGGACATAGATTCGCCTACTCACCTACTGCTTGCTCATAAATTATTCGACCATGGATATGGAGGCTTCAAACTATGTGTTTGAATAAAAGTAAACAATGTCGCTCTTCCAACAATTTATTGACACCATGGCCAAAGCATTAAAACAGATCGAGTAGTGCAGCTGATTTCCATTTGAACACCGTAGTTAAGCAACGATAAGCGCGGTTTGGTATTTGGACGGAAGACTGTTGTGGGATCTAGTAATGGTTTTTGCGACCAAACCCGCCGTTCATCGACTTGGCGTAGCCTACATAAAAGAGCAACAGCGCGAAGCTGTGAAGGTAAACGCTGGTCTGAAAATAAAATGGTAAACTATCTAGATTAATGGCTCAAGCCATTTGCGTCGCTGCTTGCCGGCAACCGGATATGCTGGAAATGACAGCGGGAACAGCCACGGATGTACTGTTCTATTAAGAATTAAGAAGTTCAGGCCTCGGGTTCGATTGCTTTCATTGGTAAACGCAACTGTCGTGACTTCTCCAGACAGGGCTACAAATTCTGAACGTCGTATTGTCGACAGAAGCCTGACGTTTTAAATAAGGCTTTCTAAATACATTGTAGGTAGTTTGATTGTTGCACTATAATATTATCGCAGCAGCTATCCTAAGACGTTGACTAAAACGTTTATCTATATTTAAGGCAATAGTACTCCAGGAATGCATGCATGCGTACATTAATTTTAACAATAGCCTGACCGAAACATAAACCCAGTAACATAATCAAATAGTTTTAATTGTAGCAAATTTGATGTAGTTTTTAAAATGCTCGAGTTGCACTGTGTGAAGCAGAGCACATAATACCACATGGTTCTGTCATTTTAGTGTAACTATTACGATACTTGTTTTCTATTGTATTCTAATAGATGGTCTCGACTGGCGGACACTAATCAGAACTATTCCGAATTTGCTGATCTAATACCAACGAAAAAAATGCAGCAGGATGGAAATGGAAATCTTATCACTTCACTTGGACTTGCAATGACGTCGCTATACTAATAGATTTATAAGTAGCGGTATAGTTGTAACAATGTCAGGACACAGATTCGCCTACTCACCTACTGCCTGCTCATAAATTATTATGGAGGCTTTACAAATATTGTGTTTGAATAAAAGTGAACAATGTCGCTTGTCACTCTTCCAACAATTTAACACCATGACCAAAAGCACTAAAACAGAACAGTATTTGTTCTCTAATAGCAGGCATACACGCATATTCACCTACAAATGTTAGACACTGGCAAATATGCTTCGTTGGCATTTCTTTTTTACCACTTCATGGGAAATCGCTTTTGTCTCACCAGCATAAAGAAGTCAGTTTAAAATTGCTTCAATAGCCACAACAACACCAACAGTGCAATAATAATAATAATAATAATAATAATAATAATAATAATAATAATAATAATAATAATAATAATAATTATTATTATTATTATTATTATTATTATTATTATTATTATTATTATTATTATTATTATTATTATATATATATTTATTATTATTATTATTATTATTATTATTATTATTATTATTATTATTATTATTTCCATCTGAAAAATCTGAAGCTACAGAGGAATGTACTGAAGATGAAGATGAAGAAAAGTCTGGCTTTGGAGAAAACATCAAGAAGAAAATGAATCGGAAGAAAACGCCAAAAGCGGGAAAACCAGTGCAAACTGTTCCACCGTCCATACCAATTATCGACCTGTTGCCTGATGGAGATCCGGTTGGAGAAATACAGGAGTATGACGTCGGCGCCGACAGCAACGTGGCTAAAGATATATTAAAGTCGGAAGAGGCAAGAGCTCACGATCGAGTTCAGAACGACACGTACAAGGAGGTCAGGATAGCTGCAGAGGTTCATATATACAGACGAGAAAGTACATACAGACGATTTTTAATCCAGGACCGAAGTTGATTGATCTCTGCGAGACTCTGGAAGGCATCACCCGAAAGATTATAAAAAGACGGTTTCCGTGCCGGTTTGGCCTTTCTGACAGACGTTTCCATTAACAATTGTGCCGCGCATTACACTTCTAACAACGGTGACATGACGGCATTCCAGTATGACGATTTGATGAAGGTCGACTTTGGAATCCACTTCAACGGCCGGGTCATTGATTGCGCTTTTACGGTGGCATTCAATCCACGATACGATCCGCCTCTTGCCGCGATGAAGGATGCGACAAACACGAGGATCCGTGAGAGCAGGATCGACGTGCGTCTCTGCGACGTCGAAGAGGCAGAGGCGTCATTTGGGGGGCTGGGGGGGCCGTGCCCCCCAAGGAAATGAAAATATTAATTTATAATGTATTAATGTGCAACAAAAAACAAAAACAGGGACGTCATTTGCGTTTGGGGGCAAAAAAAGGTCAGCAGCCCCGAACGGCTGACAAGCATAAAAAACGGTCGTCAACTATTTTTTGAGCAACCTGAAGTAAGAAATCGTAAAACGACTGACGAGCAAAAAAGGTCGTCAACTGTTTTGGAAACTCAAACACAGTCGAAAAATAATTTTAAAAAATGAAAAAATTAAAAATTTAAAAGAAAATTTTACAAAATTTCTCGCCCCCCGCCCAAGAAAAGTGTGAAACGACGCCACGCCCAGGTTTTCTCTCGGCGACCCTGTATACGATACTGAGCAAACTGCACTTTATCTCAGAGTTATTGCAAATGTTCCTGTGCCGGTTGCTGCGAGTCTCTCTCCTACAACTGGGTGCATACTAGTTCAAGCGTAGTTAGTTGAATGTCATCATTGTCATGCAACCTCCCTAAAAATTTAGCGTTAACTTGTTAACATTTTCCGGTTTCTTATTAATTTCTACTTTATACTATAATTGACATGATTGTATCATGGATAATTGCAATTGTGTAATAATCGGTTGATAATTGCCATCTTACCTCCATTATAAACTGTTACAACATCATCATCATGTGTCATCTTCATATCTGAAGGTTGACGGTCATGAGTTGTTTCCACTTTGTTCTGTCTTCAGCAATCCTTTTTAGTCTTCCGTAGTTCTTTTCCTCTATGTGTTCCTTAACGTCGTCCAGCCAGTCTCTTCTAGGTCTTCCTCTGGCCCTGTTTCCATCATATCTGCCCTCTAATAGGACTTTTGCTTGTTCTGTGCTTGAACCCCGCATTATGTGTCCAGCATACTGTGTTTTCCTGTTTATAATTTCTGTCAGGAGTTGTCTCTTTTCTCCAATTTTCTTTAGTACCTCTTCATTTGTTATTCTCTCTTGCCAGCTAATTTTCAAGATTCTTCTGAAGCACCACATTTCAAAGGCCTGTATTTTATTTTTCAACTGCTTTGTTAGAGTCCAGCATTCGCAGGAGAATGTGATACATAGCATCTCAGGATTCGTAGTTTTAGTGCTAGGTCTAGGTTTCTTCTTAGTAGTTCTTTCTGTTTCCAAAAGGCTTCTTTGGCCATAGCAATTCTGGCGTTTATGTCTCTTGTGCATCGTCCGTTTTCTGTTATGAAACTGCCCAGATATTTGTATTCCTTTACTTGTTCCAACTTAGTGTTATCAATTAGGATGTTGTGTTTCTCATTTTTGTGTTTGCTTACTATCATCGTTTTTGTTTTCTTTCTGTTGATTTCCATCCCGTATTCCTTGCTTTTGTCGTTTAGCTTGTTAATTATGAGTTGGAGGTCTTTCTCTTTTTCTGCAAAGATTACCGTATCATCTGCATATCTGAGTATGTTATAGATTGTTCCATTGATTTTCATTCTAGGAGTTTGTTCTAATGCTTCCTTTATTAATAGCTCTGTATATAGGTTAAATAGTAAAGGGATAGTATGCATCCTTGTCTGACTCCTTTTTATTTGTATCTTCTCGGATTCCTCCTCTTTTATTCTTATGGTGGCGTATTCATTCCAGTATAAGTTACAGATTAAATTTTGCTCCAGTTTTGGTATTCCTGCCCATTTTAGTGTCTCCAATAGCTTTTGATGATTTATTCTGTCGAATGCTTTTTATAATCAATGAAGCATATGTGTAATTTCTTTCCCATTTTTGGGCGTTTTCAAAGTATCCTTAATTGAAAGATGGCATCTCTGGTTCCCTTACCTTTTCTGAAGCCCAGTTGATTTTCTGATAATATTGATTCTGCTAATGGATTGATTCTGTTCTTTATTACTTGTAGTAAGATTTTAGATGCATGCGATATCAAGCTTATAATTCTGTAGTCGTCGCAGTCTTGTGCTTTGTTTATCTTTGGAATTGGGACGAATATGCATTTTAAGAAATCCTCCGGTATGTCTCCTGTTTTATATATTATGTTTATTAGCTCTGTGATTATTTCATATCCTACCGTCCCCAAGTTTTGTATAAGTTCTGCGCAAATTCCATCTTCTCCAGTTGCTTTTTTGGGTAATTTCTTTATAATCTGTCTTATTTCTTCTTCAGTTATAATCGTTTCTTCCTTTGAGTGATTAATTTTTGGAATTTCTCCTCTATTGTCATTGTACAAGGTTTCGACGTATTCTTTCCATCTGATCAGTACGTCCTCCTTTTTTACCAGTAATTTCCCATTCTTATCTCTGATAACGTGGTTTGGGTTGTTTCTCTGCATGTTCAGCTCCTTGATTTTTTTATATATTAGAGGGTTGTGCCTTTTGTCTAACTCTTCTATTTCCTTGCACTTCTAATTGATAAATTTGTTTTTTGTGTCTCTGCACATTTACAACATTCTCATTAAATTAAGCTCAGCTGAATCAATCAGCTCAATTACGAAAACCTTGCCTCCCAATCGTTTTCCTAAACGATTTCAGGTATGTCATCGAGTTCTGTAAAAGCCTCACAAGTGGCACTGTCGCTATGCTTGTTGTATTGCAAAATCGTATCATTATGACGTCGTTTTTCTTATTGGCGTAATTGCACAGTCATCGCGAAAGAATTGTATGATCATCTGGAGAAACACAGGCCAAATTTGTCTAGAATTCCTTTGGCCTTCTTCACTTCCTCCTTCTTATTGAACAGTCTCTTGAACACTCTCTAAAATCTCTACTCTTCATCAACAGACACTATGCTTGAATAATATTCTAAAATCTATATATTTTTGCAATTTTAGTATCTTCCAACATAACTTATTTATCTATATTGAAATATATCGATAGGAGCGATTTGTCAGGTAGTACAGTGTTGATTGGGTCGATGACGCCTAGCTGCGTTCCGCGGTAGCGAAACATTGCAAACGCTGTGCAACGCCCAATCCAGTCTGACCGTTCAGGAGACGATTTCTGGTTTCGGCCTAAATGGAGCATCTGTGGCGCAGCTGCTCATCCCCAGAGGCGATTAAAGGTCGATTTAGAACACAGAGCACCATGAAAGTTAACCGCTATCGATCGATCATCTTGGTCAGTAACGGTCAATATTTGCCGGTTCGCCGGTCAGTTCAACGGTCTGAAATCTACTAAAATCACGACAGTTATCGGATCTTGCAAGATTCATGTGAAAAATAACTGCTAAGTTTGAAATTTGCTAAGCATATAATAAGAGAACATTTTGTAAATGTAACAAAAATCATCACGAGAAAATTCAAATTCTCCGGCTGCCACATGCGGCGCCCTCTAGCGAATGTTGTATTGTTATTATTGACAAAACCGGGGGAAAACTGAAAACACCGTTATTATTGAGACAAGTTTTATAGCTCAGTATACATGATCTGGAAACGAGTGATAGAGATGTAGTCCGGGCAGAATGGCAGAAAGGATCGTCCAAGGCTCGTTCAGGCATTGCTTGGATG